>SJYV01047996.1:0-16081 GCA_006410875.1 Neotragus pygmaeus | reverse complement strand
ACGGGGGAGCCTGGTGGGCTGCCGTCTCTGGGGTCACACAGAGTCGGACATGACTGAAATGACTTAGCAGCAACAGCAGCAGGAGTTACTGATGTGCTGGTTTCTCTGCAGTTGCATCAAGATTGCCTGATGTTTTTGTTGAGCTCTGAAAGTTTTGATAAGCTCATTAGGTCTTAAAAAAGAACCAAGTTGCCTTAGTTTACATTTCTAATTACTGGCAAAGATAAAGATTTTATAAGTGTTTACAAATTCTTTTCTTGTATGAATTATTTTTTTCTCATTTATTTTGGGGTTTGTGTTCAGTTTTTAGGTCCTAGCCTATTTGTCTGATGAGAGCCAGACTTTTATTCAGCCCCTAGGCCATAGATTGGGATAATCCTACCTGTTTCTTACTCTGTAGAAGAGGAGAAGTTTTGTGCTTGTGAAGGGAATTTTTATATATAGGATTCCATCCCTGACTTTCATCATGAAAAACGAGACAGCATTCTCAGTGCAACCTCAGATAACTTGCTGCTGAAGGCTGAGTGCAGTTGGTAGGCATTTGGCTGTNATTTTTATATATAGGATTCCATCCCTGACTTTCATCATGAAAAACGAGACAGCATTCTCAGTGCAACCTCAGATAACTTGCTGCTGAAGGCTGAGTGCAGTTGGTAGGCATTTGGCTGTCAATTCAAAAAGTGCTGTGTACACACTGTAAGTGTGCTTGCTGTGAGAGGGCTGCTCAGCTGTGATCGTCCCACAGCAGCATCATGCTGGTAACCAGACAGGAGCTCCTCAGTCGGCCTTTCTGGGACTCTGGTGCTTTGCCAGCTTCATGACGCACTGCCTTGCAGTGTCCATAGAGGCCCTTGTTGTGCAGAGAAGGTTAAAGGCCTTCTCTTTAATATTACTGGAACTGATGATCAGTCAACCAATTTAAAAAGTGCTGTGTACACACTGTAAGTATTCTGTTTTAATTTTCCCACACTAGTAGACATTTGTTCAGTTGTCTTTTGATGTGAGCTTGAGGTCTTTGGTTTGAACTGACTCCTTTGGTTGGAGTCCTCTGTTTCTGTCTTGTTGAGATGGTACTCATGACACAGAATTGCTCTGCAGTTTCCAGGGTCGATTTCTTGGTTTGATAGTAATTTGTAAAAGTTATCTGCTTTTATTTAGTCTTTCCAGGATCTTCCCAACCCAGGAATCGAACCAAGGTCTCCTGCATTGCAGGGGGATTCTTTTATCATGTGAGCCACCAGGGAAGCTGAAAAGTATCTTACTTCGTTGTTCTTAAAATATCGAACAGTATCTTCCTTTTCTATATTCATGTTTGGATCATTTATGTAAAGATTAAATTAGATAATTAAAATGAGTACAGTTTGGAAATGTTCCCCAGCTGACTTTGGTAAAGACTTAGCTTTTGGTAGGAACAGAGATGAGCTGCAGGAGAACTTGGCTCCTGGTTACAGAGCGAGGGGGTCCTTCTGTGGAGCTAAAGCTGGAATGCAGGTTTAGATTTTCCAGGGGTCTTTAAATTAGGTCAGCTATAGGGTCCTGCTGTATTACATGTTAATAATTGGAGTTGCCTAGTTGAAATTTTTATTTCAAGGGTGTGATTATGAATGCTACAGTTCACCAGTTAGGTAGTTTAAATATTAGATTAAAAAAAAAATCTTTGCTTCTAATGTTATTGCCTGACCTTGATAAGCCTTTAGGTTTATAATGGTCCCATTTTCCTACTCTGCGGCTTTGATGCTTCTCTTTCCTTCATCATATTAGGGGCATTGGTGTCTGAGTGCACACTGTAGCCAGAGTGCCTGGGTTGGCATGCACTCACTGTGCTCAGGCCCTGTGTACCTCTCTCTTTGCCTGTTTATAGAATAGGGATATCAGTAAGCTCAACTCCTAGGATTGTTGTGAGGATTAAGTGAGTCTGTACATATAAATGCTTGTAATACTGTAAGTGCTTAGACTGGTAAGCACTTATTTAGTATCTTCATTCTTCATGGACATATCACTATTGGATCAATTTCTCACTTTCCTAGGGCTGAACTGTTTAGAGAATAATGGGTCAAGGAGGAAAGTTAGCACTGTATGTGAGGAAATTTATTTCCAGTTGTGCAGGGTCTTCCTGGTTGCATGTGGGCTTTTTCTAGTTGCAGAGACAAGGGGCTCTTCTCTTGTTGTAGAGTGCAAGCTCTAGGGCCTGCAGGCTCTGTGGCTTGCGGGCTCTGGAGTGTGGGCTCAGTAGTGGTGGTGCACAGGCTTAGTTGCTTTGCAGTATGTGAAATCCTCCTGGTCTGGGGATCGAACCTGTGTTCCCTGCCTTGGCAGGTGGATTCTTATCCACTGCACCACCAGGGAAGTCCTGTGGGAACAATTTTAAAGCTAACTAGCATTTGGACAACATATTGTGAAATATGGAAAAAACCAAACATTTCCAATTGAAAACTTTAATTGTGCGACTAAGTTTAAATTTGTTTAAAGTTTGTTTTTTAGATGTTTTCCCTCTGACAAATATTTTTCTCCATAAAGGCATAACATTAAAAATGAAGAGCAGATTATGTTAGCAGGTTTAAGGCTTAATTTAAATATAATTTCCATGAATACTAAGAAGCTGTTTAACTTCTGGATGGGGATCCTTGACTCTCCCACAGTCTCTAGACTCTGTGTGTCTACTGTGTTCCTGGTCTGCCTGCCATCCTGATGAACACTGTGGGGGCTGAAGCGGACATTGTGGGCTGGGGTTTGTGCAACTTCATTAGGATTCTGCTCTCTGAGTGTCCGGGACTGTGGACCTTGGGAAACTGAGCATCTTGAATTTCTCTTAGTTCTATCTTAGATATGGGGTGTCCCCCTCACTCGGTCAAGCCGAGTCTCCTTCACCCGTGGTGAAGGAGAGCTGGGGAGCACTCACCAGTCACCCCCCACGCCCAGCTCTCTGAGGGAGACGAGTCTGTAGGAAGAGTGCTGTGCATGGAGAAACCTCAGGAAGGGTCCCAGGCAAGTGAGCTGTCTTTTTGAGTGAGTGTTGAGCTTCACAAACTGCTCCTCAGGAGTCTGTTCTTTCCTTCTTTTCCAGGGCTTTATGGACAGCAGCCTGCCAACCAAGTCATCATTCGTGAGCGGTACCGAGACAACGACAGCGACCTGGCGCTGGGCATGCTGGCTGGAGCGGCCACAGGCATGGCCCTGGGCTCTCTGTTCTGGGTCTTCTAGAGTCCGTGGAACCTCGGTGTGCATAGCTTCTGATACCCCGTGTGCAATACTATGATTTGCAGGGCATTTCTGTTTGTTATAAATGTTTTTAGTAATAGGTTTAATAGTTCTTTTGAAAGTAGTGACAAAATGCTTATAAGTACATAGAAATACTGCAGAGAAAGCTTTGGACTGCTGTTTAGCTAAAATGTGGACTCTATGGCGGCACTGGCTCATTCGAGGGGTTTCCTTATAAAACTCTCTCAATGCTTTATTTGAACACACCTGTTTTGAAAGGCCATTTTCGTTTTAGAGTTAGGCCTTACTTCTTAAGGGATAATTTATTTTAGTGTTTTGCTGGTAACAAGGTGATGTATGAGTGAGTGAATGACCATGGTGAGAAAAACTGCAGTTTTTTTGGTTTAATGTCAGACTTTGAAACCTCAGACCAGAACTGGCTGCATGTTACTTCAGGAGTTATAGGCTGGAACCTTCCTTAGGCAGCGGTGTGATATCCCACAGCCTCTGGGGCTCCAGCAAAGCTGACTGCTCAGGACGATGGATGGGATGGCAGTTTCTCCCCTTCAAAATGATGCTTTTTCATTTTATTCTTGTTTGTTTTTGGTAGTGATAGTGTAGTATTGCCACATGTAGTGTTTTTGGTAGTGTTTTTGGAAAGCATCCCAAATTAGGAGGAGACTTTTGAGTGTCAACATTTTAGGGCTTTATCGTTTAAAACTTGAAGAAGGCACAACAACCACAAAAGGTGTGTGGAGGTAGATTTATTTTTTTCAGAGGCATCATAGTTTTATTGTTTGCTTTGGCATTTTTTATTGCCACTTAAGCCTACTTATAGCTTATTTTTCTACTTGTTGAGAAAGTGTTATTAAGAGAATGGTGAGGAAAGTGAAATGAGAGCCATAGTCGCAGTGTTCCTGTTCCAGGGGATTGGGCTGCACAGAGGATGTGTTCATGTCCTTCTGAAGGCTGTTTATGAGCCCATCTCCTGTCCTGTGTAGGACTGGGCCCTGTGGCTGCTCCTGAGCTCTGTGCTGCATGGTGGGGGGAACTCAGGTTATAGATGGGAATTTCGGCCTAGAGACATGAATGACCTGCTCAAGATACCTCTCCACCTGACCAGGATACCAGCCTTGCTTTTATTTCTGACTTTAATGTCACAGAGAAGCTTGAACCATTTAATTTTGAGCCCCAACTTACATGTGAAGCTCTGAAAAACCAAGGGTCCTGCATTTCTGTAATTTTCTTATTTCTTTAGCTATGTAAATTTTAAAACTTTAGTTATTCCAGTTTTCTGTCCCGCATGTTTTAAAAAATGTACATTTACAAAGGCACATTGAAGGTCTCTGCCCACATATTCCATATGGCCATGTTTCCATAAAATACACTCCTGGTAGCACAAATTCTGTTTTTATTTTATGTGGCCAGTTACAGACACAGTCTTTTGTTTCACTTATCAGTCTACTCCACCTCTAAGGCAGACTTAAATAGATCTATCTCTGTATGGAAACGAGATGCCAAAGGAACGTTGTGGTGACCACAGATCTGTTTCCCAGCCAGTTCTACTGCACTTGTTGACACTGGAGAGTCTGCTTCCAGCTGAAAAGAAGGATACTTAGCTGTCCTCTCTTTGGATGTGTCATGTGGTGGAAAGTTGCCACATGTGATGTGTGACAACACTGGTTTTGATGGTTNCAGATCTGTTTCCCAGCCAGTTCTACTGCACTTGTTGACACTGGAGAGTCTGCTTCCAGCTGAAAAGAAGGATACTTAGCTGTCCTCTCTTTGGATGTGTCATGTGGTGGAAAGTTGCCACATGTGATGTGTGACAACACTGGTTTTGATGGTTAAAATGTTACTTATTTTATATCATATGTAATAAGAATAGCTTTGTTCAGATGGTAATCATTATTCAAGCTGTATCCTTTATAAGCAAAATACTAAACTCAGTTTTTAATGTTGCACTGGAGTGTTAATTTTGAATTAGGAATTACTGGAACCACAGATTCTGAGTCATGTTGCTGAAATGCCCTCCCTGTGTTCTGCCCCCTGACAGAGTCGGGGGAGCTGTGGACTGAAGTCCTGACATACATGTGCTTCCCCATCTCCAGTCCCTGTCCCTAGCCAAGCAAGCCACACTGGGCAACTGTAGTTGAGTCTGGACGTTCACTGTCCCTAGTGACTTGATCCTGAGAGGAAATGCGTGCTCAGCATAATGATGGGCTGAGCTGCTTCATTCCCCTGGCTCCAGTTCTCATAGATGCCAATCTTTTGCTCACCTCGCTTAGGTAGTCCTAAATCAAGAAGTTAGGTGAGTTGAAAGGAGCTTGTTCACTTTAACTAAAGTAAAATGTTTAGTCAGCATTTTATTTCCACGTGCACTTTTAAATAGTTGGCCATTGATATTGCACACATGCCAGTCTGCTTGTTTCTTAGCTCTGTGCATTTAATTTCTTGAGTTAATTTCAGGGTTAGATTTAAAGAGAAGGAAGAGATGAGCGACTGTTTCAGATCAACATTCATGAAATGGGCCAGACCTGGATGCAAGATCTGGATCATGGGAGAAGTTCCCTGCCATTGATATAGAATGACCCATTTGTTTTCTACATTAATTGTGATTCTGTGCAATCTTTCTCTCCTCCCAAGTTTATAGACACCGGCATGGAATGCAGTTCCATTTTTTCCCCCTCGGGGTGATCTTTTCTTTTCTCTTCTGATTGCTTGCCTGTCTCTAGTATTCTGTTCTGTCCTCTGAACCAGTTTTTCCCTGTATATGCAAATTGTATGTTTATAAGTGAAAATGTTGATACATTAAATGATCGTTAACGTTAAAGCATATTTCACTGACTTCTATTTTTTTTTTAATTCAGTTTATTTAAACTATAAAGATAAAAACATTTCAGGCATTTCTCCCATTCCCCACTATCTCCTCTGGAAAACACCGATCTGATTTNGTGCAATCTTTCTCTCCTCCCAAGTTTATAGACACCGGCATGGAATGCAGTTCCATTTTTTCCCCCTCGGGGTGATCTTTTCTTTTCTCTTCTGATTGCTTGCCTGTCTCTAGTATTCTGTTCTGTCCTCTGAACCAGTTTTTCCCTGTATATGCAAATTGTATGTTTATAAGTGAAAATGTTGATACATTAAATGATCGTTAACGTTAAAGCATATTTCACTGACTTCTATTTTTTTTTTAATTCAGTTTATTTAAACTATAAAGATAAAAACATTTCAGGCATTTCTCCCATTCCCCACTATCTCCTCTGGAAAACACCGATCTGATTTTTTAAAAATTATTTTGTAGTAACCCAGCATTTTCTGCTGCATCACAGGCAATAAGAATGCCATTTATTGAGCTTTCCCTAAGTGCTACGGAATGTATTGTCACATCAGAAAACAATACCTCATTAAATTCCTGTCTTAACTCTGTAAAGGAGGGCTACACTGAATGAAACTGAGGCTCAGAAGTTAAAATTTTTTTCTTGAGAGCACAGTTATCTTCCTCAGCTTGGCAGTGTGTTCCTCAGCTTGGCAGTGTGGGTTCAGTAACTTTTCAGATATCTTTGGGTACTACTTTGTGTTTTGTTGTTTTGTTTTAAAAAATCATTTAAAATTTTCTTTCGTTTCTGAATTTCTCTCTTCTGTGCTTTTATGTCTATCTCCTCTGTGCAGACCTCCATTAAGTTGTGATGTGTGGTTGCTTGCCATAGTTTAAGATGAGGACTCTTCATACTGAAAGCTCTGAGTCTCTTGGTTTCATTTCTTCAGAGACTATTCTCTAGTATTTTGCCTGGGGACAGTTATTTCTGGGTATGGGGGAGGGGTGACATTCCACGCAAACTTTGTAAGCTGTTTTACTTTTCAGCTGGACTTCATTCTTCTGTCATGCTGTCTCTGGCTCTTTTCTTAAAAATATTTTAGTTGTTTTTGAATAGCTCAGTCATATCCGACTCTTTCCAATGCCATAGACTGTAGCCTACCAGGCTCCTCACCAGGCAATAGTCCTGAAGTGGATTGCCATTTCCTTCTCCAGGGGATCTTCCCAACGCGCACGCACATGTGCACACACAGATTCAGAATGAAAAAGATTCACTAAAGTGTCTTCTATCTGCCCGTTTCCTACCTTCTCTTTGCTTAACTACTCATACTGGCTTATTTATCCTTTGTGAGTTTTTCTTTGTGCATATATAAACTGGTACAAAGATAAATTCTTATTTTCCTGCCTTTTTTTTTTTTTTTTAATGAAAACAGATAGTATATACACCAGTGGTAGTCAGACTTTTTAGTCTCAGGATCCTTCTATAGGATTAAAGTTTTGAGGCCTCCCAATAACTCTTTATGGTGAGTTATATCTATCATTATTTACTATATTAGATAATAAAATTGAAAAATATAAAAGCTTTACAAAATAGTAAACCCATTGTTTTTGAAAAATAGACTTAAAAAATATTTTCCAATACAAAATCAGTGAGGCCAAGTTTTTTTATATTTGAAAGATTTTAGCATCTGGCTTCATAGCTGGATTTGTTTATTTATGCATTCAGTCTGTTTTTTTGTTTTTGATTAAGGATAGAAGGAAATAAGGCCTCATGTAGATACAGAGTTGGAGAACCTTGCAGACCCTCTGAAAGGATCTTTTGCACCCTCAGGGATCCTTGTATCATACCTTGAAAACTGCTGATATATGCTGTTTTATCCATTTTTTCACTTGACATATCTGAGGTATTTCCATATCAGCACGTAAGGAATTTGCCCATTCGTACCCTTTTATTGGGTTGGCCAAAAAGTTCATTTGGGTTTTTCCCTAAAATGCTACGAAAAACCTGAATAAAGGTTTTTCCCAGCCCAGTACTTTGACTAACAAGGAATGAAATATAGTTCAAATATATTGTCTCAGTGTGGGGCTTGTGGAGGTATTGTGTTTTTTTTTTTACTTTGTGGAACTAGTGGATGACAAGGTTATTTGGAGCATATCTGGAGCTTCTCCACTGGTTGTTGCCTCCAGGATCACACCAACACCTGAGACTGGGAGTTGGAAAATGGTGTGCACAGAGGCTGACTGCTGTGATAAGCCACCTCAGGGGCTGAAGGCCAGAATCTCTATTGCTCAATTCTGCATCCATGAGGCCTGTGTGGGAGCAAGACTTTTGCTCCTGGTAGTCATGTGGAGATAAGGGCTGCTTCCATCTGGTACCTTGGAGTCCTCAGGGAGCTTCTGCATCCCGCTGGAAGACGATGGGGAAGAGCCCTTCTCAGCTTGGAAGTGGTGCTCAATCTTCTCTCATTCCAGTGGTGAGAGCTAGTCACGTGGCCCTAGTGCCATGTAAGGGGTTTGCTGCTGCTGCTGCTGCTGCTAAGTAACTTCAGTTGTGTCTGACTCTGTGCGACCCCATGGACAGCAGCCCACCAGGCTCCCCCGTCCCTGGGATTCTCCAGGCAAGAACACTGGAGCAGGTTGCCATTTCCTTCTCCAATGCATGAAAGTGAAAAGTGAAAGTGAAGTCGCTCAGTCGTGTCTGACTCTTTGCGACCCCATGGACTGCAGCCTACCAGGCTTCTCCGTCCATGGGATTTTTCAGGCAAGAACGCTGGAGGGGATTGCCATTGCCTTCTCCTGCAAGGGGTTTGGGGAAGTGTAAATCTGAACTCAGGAAGAAGTTGCCCTGCTGCTTCTGGCTGCAGCTGCTGATGAGCCAGAAGTGAAGTGAAGTGAAGTCGCTCAGTTGTGTCCAACTCTTTGTGACCCGTGGACTATAGCCCACCAAGCTCCTCCGTCCATGGGATTCTCCAGGCAAGAAAACTGGAGTGGATTGCCATTTCCTTCTCCAGGGGATCTTCCTGACCCAGGGATCAAACCCAGGTCTTCCATATTGCAGGCAGACGCTTTAACCTCTGCACCACCAGGGAAGCCCATGAATCACAGCACGCCAGACCTCCCTGTCCATCACCATCTCCCAGAGTTCACTCAAACTCACGTCCATCGAGTCGGTGATGCCATCCAGCAATCTCATCCTCTGTTGTCCCCTTCTCTTCCTGCCCCCAACATCCCTCCCAGAGTCTTTTCCAATGAGTTAACTCTTCGCATGAGGTGGCCAAAGTACTGGAGTTTCAGCTTTAGCATCATTCCTTCCAAAGAATACCCAGGGCTGATCTACTGATGGTCAACTATCCTTAACACTCAGTGGAAGTCAGATTTCTATTAACCCTCACTTGTACAACATTTACTGGTTAATAAGAAGGAAAGTTATGACCAACCTAGATAACATATTAAAAAGCAGAGACATTACTTTGCCAGCAAAGGTCCATCTAGTCAAGGCTATGGTTTTTCCAGTGGTCATGTATGGATGTGAGAGTTGGACTGTGAAGAAGGCAGAGTGCTGAAGAATTGATGATTTTGAACTGTGGTGTTGGAGNCAGAGATTCAAATTCTGTAAGTCTGGGGTGAGATGCAAGACTACAGTTTTAACAAGCTTTCAAAGTGCTTTGAATATAGGAAGTCCCTTGATGACTGGAGTCAAGCCATTAGAGTAGTTCTTGAAAGGTGTGTGCATGTGCTATGTGGGGTTTGTTTAGTTTTCTTCTCACCCCTTTTTACCCTTTAAGAATTTTATTATAAAGTCTGTGTTATAGTAGAAATATTAGATCCTTCAAGTAAACAAACATTAAGATCACCTGAAATTATAATTCTTTGAGGATGCTTTAACCATTTTAGTATATATCTTTATGAACTCTTTCTTTTGAATAAATGTATATGACTGTATGCACCCCCATGGAACCATACTATAACGTTTGGACAAAACTTTGTTTTTAAACTTAATCATGAACATCTTTTCATTACTGGTAGTTGTACATTTACATCATTATTTTTGATAGATGCCTTTATAAGATATTTAATCAGTCCTCTATTGTTGAACTTCTAGATTTTCTCCAGTATTTTACTATTATAAACATGGTCATGATAAATATTTTTGCATATATATGTGTGTGTGTGTGTGTATAAAGTTATGTAAATTTTAATTTAATCTCTGCATTGTGATTTCAGTAACACTCATCTTTTTTGGGGGTAGAGACCTACAAAATGTAAAATACTTATTGTCTGGTCCTTTGTTGTTATTGTTGTTTGCTTTTTCTTCCAATTTTATTGGGATATAATTGACATACAACATTATGTAAGTTTAAAGTGTACAGCATAATGATTTGACTAAGATACATCATGAAATGAGTATGGCAGTAACTTTAGTGAACATCATCTCAGATACAAAATTAAATAGAAAAATTTTTTTCCTTGTGATAAGAACTCCTAGGATTTACTCCCTTAACCATTTCTATAGATAACATACAATAGTGTTAATTATCTTTATCATGTTGTACATCATGTTTCTAGTACTTATTTATCTTATAAATGGAAGTTTGTATCTTTTGACTGCAGTAACACTCATCTTTTAGTGTTATTCTGTTTGTAAATGGGGGCAATAATTTCCATTCATTTGGTAGTAGGACACATAGTAAAGATATGTCAAATATTTTGCAAGTTGTATACTCTAGCTATGCTAAAGAATGTTTCTGTAAAACTTGAAAATATTTCAGTAATAAGAACTGCATATGGGAATACCTTTTATTATTCACATGTGGAAAGACTGGAAGATCCTATAAGGTCTTACCACTCCAAGTGTACTTTCTGGACCAGTAGCATGGACATCACCTGGTAACTTACAGCTGCAGGTCCCCAGGACTCACCCCAGACCTATTGAATCAGAATCTACCTCTTAGTAACATCTGCAGGTAATTTTTATGCACAGTAGAGCTTGAAAAGCCCTGAGATAAGGGATCAATTCCAAGAGCCAGCTGAATCACAGGAGGAATTCCCTTAATCCACCAACATTAGCTTTATATAATATTATATCATATATACTGATTCATGGCATCCACTGCAGACTTTCTAAATCAGAATGTCCAGGAAATAAGGCTCAGGAACTTACTTTTATTATTTATTTATGTTTTAAATGCAGTTTTATTATTATTACTTTTTGTTCATGCTGTGCGGCTTGAGGGATCTTAGTTCCCTAACCNATATACTGATTCATGGCATCCACTGCAGACTTTCTAAATCAGAATGTCCAGGAAATAAGGCTCAGGAACTTACTTTTATTATTTATTTATGTTTTAAATGCAGTTTTATTATTATTACTTTTTGTTCATGCTGTGCGGCTTGAGGGATCTTAGTTCCCTAACCTGTGGCCCCTGCTGTGGAAGCATGGAGTCCTAACCACTGGACCTCCAGGGAATTTCCCCCAGGAACTTAGTTTTAAAAGTTCTCTGGGTAATTGGATATATAGCCCGATTTGGGGATCTGTCATAGGGAGCAAATGTAAATTTTAATTTACAAAGATAAAGTATGCTTTTTGGGGAGCTGCACTGGGCCTTCATTGCTTTGTGCAGGCTTTCTCTAGTTGCAGCAAGCAGGGGCTACTGTTCTTTACAGCGTGTGGGCTTCTCACTGTGGTGGCTTCTCTTGTTGTGGAGCATAGGCTTTAGGCACGCAGGCTTCAGTAGTTGTGGTACACAGGCTCAGTAGTTGCAGCTTGTAGGTTCCAGAGCTTGGGCTCAGTATTTGTGGCATAGGTACTTAGTTGCTCCACGGCATGTGGAATCTTCCTGGACTAGGGATTGAATCCGTGCTCCCTGCATTGGCAGGCGAGTTCTTATCCACTGTGCTACCAGGGAAGTCCTAAAGTGTAAAGTACATTTTAATTTACACAAAGAACAGCAATTGAAGTTTTCTTTTCTGAATTGGGCTTCCCAGGTGACACTTGCCAATGCAGGAGACTTGGGTTCCATCCCTGGGTGGGGAAGATCCCCTGGAGAAGGAAATGGCAACCCACTCCAGTATTCTTGCCTGGAAAATTCTGTGGACAAAGGAGCCTGGCGGGCTACAGTCCATGGGGTTGCAAAGAATTGAACATGACTGAGCGACTGAGCACATTCTGAAAGGAATGTTGAAATTAGAGGATTTAGTTGATACTATTTTTAGATATCATGTTATTTTTTGCATGTTTGGAATTAGGAAAAACTAACTTATTTAGAGGGCATCCCTGGTGGGTCAGTGGTAAAGAATCCACCTGCCAATGCAGGAGACATGGATTCAATCCCTGGGTCAGGAAGATCCCAGGAGAAGGAAATGGCAACCCACTCCAGTATTCTTTCCTGGGAAATCCTATGGACAGAGGAGCCTGGTAGGCTATGGTTCATGGGGTTGAAAAAGTGTCAGACATGACTTAATGACTGAAAACAGCAACAACAAACTTATTTAGAATTCCAGGAAGATAATAAGGACATCATCTTTTAATTACTTTCCTGTAAGTACTATGTAATTTGTAATGTACAATTTCTCATATTTTTTTCAGTAAAATCTTACTCTTTATTATGTAATTAAGCAAGTTTGTTGAAAAATATCCCAGTGAAAAGTTTAAATTATTCTAGATTCTTTCCTAACCTTTGTTTATATAGGTGTGCATGTATAATATATAAAATTTGAGTGTCTATACTTTTGTTTTATCAACTTGATATGTATTTTCTATTTATTAACATCATTAAAATATGTAAGCTATATTTTTATTGCATACATACCACCTCTTAATCTTCTCCCCTGAAATATGGCAGTTCTTTTCCTTTTTAAAATTTTACATTTTCATGTTTGATTTGAAATTCATAGCTCAGGAAAGACTTTTATACCTTTTTTTCTTGATGGTATTTCCCCCTATAGCAGATAGTTGAGCCTTCTTCAGCAATTCTTAAAAGCCTCATACCCATTTATTTAGAATTCATTGACTTTAGGGCAGTGCAAGAATCTGGATATATAGATTGTACTGCTGATGTTTGACTTTGAGGATGTTAAAAACAGACAAACCCTTTGATGATGTGTGTCAGATTTAGGATTTGGCCATAAATACCTGCATTTCAACAGTTTGTCCTATTTTATGGTTTCCGTAATTTGATTTATTTTTTCTCTTCCATAATTTGATTTTTTAATGCATTAGTGGAAAGACTTTGATCTATTGTTCTTTGTAAAGAATTTGTAGATTACTTGGTAATTACTTGATAAATTGGTAATTTACTATGAGTAAGGGTTGTCAGTCATACGTTTTATTTAGAAGACTTTAGATCATGATGTTGAAAGACCTGGTCAGATGTTACTGAAAGGCCTGTTTAGTAACTTTTAGGAGGAGTCGGTCACACGGGTTTGTAATAGTTCTCTCCTCCACTGTCAGCTTGAAAAATCAGTAGCACTTTGCTTTTACACATGGGAACACAACCAGCTTCTGCTTTACTTTCACTAGTATGTCATTTGTTTTCTTGATGGAACTGAGTTTTCATATAATGGGGCTATTTTCCAATCAGAGGAATCACATAGATATATGAATTTTGTTATTTGACCGTTTCTAAATATATTTGCTTATAATAAGCTTCACTGTAGGATAAATTCTGTGATTATGTACTTTTCAAGGTAACTAAACAGGCCAAAGAATTGATGCTTTTGAACTGTGGTGTTGGAGAAGACTCTTGGGAGTCCCTTGGCCAGCAAGGAGATCCAACCAGTCCATTCTGAAGGAGATCAGCCCTGGGATTTCTTTGGAAGGAATGATGCTAAAGCTGAAACTCCAGTACTTTGGCCACCTCATGCANTGTGGTGTTGGAGAAGACTCTTGAGAGTCCCTTGGACTGCAAGGACATCCAACCAGTCCATTCTGAAGGAGATCAGCCCTGGGATTTCTTTGGAAGGAATGATGCTAAAGCTGAAACTCCAGTACTTTGGCCACCTCATGCAAAGAGTTGACTCATTGGAAAAGACTCTGATGCTGGGAGGGATTGGGGGCAGGAGGAGAAGGGGATGACCGAGGATGAGATGGCTGGATGGCATCATGGACTCAATGGACGTGAGTCTGAGTGAACTCCGAGAGATGGTGATGGACAGGGAGGCCTGGCGTGTTGCAATTCATGGGGTCGCAAAGAGTCGGACACGACTGAGCGACTGAACTGAACCGAACATCGTGAAGCAGCAGGAAACCTGGTACCGAGTAATGGGAAAGGCCTCTGGTCCCATAGCTACGGAGTCCTCGGGCACTGCAGACTTCCCATTTCCCCTAGGATTCAGGCTGTGCACCTTCCCAGCACTGCACTGTCCCAAGCCTCCCTTCTTTTCGGCCACAGGGGGCTTCTTCCCCCTGCATGGACACTTCCCTGTCCCAGTGCCTCCCACCCCCACCCTCTTCACTCTTTGCACTTGCTGTTCTTACCCCTTGAACATTCCCTGGCCCAGTGTCCCCCCACCCTTCTTCACTCACTGTCTTCCCAGTGTGGACATTGCTCTCTACCCAATGTCTTCCCACTCCCCACCCTATTCTGCCTCCCTCACAGCACGCATCTGCTCCCCCTGTTAGTTGCAGCTCCTCTTTCAACTCAACCAAAAGAGCACTTTCCTGGGGAACTCCACCTCCTGTCTCGACCTTGGAGACAAGCGTCTCATTTCTCTTATGGTGCTTTCCTTTTCTTCACCGCTCCTCTGGGGCTCCTCCCTTGTAGTTATCCAATCAAGACTCTCAGTCACTGAGTGGAATTTATCTCTGTTCCTTTTCTGACTTCAGGCCTCCTGTGGCAGTTGGGGGACTGGAGATACTGAATGAATGAACTTCCATTTGTTTATATCTCAATTTTCTTTTTATCACTTGCAAGCGGAAGTCACCAGAGACAAGAGCCCACCATGGCATTGAGGTACTCTGAGGAAATTTAAAGCCTGCTTGAAAGGGGACCTTTGGGATCTACTTTCATGAGGACTGCCTGCATGGGGGGCTTAGGCCCCACAGTGCCACGCTTGTGTGTGGTCCAGCTTTCTTCCATGCCCACTGCATGGCCTACTTCTAGTCTGGAAATAGCTGGCACTGCCCCTATGGGGAGGCCAACTTTTGCCTTCTAATAGGAGAGTTTACTTATATTTAAAGAAATTTACTTCAATGAAGGATTTATTTCTGCCATTTGCCTATTTGTTTTACCTGTGTCTTACATATATTTTGTTCCTCCCTTATTTTTTGTTTGTGTGTGTTTAGTTGATTTTTTTGTAGTGTACATTTTGATTCCTTTGTTTTTTTACTTCTGTATAATTTTTTTTTTTGCCTGGGAAAATAACTTTATTGTGTTTGGGGCAGCAGGCAGAGGTCTAGTCTCAGAACTTCTGGAACTGCTTCTTGGTGCTGGCAGCCTTGGTGACCTTGAGGACGTTGAAGCGCACGGTCTTGCTCAGGGGCCGGCACTCGCCCACCGTGGCAATGTCGCCAATCTGGACGTCCCTGAAGCAGGGAGAAAGGTGCACGGACATGTTCTTGTGGCACTTCTCGAAGCAGTTGTACTTTCGGATGTAGTGAAGGTAGTCTTCGGCGGATGACGATGGTCCTCTGCATCTTCATTTTGGTCACCACGCCAGACAGGATCCGCCCTCGAATGGAAACGTTACCCGTAAAAGGGCATTTCTTGTCCATATAGGTGCCCTCGATGGCCTCCTTTGGAGTCTTGAAGCCCAGACCAATGTTCCTGTAGTATTGAGGGAGCTTTTCTTTGCCAGTCTCTCCAAGCAAGACCCTCTTCTTATTTTGAAAGACGGTCGGTTGCTTTTGGTACGCACGTTCTGTCTGAATGTCCGCCATCTTCCAGGCTGCCTGAAAAAAGGAATTTTTAGTTATTTTAAAGTGGTTACCTTTAACAATTAACAACCATTAACCATTGTTTCAATTAAACAAATTTTATTTGAATAATATCAACCTAGTATCAACAATATAGAAATACTATGCTTGTATACCTTGCCATCCCTTACATTTTATTTTTTATTTTTATT
>SJYV01047995.1:6371-23689 GCA_006410875.1 Neotragus pygmaeus | reverse complement strand
CAGCGCCGCATCCCGGTAGCCGCCGATGCCCTCGTCCACCGCCACGAGGTGCAGCGAGATGCCCAGGTGCGGGGCCAGCTCGCGCAGCACGTGTGCCAGCACCGTGGAGTCCTTGCCGCCTGAGGCGCCCACGGCCACCACGGCGCCAGGAGGCAGCAGGCGGCCCGCGACCACCGTGTGCAGCACCTCGGCCTCGAAGGCGGCGCAGAAGCAGGCGCCGCACAGCGCCTGGCCCGAGCGCGGACGGCGGAGGGCGGCGCGCGCCTTGTGGCAAGAGGCGCACTGCGGGGCGGGCATCGTGGGGTCCTGGAGAGGCGGGAGAGGTCGGCTTCTCCTGGATGGGTGGAGAGGGGAGGCGGGTTACACGTGGATTTCGGATTACGGGTCGTTGCTTGCAGAGAGTAGTGTCCCTGCCGAGAATAGTGGGGACCAGGTGGGCTTCTTCCAGAGTAGTTGTAGTAGTTGGTAGTTTAGTCGCTAAATCGTGTCTGAATCTTGCGACCCCTTGGACAGTAGCCTTCCAGGCTCCTCTGTCCACNTACGGGTCGTTGCTTGCAGAGAGTAGTGTCCCTGCCGAGAATAGTGGGGACCAGGTGGGCTTCTTCCAGAGTAGTTGTAGTAGTTGGTAGTTTAGTCGCTAAATCGTGTCTGAATCTTGCGACCCCTTGGACAGTAGCCTTCCAGGCTCCTCTGTCCACGGGATTCTCCAGGCAAGAATACTGGAGTGGGTTGCCATTTCCTTCTCCATCTTCCAGAGTAAGGGAGGGTTATATGTATACACTTGACCCTTGAACAACGCGAGGATTGGGAGTACAACCAAATTCCACATAACTTTGCAGTCGGCCTTCCATATCTTCCCTGTTCCAAGTCAAAGGATTCAACTAAACTGCGGATGGTGTAGTATTGTATGTATTTATTGGGGAAAAAAAAAGCCCGAGTCTCAGTGGAGCAGTTCAAACGCATGTTGTTCAAGGGTCAACTAGTGCCTCCGGGAAGGCGTCTTGGATTACACCCATTACACACCAAGGAGAGTGAAGTAGCTGGTTGGGGGCGAGGGGTGGAGGGGAGAGGGAAAGAGAGGCAAGTTAGGTCAGATTGTTTGGAGGGATGGAGGTGCATATTAAGGACCCGTTTCACAGTCTCCGGGGAAGCCACCCCTCTTATAACCCTGATCAGAAAGACAGGTCACTGACCTGGGCTTCCAGGGCTGCTCAGAGAGCTTGGGGAGGGTCAGTGATCTAAGAACAAAAGGAGGCAAGGGGACTGCCAGCACTTCTGTTAGGGGAAGTGGGATAAACAGGAAAGACCAACTGAATTTCACTTTGGTGGGGGTGGGATGCTGTCTCTAGGAATGGGTCCCGATTGTATCCTCTGAAAGGCAGGGCAGGTATCCTCTTGATAAAGCTTCTGTGGCTTTATCAAGAGATGGATCAGCCCATCTTTGACTCTTGTTCCCCCCACCTCATTCCTCCCCACCCAGGCACGATTCCCTCTCTTCTTGGACCCACTTGCCAGGGGAACCCATAAGAACCCACCAGACTGAGTCCCTCCCCTCCAGGGCACCATCATCTCTGGGCTGGACTGTCATAGTGCAGTAGCTTCTGAGCAGTTCATCCTGTTTCCAGGATTTCCCATAAAGTGCAGAAACATTTTATGTGACTCCCATGCTTACTGTCTATAACACCAGTTAGGCATCGCGGAACCCAGATTCCTGATTACCCTTCCCAAACCTGCTTCTCTCAGCTCTGTCCCTCCAGCTACTCAGGGCAGGAGCTTTGTGTCCCAGGACACTGGGCTGCTTTCTCCATCCCTCTTAACTCTCCCTGTAGGTGATTCCAAATTGCAATGTAAGGTCCCAACCTTTCCTCCAAATGCTCCACTGAGAATGCACCTGGGGCATGTCCTCAAACCTCAAACCCCATACATCCAACTAGAATGGAGCAAATCCTGTTTGTAGCTTCAAAACAGACCCAGAAGCCCAGCACTCCTTAGCATCTCCACAGCTGCAACCCTGGTCTGAACCATGTCTCTCTCCTGGATACTGCAGGAGGCTCCTCCTTGGTCTCCCTCCCTTCCCCTCCCCTCCTCTACACACGAAATTGTCCACAAAACTGCCCAGGGTCTTCTCTACATCCTCCCATGCATCTCACCTCACCCCTGCCTCCAGCTTGATTCTCCCTCGCTCTCGTTTGCTTCCTGCTCAGCCTCTTTTGGAGAGGCACCTTCATGGTTCCCAGGTCCTGCCCAACTCGTTTTCCTTTTGGGTGACTGAATCACGATGTCCATCGGGCTCGTCCTTCAGATGTCTCATTGAAGATACCCACTGGTTCTCCAGAATCCTAGGTACCCAAACTGACCAGTCCCCTGCTCCCCTTGGAAAAACCTGTTCTTGCCCAGTTGTTCGCTGCTTGCTGAGAGTACCACATCTCCACCCAGCTCCTCCGTAGGACACTCTGGACTAATCTCTCTTCCCCCGCTAAATCTACGGTCACTAGGGCCCAGGAACCTGCCTCCTGAATGAGGAAGATCCTGCCAGGAAACGAGTCTGCAGATTTTCAGCGGCTCATAGGCCACGACACAGCTTTAATTTTAATTCTGAGAGAGATGGGAGTCATGGGAGGGTTCTGTGAAAAGGAGGCAAATGATCTAACTTAGGTTTAAAAAGTTTCCCTTTGGCTGCTGTATGGGGAACAGACTGCGGCAGGCAGGGAGACCAGAGAGGAGGCTATGGTGATAGTGAGATGATGTTGGCCTGGACTGGGGTGCTGGCAGTGGCGATGACAAGAAAAGGTGGGGTTTTGAATCTGTTTTGATGGTAGGGTCCATAGGACTTGCACAAGACTTGGGTTGGGGTGGGGTCATAAGAAAAGAGAGGAATGAAGAATGATTTGGAGGCTTGGGCCTGAGCACCTGGGAGGATGATGGGAACATTTAGTTGTGGAGGAGGCTGACTAGAATTCCATTTGGACACGTCAGATTTGAAATGTGTATTAAGCATCTTCCCCTCATTTTATAGACCCCAGGCTGGCTCAGGCGCCCGCTCTGGGGTCGCACAGCCCCTTGTATGCCTCCATCCCAACTGGATCACGACGCTACCCTTCGTGGTGACAGGCCTGTCTCCCTTCCCCTGTCCTGTGAGCTCACTACAGGCAGGGAGGGATAGGGTCTGCCTCAGCCACCACTGACGCCCCCTGCCTTCCAAGGGATTTGGCAAAGGATCGGGGCTCAGTAAAGATCTGTATGCTGAGGGAATAAGCGCTCCCAGAAGGTGGGGCCCAGACCCCACGTGTGCCTCCGGATCGCAGCCTTGTCAGAATGATGGGTAGTGTGTAACATCATTCTATAAGACAGGTTTCAGGACAGTGTAGGGACCTTCTGGAAGTATACAGCTGGGGGTGAGGGCAGGAAAATGGTCTAATTTCCCCGAGCCCACCCGGGGGAGAGGGGTGGGCGGGCCAGAGACAGGCTGGACCGCACAGCCCACAGTGAGGATTCCGGTCAGTAGGCCTCTGGGATACAAGCATTGGGACGTCAGAGGCGAATGTTATCACCCCCGGAGAGTTCCTCAACCTTCGCACGGCACCGCAACAAAGAGCGGGCGCTCAGGGGCCGACCAGCTCCGGCAGGAAATAACTCACCTGAGTAAAACGCGGTGCTGGATCGTCCAAACTGCGTAGCACGCGGAACTCCTGTACGGAAGTGGCTCCGAGACTACGACTCCCACAAGGACTTGGGAGCTGTCTTGCCTACGGCTCCCATAGCCCCACGCGACGGCTCCACCTGAAGCAGCGGTGGTTACTGAGGCCCTCGGCCTACAACTCCCAGCAGTCTTTGCGGCCCCTTATTTCAATCTGCCCACTATCCCCAAAATGCACTGCGCTGTTCCTTCTGCGCCTGCGCATGAGCAACGGTTGCGGCGCGCGTACTAACTAGGGTAGTGAGTTGTCGCCGTGCCGGACGCTTAAAAGGAGAAGTGGCTGCATTCGGATTATCTGCTTTTGAAGGATTACAATAGGCTTTTGGAAGGACTGTAGTGCACATTGTGCACATTGGACTTCCCTGGTGGCTCGGACAGTAAAGCGTTTGCCTACTATGCGGGAGACCCGGTTTCAGTCCCTGGGTAGGGAAGATACCCTGGAGAAGGAAATGGCAACCCAATCCAGTATTCTTGCCTGGAAAATCCCATGGACGGAGGAGCCTGGTAGGCTACAGTCCATGGGGTCGCAAAGAGTCGGACACGACTGAGCGACTTCACTTTCGCTTTCTTTCATAGAGCGCATTATTTTTGCCCTTTGAGTTTGGGTCCAGCCGTGTGAATCTCGTCCTCCACATTTTATTGGTAAAAGCAGTAATGGGCTCAATCCAGATTCAAGAGGAAGACGTAATAAATTTCATTGTGTAATAAATGAAGTTTATTACTATTTCGCCTTAAGGAAGTGGTGGGATTGTTTGGAGCTGTTTGGAAACTTGTACCTACAGCTACTCATCTGTCAACTGCTCCCTCTATTTGATGATGACGATTACCCGTTTCTGTCAGGCATGTTCAGAAAATGAAATGGGATCATACATGTTAAGGGATAGAACAAAGCTTTCACCTTACCCAGTGCTTGGACCAGTGTGTCAACAGCCTGGCATTTTCCAAAGAACATTCCTGAGGATGGCCAGAAGGTCAAGGAAGACGAACAGAGATCTTTTCCCTGGAGTCCCTCCTCCCAGGTAGACCTGGGCCCTTCCCGGCACGTCTGACATATTGTTGGCCCTCCTGAATCCAGACCAAGGGTCCTTGTTCTTTGTGGTCAACCTCCCCTCACCCTCCCCAAGGCTGCAGACATTCTGAGTCAGCAATCAACTCCGAATCAGCACCACGGATAGCGGAACCGCTGTTTCTTAGGGATCCCCAGAAACCAGAGAGAACCCAAGGCGTGCAGAGGTGGGATTGGTCACAGAGAGGTGAGGATCCCCAGCACAGTGGGAGAGTGAGTGGGATTGGGAACATGGTACCTGAGCGTCCAGGGTCATCTGCAGAACTCACATCACTTGTGAGACCCTGAAAGTACCCACTATGTCTGCTTGGCATGTTCCTCTCTGAGAACTCACCCTTTAGTCCAGAGAAGCAAGAGCCCCGCCCATCACATGCCTTTGTTTCCCTGCCACAGGCACTTTCCCTGTCTCATTGGAATTGTGGATGATCTGNGTTTTCACCCACCTATACCTGCTTGTAGCTGTAGTGTATAAAAATAGCTCTGTAACTGAAGTCGGGGTTCGTTCGCTCCTTCCGAGGAAGTTCGAACCCCGGCGCGCCGGTTCAATAAACCCTCTTGCTTTTTGCATCGAATTCGAGTCTTGGTGATCTGTGAGGCGACGTCTCCCGAGAATAGGCCTTTCTGGGGCCTAACAAATTGACTTCCTGTGCAATTTACTTGCCCCCTCTGGACCTCAGTGTCTTCTTCAGCAAATTGAATAAGTGGGGTTAAAAGTCCTCCTAAACTCTGATGGCTTGTGGTCAAAAGTTCCTCTTTCACCCACCATTGGATTCTCTGTGACTTCCCTCTGTCTATTCTCCAATTTTTCTGTTTTTGTTTGCAAATTAGGGACCATGGGAAACAGCCCTTCTGAGCACTGAGATACTATAACTGCCCCTGCTAGGAGACAGTGAGTCGGACAGGACAGAGGGGGCCCAAGAGGGAGACAGGGCTGCAAGATGAGATATCAGCTGAAAATGCAAGAGTTGATGGTGTGGGCATGCCCATGTATGCGTATCCCCTGCATCTTCCCTTCTCAGTGATCACAGCACCAACCCTACCCCAGGTTATGGGTAATGGTTCCATGAGAGGGGTGAGGGGTCTAAGATGGGCAGATGCATGAAGCTGAATGGAAGAAAACAGATGGATTTTTTTTTTCTCTCTTTATACCAAGTCTTAAGAAAAACAAGTGCAAAGCTTAGTATCAAAGGCAGCACGCTCAGATGATAAAACTACAGAGAAAAGCAAGGAACCAGTTGGCATTAAAGTGAGGCTAGGGGCTTATTGGGGCTTTCCTAGTGGCTCAGAAATCGGGTAAAGAATCTGTCTGCAATCCGGGAGATGTTGGTTTGATCCCTAGGTTGGGAAGAACCCCTGGAAAAGGGCATGGCAACCTACTCCAGTATTCTTGCCTGGAGAATCCTTCGGACAGAGGAGCCTGGTGGGCTACAGTCCATGGGGTGGGAAAGAGTTGGACACGGCTGAGCTAACACTTTCCCTTTTTTTTCACTTGGGGCTTATTGAGGGAAGTGGGTGTGCAGTGGGGAGGAGAAGCAAGAAGGAGATCCTGAGGGGCCAGCAGCACTCTGTTTCTTGGATGGCACAGTGGTCATGGGGGCAGAGAAGTGGGAGGGACTGCTGGGTTCATCCACAAGAGGGTCTCGGATCACTGAGACGGGGCCCTGGGCTGGAAGCAGCCCTTTCCCACAGCCTGGGAGAGGCCTCCTTCCTACCCGTGCTGTTTTCTTGGACAACGGTCACAGTCAAGTTCAGTGGAAAGTCTGTGACAGAGAGACATGGGGGACCCATGTCAGTAGTGAGGCCTCAGTGGACATGGGCCCTGTGTCCTCAGGACCTGCATAAATGGGGAAAGGATGGGGCAGGGGTCCTCCTGTCCCCCTCCCAGGCCAAATTCTGGGATCCGATGTTTGAGGCCCATGACCCCTAGTTATGGGTAATGGCTTCCCTCTGGATCCCTTCAGGGACCCGGGCATCCTGGCCCAGCTCTCACAGGACACGTTGAGGTGGATGATCCTCCCTTGTGCTCACTTCGGCTCCAGGTGAGGTCACCTGACAGGGGAGCTTGGTGGCATGGGGTGAACACCAACGAGATGGGGGTCCTGGGGCCCAGGGAGGTGACTTCCAGGAGAAAATGGGGGGTGTGCCCACCTCACAGACCCAGGGCACAGAGCAGGTCAGGTTCCCGGGGTGGCCGGGCTCCAGCGTCCCAGAAATAAGAATGTGGGGTGTATGGTTTAGGGCTGGTGAGGAGAGGGGGAGATGGAGGGGTTAAAAGGGGGTTTGAGGTGTGACCCCCAGACAACCTCAGGCTTTGGTCCATCACCTCCCTTGGGCCCCCCTCCTGCTTTACCCCAACCCCTATTTCTGAAGAAGAGTCTCATTCATACTTGTTAATATTGATTCTGCTGCTGCTGTGGATAAGTCGCTTCAGTCATGTCCGACTCTGTGTACCCCAGAGACCACAGCCCACCAGGCTCCCCTGTCCCTGGGATTCTCCAGCAAGAACACTGGAGTGGGTTGCCATTGCCTTCTCCAATGAATGAAAGTGAAAAGTGAAAGTGAAGTCGCTCAGTCGTGTCTGACTACTAGCGACCCCATGGACTACAGCCCACCAGGCTCCTTCGTCCATGGGATTTGCCAGGCAAGATCTGTCCCCTACAAATTGGCACTTGCCATCTACCTTGACAAAGATCAAATCCTGAGCCGCTGTAGCTGCTGACCTTCGTTACCCCCTGAAAAGGGTTCAGGGTGGAGATCAGGAATGAGGTATCTGTGCTGTAGGAAAAACCGGCAGGACAGGTCTTCAGACAGTTAGATATTTTCAAGAGATGATTTTATGAGCTCAATTCATGCATCTCCTTATGAAAGCACTCAATTCCTTCCTGGTGACGTCTGCTCCTCATAACTAGCAGTAACCTTCACAAGGCAAGCAGAAACCTTCCTCAAAAAAATGTGTGATTAATTAAAAAAATAAATGAAGTGGCAAAAAAAAAAAAAAAATGCTTGCTTGCATGTTCCTAAGTTACATATATACTGACCTTTTGCCCTATCTCTTTGGAGCAGTTTCTTAGACCTAGAAAGACTGTCTCTGGAGCNCTTAAAAGAAGACGCATAGGAGAGCTTGCTCTCTGTGCAGGCAAAAATAAAGGAGTTATGTTAGAAACAGCTTGCAGGCACCACCTGCAAGCCATGAGAAAAGACTTCAGAATGAAAATCACGTTGCTGGCACCCTAATCTTACAACAGTTTCCAGAATTGTGAGGCTAAATATCCATTGCTTAAGTCACCCAGTCTGTAGTATTTTGTTAAAGCAGCTTGAGCTGACAAACACACTGTATCTGCCAGAAGTAATAACTTACCTAGCCTTTCATTTTATTCTTAACTGGTAACGATTTTTTTCACACTTAGAATAGGTGTGTATCGTCCCTCCAAAAGTCCATAGATTATCTCATACAAATTGGTGCTAAGAACTATCAACTGCATATTCCTATAACAGAATAAAATGATTATTGTTCTGAAATTCACCACTTACCCTTAAACTTGAACCTCTTACTATATAGGTTAGATTCAATTTTATATTTTGTTATCTCAACACTTTATCATGGGTTCAGCAGGTTTTAATGATACTGTTTTTTACTGTTGCTATTTAGATTATATATGAACTAATAATAAATGATTATAACTTTTCTTAAGCCTTATCTTAAGGTTAAATATTGAGAAATTTAATATTTTTATTATTAGAAATGATATTGCAATAACATTTTATCTTTCCTTTACTTTGAATTATTGTTTTAAGGAAATACACATAATTATGGTACAAAGTGTTGTGTTACTATATGATTCTGAGCAACTTTAGAACCCAGTAGCAGTACATGAAAGCAATTGACTTGATTTTAAATCACAAAATTTGGTATTATTTTCTTTAAAATATGTACACATAGTATCCTATACATGTAAGACAGAGGGGAAAATAACACATATCCTGATTTATAAGAACACAATAGAAAGCAAGTGAAAATGTAAGCAACTAAACACATCTAAAATTGTATTGTAATACAAAACACACTATGGATAAGTAAACTTTTTTTTAAGTCTGAAGATCAATGAAGAAAAACTATACATCCACTGAGAATAAAATAAGAATTTGGGTTTTTTGTTGTGTATTTGTTAGAAGAGAATGAAAAAATCCATGGGAATGAAACAGTACAATCATATTTAGAGAGAATTGAACTGTCAAGTTTTATGGGAATTTATAATCATCCAAAGTTAGGTGTTTTTACAATGAATCAGGCCATAGGGGTATGAGGTTGATGGACTGAAACTTTTCAAGTGAAACTGATATAGCAGGATGTTTTTCCAAATCCAAATAATAGTTTAGTTTTATTTTCTAATACTTTCATTATAAAATTTTTCAAACAGTAAAATTGACTGATACTGTGAAACTATGTGCTAACTAAGATTATTATTTTCCATATTTGTTTTATACACATGTATACATTTTAACCAATAAAAGTAGACATCAGGAAAAGTCACCTGAAATTCAGTATGCATCTTCTAAAAAGATAGACTTTCTTTCATAAACACAAGATATTAATTGTAACTGTCCTTTTCAAATAGGACTCTATCATAGTTGATGCACTGCTTTTGTTTCCTGAGACTCTTAGATCTCTCAGAATAGTACCACTTTATTTTTCATGACCCTGACTTTTTTTGTGTCTATTATATAATTTAATATTTTTTTCATCTGGATTTTGCTATATAAACTGAGAGTTATGTCCAAAAGCATAATGAGATTCAGATTAACAGTTATGAGAATGGATAATTCATAAAGTATTCCACATTTTATACACCATCACATCAACATATGTTTATGGTTAGGGTATATAATTAATAACAGTGATCATTTGCTTAAGATAATGACAAGAAAACCTCTCCATTGTAAAGATGTGTTTCCCTTTAAAATTGTAAGTATCAGACTTCCCTGGTGGTCTTGTGGTTAAGAATCTGCCTTCAAAAGCAGGAAGTTTTTACTTGGTCTGGGAAGACCCCACATGCCAAGAAGCACCTAAGTCTGTGTACCACAACTACTGAGCCCACTTATTTTTTTCCATATTTAAACTTTTTTCAAAACAATATGAAGTAAAATCACACTATAATGGAAATAATAGTTTTAGAATCACTCCTATGTCTCAGTGAATTTTAGGAAAAGCAAAGATCTAAAACAATGGGATGAAGAAATATCCAAAAACCCAGTGGACAATGTATCTTGGGTACAAATCCTTTCCTTCTTTTTTTCATTATAATTCGTTGTAGTGCTCCTATCAGTGTATATGTTATCCTACTTTTCTAGTTCCTCTATAAATCCCATGACCAAGTAGTAAAAGAAATACACAAATAATGGGAAACTATACAAGACTGGTATCCTAGACTAATCTTTAGCTTGCATTCACTCAAAAATTTTCAAATCCTTCCATAATAAATGAAATGTATCCAATCCATTTTTATTTAAAACAACATTATCAATTGAATTTTTGCTGTATTTCATCTTTTTTCTTTCTCATTTTTTTTTTTATGAAAGACTTTTTGGAAGAAAAATGAGCAATAGCATTCATTCAAATATTTGTACAATTTGAGCATTTGTTGATTCCCAAGTGATTATTAGCTGGTTTAAACAACTATGATGTGTCCAGGTAAATCACTCAGTTTTTGCCCCTGTAAGAAAAGGCTGACAAATGTCAACATTAATCCTATCATTTCTAATTTACCTGCATTTGAGACAGCACTATCTTGGCTAGGGTAGATTGGAAAACACTACAAAAGGATCAACAGTTCATCACACAGAAAGAAGTGACAGCTAAAGTCACCCAAGAACACATAAATAAACACAGAGCTATCTTAACAACTTAACATTAATCATATACTTCTCTTCTTTATTAAAAGAACAGAGTATCCAGAAGTAGCCTTGCAGAGGAACATTGAGAAGAGGGAAATATGTAGTGGATCCTTTGGAAAATACTTATCCTCAGCAGGCTATGTAAAAGTGTTTCTGCATATAATTCTTCAATTACCTGGATGTTCAAACAGTGAAAGTTAGTTTATTTCATCACCGAAAAGAACCTGATTATGTAGCTGTTCTCCAACGTAACACTTCTCTGTTATTGGAGATACTTATAAGTTACTTTGATTTAAACTGAAAACTATGAATAAAGATGATATCCTGATAAGTATTTGTAAGGATTAAATGACACATGTGAGTACCAATTACATAATGGGCACACAATAGATTTTCAATGATGGTAAGTTTCTTTTCTGCAATACATTTTCAAGTATCCTGTTGTTCACAACTTGTGATGTGACTTGTTCATGTCTTATGAAACCTAACACCTGTGTGCAAATGAAAAGAAAAATTATTAACCACTCTGTGTTTTGATTTAATGTTCTGATTTATTATTAACCATTCTTTGTTCTGATTTAAGAGGCGAGCCCTGACTCATGGAAAAAGAATCTGTTTGTTATCAGATGACTTATAGCCTAGTTGCCTGGTCCTCACAAGAGACCCCCCGGGTAATTGTTTTCTCCTGTTAAAGATTACCTAGAGCATTATTCCTTCAGGAATTGGCTAACCGCCGCAAGGAGGTTAATCAACCTCCTCAGACTTGATGTAATTCCAGACCTGTCTCTGTAAAGGTCAAGCTATGTCCGCCAATCGGTTTGTTCAGAGTGTCTTCGCCCCTCCTATACCTGCTTGCAGCTTTAGTGTATAAAAACTGTTTTGTAACTGAAGTCGGGGTTCGTTCGCTCCTTCCGAGGAAGTTCGAACCCCGGCGCGCCGGTTCAATAAACCCTCTTGCTTTTTGCATCGAATTCGAGTCTTGGTGATCTGTGAGGCGACGTTTCCCGAGAATAGGCCTTTCTGGGGCCTAACATTNTAAAGATTGCCTAGAGCATTATTTCTTCAGAAATTGGCTAACTGCTGCAAGGAAGTTAATTATCCTCCTACAACCTGATGCATTCCAACGAATTCCAGATCTATCTCTGTAAAGGTCAAGGAAAGCCCACCAATCAGTGTGTTCAAAGTGTTTTCACCCACCTATACCTGCTTGTAGCTGTAGTGTATAAAAATAGCTCTGTAACTGAAGTCGGGGTTCGTTCGCTCCTTCCGAGGAAGTTCGAACCCCGGCGCGCCGGTTCAATAAACCCTCTTGCTTTTTGCATCGAATTCGAGTCTTGGTGATCTGTGAGGCGACGTCTCCCGAGAATAGGCCTTTCTGGGGCCTAACAAATTGACTTCCTGTGCAATTTACTTGCCCCCTCTGGACCTCAGTGTCTTCTTCAGCAAATTGAATAAGTGGGGTTAAAAGTCCTCCTAAACTCTGATGGCTTGTGGTCAAAAGTTCCTCTTTCACCCACCATTGGATTCTCTGTGACTTCCCTCTGTCTATTCTCCAATTTTTCTGTTTTTGTTTGCAAATTAGGGACCATGGGAAACAGCCCTTCTGAGCACTGAGATACTATAACTGCCCCTGCTAGGAGACAGTGAGTCGGACAGGACAGAGGGGGCCCAAGAGGGAGACAGGGCTGCAAGATGAGATATCAGCTGAAAATGCAAGAGTTGATGGTGTGGGCATGCCCATGTATGCGTATCCCCTGCATCTTCCCTTCTCAGTGATCACAGCACCAACCCTACCCCAGGTTATGGGTAATGGTTCCATGAGAGGGGTGAGGGGTCTAAGATGGGCAGATGCATGAAGCTGAATGGAAGAAAACAGATGGATTTTTTTTTTCTCTCTTTATACCAAGTCTTAAGAAAAACAAGTGCAAAGCTTAGTATCAAAGGCAGCACGCTCAGATGATAAAACTACAGAGAAAAGCAAGGAACCAGTTGGCATTAAAGTGAGGCTAGGGGCTTATTGGGGCTTTCCTAGTGGCTCAGAAATCGGGTAAAGAATCTGTCTGCAATCCGGGAGATGTTGGTTTGATCCCTAGGTTGGGAAGAACCCCTGGAAAAGGGCATGGCAACCTACTCCAGTATTCTTGCCTGGAGAATCCTTCGGACAGAGGAGCCTGGTGGGCTACAGTCCATGGGGTGGGAAAGAGTTGGACACGGCTGAGCTAACACTTTCCCTTTTTTTTCACTTGGGGCTTATTGAGGGAAGTGGGTGTGCAGTGGGGAGGAGAAGCAAGAAGGAGATCCTGAGGGGCCAGCAGCACTCTGTTTCTTGGATGGCACAGTGGTCATGGGGGCAGAGAAGTGGGAGGGACTGCTGGGTTCATCCACAAGAGGGTCTCGGATCACTGAGACGGGGCCCTGGGCTGGAAGCAGCCCTTTCCCACAGTCTGGGAGAGGCCTCCTTCCTACCCGTGCTGTTTTCTTGGACAACGGTCACAGTCAAGTTCAGTGGAAAGTCTGTGACAGAGAGACATGGGGGACCCATGTCAGTAGTGAGGCCTCAGTGGACATGGGCCCTGTGTCCTCAGGACCTGCATAAATGGGGAAAGGATGGGGCAGGGGTCCTCCTGTCCCCCTCCCAGGCCAAATTCTGGGATCCGATGTTTGAGGCCCATGACCCCTAGTTATGGGTAATGGCTTCCCTCTGGATCCCTTCAGGGACCCGGGCATCCTGGCCCAGCTCTCACAGGACACGTTGAGGTGGATGATCCTCCCTGTGCTCACTTCGGCTCCAGGTGAGGTCACCTGACAGGGGAGCTTGGTGGCATGGGGTGAACACCAACGAGATGGGGGTCCTGGGGCCCAGGGAGGTGACTTCCAGGAGAAAATGGGGGGGTGTGCCCACCTCACAGACCCAGGGCACAGAGCAGGTCAGGTTCCCGGGGTGGCCGGGCTCCAGCGTCCCAGAAATAAGGATGTGGGGTGTATGGTTTAGGGCTGGTGAGGAGAGGGGGAGATGGAGGGGTTAAAAGGGGGTTTGAGGTATGACCCCCAGACAACCTCAGGCTTTGGTCCATCACCTCCCTTGGGCCCCCCTCCTGCTTTACCCCAACCCCTATTTCTGAAGAAGAGTCTCATTCATACTTGTTAATATTGATTCTGCTGCTGCTGTGGATAAGTCGCTTCAGTCATGTCCGACTCTGTGTACCCCAGAGACCACAGCCCACCAGGCTCCCCTGTCCCTGGGATTCTCCAGGCAAGAACACTGGAGTGGGTTGCCATTGCCTTCTCCAATGAATGAAAGTGAAAGGTGAAAGTGAAGTCGCTCAGTCGTGTCTGACTCCTAGCGACCCCATGGACTACAGCCCACCAGGCTCCTTCGTCCATGGGATTTGCCAGGCAAGATCTGTCCCCTACAAATTGGCACTTGCCATCTACCTTGACAAAGATCAAATCCTGAACCGCTGTAGCTGCTGACCTTCGTTACCTCCTGAAAAGGGTTCAGGGTGGAGATCAGGAATGAGGTATCTGTGCTGTAGGAAAAACCGGCAGGACAGGTCTTCAGACAGTTAGATATTTTCAAGAGATGATTTTATGAGCTCAATTCATGCATCTCCTTATGAAAGCACTCAATTTCTTCCTGGTGACATCTGCTCCTCATGACTAGCAGTAACCTTCACAAGGCAAGCAGAAACCTTCCTCAAAAAAATGTGTGATTAATTAAAAAAATAAATGAAGTGGCAAAAAAAAAAATGCTTGCTTGCATGTTCCTAAGTTATATATATACTGACCTTTTGCCCTATCTCTTTGGAGCAGTTTCTTAGACCTAGAAAGACTGTCTCTGGAGCTATAGTCCTCATTTTGCCCTGAATAAAGCTTAACTCACAACTCTCACATTGTGAATTTTTTTCCGTTGAAAATGCCATATTTAAATATTTTTGATATGGTGGGTTAAATATAATACAATTTAAAGTAATTTCAGACTTCCTTGGTGATCCAGTGGTTAAGAGTTCTCCTGCCAATGCTGGGGATATGGGTTTGATCCCTCGGGAAACTAAGATTTCCACTCGGGAAACTAAGATCCCACATGCTGTGGGACAACTAAACCCATGCACCACAACTCCTGAGTCTCCAGAGCCCTCGAGTCACAATTACAGAAGCCCCCACACCCTAGAACCCATGCTTTGCAACAAGAGAAGCCACCACAATGAGAATCCTACACACAGCAGAGAAGAGTAGCCCCCACTCACCACAAGTAGAAAAAGCCTGCATGCAGCAACAAAGACTCAGTGTGGCCAAAAATACATAAATAAATAAAATTTAAAAGTAATTTCACCAAGTTGTTTTTCTATGGTGGCTACTAAGACTTTTAAAATTACATACATGGCTTGCACTCTATTTATTTTGGACAGCATTACTCTAGAAGAAAACTTAGAAAAATATCTATGGATGTGCAAAGAATTCTTAAAGGACATCCAAAATACTAAGCATAAAAATACATAAATTAGACTTCATTAAACACTTCTGTTCATCAAAGACAGAGTTAAGAATATAAAAGGGAAGCTATAAGGTGGGAGAAAATCATATCTATCTATCTATATCTTCTATCTATCAAGAGATCCCTGAAAGACAGGTTGAATTTATATATAAAGAATTAATGTTTTCAAAAAAGAAGTTGGGCCCCAAATGGAGTCATAGCTGCCAAGCCCCATATCAGCAAACAACACTTATTACCTAACCTAATTGCAATTTCAGCCTCCCAAGGATATGACCTTTAACCAGTCAGTTTGTAATTTTCTGGTCTGCACTAGTGAGATGATGTTCCATATAGATCTCTGTCTCCCAAAGAAAGATGAGGTAATTCACTCTTTCCTGCCCCCTGCACGCTTCTGATATAAAAGACTTCCATTTTGCACATCTTTCTACTTGTTCAGTGAGATGTTGCCTGATTCATGAATAAGTAAATATCTAATTAGATATTTAACTCTGCTCAGTTGAATTTTAGTTTTTACACCGATGACAACCTACTTTTTAAATTGGGAAAAAGGACTTGTTTATATATTTTTGTAAGAGAAGAGATCCAAATGACACATGAAAAAATGCTGAAAAGATGCCAGAGAAGTGAAAATTGTAATCACAATAGATGTTCTATCACAACTGTTACAGTGCCTAAAATTTTAAAACCTAAGCATACCAAATGTTAGAGGGGATGTGGAGGAACTGGAACTCTTGTACATTTCTGAGTGTGCTCAGACTCTCAGTCGTTTCAGGCTCTCTGTGACCCCATGGTCTGTAGCACACAAAGTTCCTCTGGCCGTGGAATTTTCCAAGCAAGAATGTTGGAGTAGGTTGCCATTTCCTAATCCCGAGATCTTCCCAAAGTTTCCTGCCTTGGCAGGTGGATTCTTGACAACTGCACCACCTGGGAAGCTACACATTTCTGGGGGGTGGGGGGGGGCGTGGAATGTAAATAGTACAACTGCTTTGGAAGATGATGTGGCAGTTTTGTGTACAGCTAAGCATAATACATCCATTCTATGACCCAACAATTCTACTCCTAGAAATTTACTGTAGAAGAATAGAAGCAAATATCCACACAAACACTTATATGTGACTGTTTATAGAAGCATTATTTATAACGGCCCAAATGTGGAAATAACCCAAATACTAGAAGAGAATGAATAACTAAAGTACGGTATATCCATACAATGGAATACTAGTCTTCAAAAACAACAATAACAACAACAACACATGTAATGAGAATGAATTTTGAATACATGTTGAATGAAAGAAACCAGATGCAAAAGAATACATACCTTATAATCCCACTGATATAAAGCTCAGGAATAGGTAAAATTAATGTATAGTAGCAGAAATTCCTCCTTCATGGATCACAGCCTTGTCCTGGTGAAGGGGTTTACATAACTCAATGAAGCTATGAGCCACAGCTCAGAGCCACCCAAGACGGACAAGTCATAGTGAAGAGTTCTGACAAAACGTGATCCACTGGAGAAGGAAATGCCAACCCCCTCCAGTAATCTTGCCTGGAAAATTTCGTGAACAGAGGAGCCTGGTGGACTCCTGTCCGTGTGGCTGCAAAGAGTCAGACACAACTGAGCAACACACAACTGACTTCCAGTATTATATCAGTTTTAAGTGTACAATAGTGATTTGACTTTTTTAATGGAGATATAGGTTTAGATATAGATGTAGAACATGTCCCATCTCTGTCACTGGGAATACACAGTGGTTAACTTGGGATGTGTTTGTGTGTGTTAGTCGCCGTAGTGTCCAACTCTTTGTGACCTTACAGACTCTGTAGCTCACCAGGCTTCTCTGTCCATGGAATTCTCCAGGCAAGAGTACTGGAATGGATTGCCATTCCCTTCTTCAGAGGAATTTCCCAATCCAGGGAACAAATCCCCGTCTTCTGCATTGCAGGCAGATTCTTTACCGTTTGAGCTACAGGGAAGTCTGTATGGTGAAAGTGAAAGTCTCTCAGTCGTGTCAGACTCTTTGCGACCCCATGGATTGTATACTCCATGGAATTCTCCAGGCCAGAATATTGAAATGGGTAGCCTTTTCCTTCTCCAGCAGCTCTTCCCAACCCAGGAATTGAACCAGGTCTCTTGCATTGCACACAGGCGGATTCTTTACCAACTGAGC
>SJYV01047991.1:0-11960 GCA_006410875.1 Neotragus pygmaeus | reverse complement strand
AGACTAGTCTGTTCCTCTTAAAATCTACTTATAATAATCATTCCTTATAAACATATATTTCAATAACTATACTGGAGAGATATATCAGACCAGTGTCAGCTTTAAGAATGCCAGCCAATATGTAAATATCATCAAAAGGTTTGATTAAATCTATTCTCTAAATCTCAACCTTCTAAGATAGCGCTTATGGTTATTCAATTCCATTCTGAGGACTTTTAAGATCAACTGAAGAATTATAAATAATTAATGATCATTTCAATAATGCCAGACATTTCATAGGCAAGATGAAGGACATATTAGCTATACAATTCTTTGAACTTTTTTGTTGTTTTTGCAAATAAATAAATAAATAAATAATTTGAATTGCCACTCTCCAAAGTCCTCTATCTGTAGTCTAAACACCACTCACTTTTGGTAGTGGTCAAAAAGCACCTTTTTATTGGTAAAGGGAGAGATGAAGGATGAATGAACTAACTAATATATGCCTTTTACCAAGTAAATCAAGGTTTCCCAACAGTGGTTGGCTTGCCTTTGATGCCGATGTTCACATGCCGACCTCACTGGGAACAAGACACATTAGTGACCTAAAGGTCCCCCAACAGTCCATGTGCTCCCTTACATTCCCATCCTCCCAGTTAGGTTAAAGCCACACAACTCATTTTAATCAATAAGTTAAGTGCAGAAGTGGCACGTGTTCCTTCTAGTTCAAGTCAGTTAAGAGTGGATATGAGTTCAGTAGTCATCAAGTAAATGCAGATCAAAACTGGAATAAGGTGTCATCTCACACGAGTTAAGAAGGCTATTATTATCAGATATGGAGAAAAGGGAACCCTGATACACTGCTGGCTGGCAATGTAAATTGGTGCAGCCATTATGGAAAATGGTATGGAGGCTACATAAGAAATTAAAGATAGGACTACTATTGTATGATCTGGCGATTCCACTCTAGGCATATATCTGAAGGAAATATACCACTATCTGAAGGCAATATCTGTACTCCCTCGTTCACTGAAATATCATTAACAACAGTCAAGATATAGAGCAACTTAAATGTCTATGGTTGAATGAATTAAAAAAAAAGAAAGAAGAAAATACAGTCTATAATTAAAATGGAATATTACTCAACCTTACGAAAAAAAATCCTGCCACGTCCACTAATATGGTTGGATCTAGAAGGCATTATCTTAAGGGAAATAAGCCAGACACAGAAAAACAAAAGCTTCATTGTATCACTTACATGTGAAATCTCAAATTGTCATTTCATTTTAAAAAACAAAGCAAAACAAAAACAGTGGCTATAAATTCTCCATGTTTTCTTTCTCCCATCTATGAAACTGAAAAGAATAGATGGTATGGAATTCCTTAACGAAAGAAGCTGTAGTTCAAGTTTCCAAACCATCAAAAACAGCCAAATGATCAATACAAGATGATGACATGAGCAAGAAATTATCCTTTTTTAAATAGGACCTGGGTATTTGTTTTAAGGGAAAAAAAAAAAAATGTTCCTGAAGTACAGACTAGCACAGTTCAAGCAACATATGTTCTAAAAACAAAACACTAAAAATGGCCAGACCTACAACTGCAAAGAGGCTTTGCCCTTGGAAGAATTGGATTCAATTAACAGTTTTTTCTAGGATTTTAGCCATAAAATGTATGATTACAAACTATGTAATAGGATTTTTTAAAATTCCAGTGCAAGCTGAGTTCTCTCACTGGCTTTCTATTCTTTTCTGTGAAGGAAATAAAGGAATCGCCCCTTCCCTGACATTAATTAGAAATACAGTATGAACCTGAAACAGCTGGTACTTGGAGGGATACACTTCCAGTCACTATCACTTGACACCGTAAGAATCATGATCAACTCAGGTAAGCTTAGCCTGAGGGAACTGACTTTATGAACTTATGTATCTGAACAAAAGGTACAGCATTATCACAATTGCTGCCTTCTACTTCTGCTTTCATTTAAAACAGCCTTGTCAGCAAGACCCTAAAGATATCCAAGCAGAAGCACAACTTTTCTGTATTTCTATATTTTGTTCTTTCATGAACAGAAGTACCACATTGGAGAGGTGCAACTCAAATTAATTCAAATTATGGCTCTATATAGTTTCTCATACTCTAATAAAACTTCAATTTAAAAAAATGCAGACCCAACATCACTATATTCTTGCAAGTACAAGTATTCCTGCCTAAAGACATCTGGTATAGCTTTCTCAAAAATGTCAATGTCATAAAAGACAAAAGAAAAGCAGTAAGATTCAAGATTAAAAGAGAACAACGAGACATGGCAACCCAATGCAAGATATGATCCTTGACTGACTGTTTTGTCTGAAGACATTTTTCAAGTTACATAGGACTTTATTAGATAACCATATTGTAATAATGACACATTTCTAGTCTGTGATGATGACAGTGCTTTGGTTATATAAGGGAAGGCCCTAGTTATGGGGAACTATCTGCTATGGGACGTATTCTGGGGGTAAAGTTTCACAATGTCTGCAAGAATACTTGAATCTAGGTGAAGGGGATATTGTTCATTACATTACAGTTTCAAATTTTCTGTAAGTTTAAAATTTTGCAAAATAAATGTATAGCAGTTACCAAGTATAAATTGCACGTACTCTAGGCCAACAGCAGAATATCTTTTATTTCTCTTTATTTTCACTCTATATCATATTTACTCTGGGCTTCCCAGGTGGTGTTAATGGTAAGGAATCCACATGCCAATACAAGAGATGCAGGTTCAATCTCTGAACGAATATCCCCTGCAGGAGGAAATGGCAACCCACTCCAGTTTCTTGCCTGGAAAACTCCATGGACAGAAGAGCCTGGTAGGCTACAGTTCATGGACTCGCAAAGAATTGGACATGACAGTCCATGGACTCGCAAAGAATTGGACATGACCGAGCAGACACATACACACACACACAAACACACACGCACATTTACTCTAATAATACCATTAAAAGTATTATAAAACAAATGAAAAAAATAAACACAAAATAAAGCCATACGCAAAGACAAATATAAAGACTACAATCCTACCATGAAGAAACAAAACAGCCACTGCGCACATTTTTGGTATCTATCCTAAACATCTGTTTTAGGAATACATGCATATTCTTTTATGTAAAATAGATATTTTAAGCTAGTATTAAAAAAACACTCAGAGAACAAGATGGCAGAGGAGTAGATGGACGTGGAGTACATCTCTCTCCACGGATACATCAGGATACACGTTCAAACACAGAAGTGCATGCAGAACACCAGCTGACAGAGGACAGGAGTGCCTGACCAGTGAAAAGAATACATAGACCCAGGCAAAACTCGGGAGGATGAAGGAACTAGGGGTAAACAGGAGTGTTAGTAGGACTGGACTTGCCCTCGGCGAGTAGGGGAAAAGAAGCAGCAGTCTGATCCCCACATCATGGCAATGGTCTAAGTCAGAGGAGAAACATTTAAGGCTGAGAGTGAAACAGCCGATCCGTGGCAGCCTAAATGGAATGAGCATCAGAGAGTCCTTGCCACGGCCATACATACCCCGGACAAGGACATATATCCCCTGGAAGGTGCAGTGGCTGGAGTTTAGGGATTGCAGAGCAATCCCAGGGCAAGGGCTGTCATTGACTGCAGACAGATGGATTGAGGGGATGTTACAGAGGAGATCATGGTGGGAAATGCTTGTGGAAGAAAGCCAGGCAGCCATGGAAGCAAGGTGATACTGCTGAGTCACATGCAGGGAACGGAGCCATCACCATAGCCTCTCTCCCCCCGACACACACCAGCATCAGCAGCTGAACAGTACAGAGACTGGCCCATCAAACGCCTGATGCACAAAACCATAGCACAGGACCCCACCCGGGGTGCCCCTTTAAGTGCCTGACCCATGGATCTACAGAGTAGGACCCCACTCGGGGGGGCCCTTCTATGTGCCTGACGTGCCAAACAGAGGACCCCAGGCAAGGGAGCCTTGCCTGAATAGGCAGAGCAAGGGAAAAAGACTGGCCAAAGAGGCCTTCTGGTTGCCAGCTACAAAAGGCTTGGAAAAAAAGACTCTGATAGGGCCATAACTCCTACAATAGAGGCAGTCCCTGTCCCTGCACACTTGGCACCACCAGGGTCCCTGCAAGCCAAGCAGCTACGCCACCTTCTCACTCAACTCTCACTGGGGCAGAGCTGCCACAGGAAAAAAGTCTTGCATCTATGCTCACAGGGTCACTCTGGTATTGTCCGACTCTTTGTGACCCTATGGACTGCAGTGTGCCAGGCTTCTCTGTCAGGGAGTGGGGGTTCTCTAGGCAAGAATATTGGAGCGTACTGGCCAATACTGGTTGCCATACCCTTCTAGAACACCATATTTCCAGCTGCCCTAGCCACCAACTCCCCTGAGTACTTGGTGATGCCAGAACCCCTGACACCCAAGCAGCTGCACCACCTCCACACCTGGCCCTCGCAGGGGCAAATCCAAGACCTTCCATGGCATCCTCAGGAGCAAATCCCAGTGGACGACCCACATGCAGAGGTGGAAATAAAACCACAATTGAAACGCAGGGGCAGTGTGACTGAGGAAGAAGACCCAAAACCTTCCCACTAGCTGTACAAGCTGCAGAATAAATCCACAAGATCAACTAGGTAGGCTCTTGTGTCTACGCAATATATAAAAAGTCATTTGAGAGCTCCCACAAAAGAAAATGCACTAGTTCTGACAGCTGTGGACATTGGGGGCAAGAACACAGAGGACGAGGACCAGATTAGAATCTGAGCTGCCCCCACAACAGGTCCAGAGATCAGCACAGTATTGGAGGGCATCCTAGGCAAATGAGGTGGACTGACTCCCAGCGAGGGAAAGGACTCTGACAGCAGTGACTCAAGAAAAACATTTATTATTCTTAGGTTTTGACTTGTTCTGTAGACTGTTTTGAATATTTTTTTTTCCTTTTTTACCCTCCCTCTGTTTTACTTGTCAACTTCATTGGCACTATGAAATTAAGCTTTTGAGATTTTTTTTCCCCTCAGTCACATTTTTTACTGTTGTGATAAGCCTCTGCCATTGCTTTGGGATTTCTGCGGATCTGGGGGATTTCCCTCTTTTTTTTTTTTCTCTCTCTCTCTTTTTTTTTTTACTAAACCTATTTTAATTCGAGGCAAGAATACTGGAGTGGGTTGCCATACCCTCCTCCAGGATATCTTTTCAACCCAGGGATTGAACTCAGGTCTGTGTGGCTCCTGCATTATAGGAGGATTCTTTAGCACTGAGCACCGGGGAAGCCTCTATTTTCATTATAACAGTATTTAACTAGGCAATAAAACTATAGTTCTTATGGCTATAAAACTCAATAAATGCACAAATTAAACATTAGGAAAAATAGAATTCAAATTTAGAACACTAACACACTGTTGTAAAAGAAGCTGTTTCACAGAAGTTAAATTGCCAAAGCTTGACCTAGTAGGTGAAAGACGCAGTTTCTTTTTTTTTTCTAACATCAATAATATAAATGCCAATGTTTGCTCTCAAATGTGTTGCAAAAAGTCATGTTACTAACATCAAAGCTCTGCTTGCTAGTTCAAGATAATCAGATATCAGGTCAGTCAAAATTTTCTTTTCTCTTTTTTTAATTTTAATTTTTTAAACCTATTATTGAAGTGAAGTGAAGTCGCTCAGTCGTGTTCAACTCTTTGCGACCCATGGACTGTAGCCCACCAGGCTCCTCCGTCCATGGGATTCTCCAGGCAAGAATACTGAAGTGGGTTGCCATTTCCTTCTCCAGGGGATCTTCCCAACCCAGGGATTGAACCCAGATCTCCCACATTGCAGGCAGACGCTTTAACCTCTGCACCACCAGGGAAGCCAAACCTATTATTACTTTTTCTAAATTTATTCTCATCTGCTTTTCCTTCTCTTCTTTTCCCCTTGCACTTAATCTTTAATGTATATAAATCTTCTTTATATATCACTATTTAACTTTGCATATCTATTCTTTCTTTTCTTTTTTTCCTTTCCTCTCAACATATTTGTTTTATTTTCATTGTTTTATTTCCTAATTGGCACCTTGCTTTAGTTTTGATATCCAATTTATGCTTTTCGGTTAATTTTGTCCTGGTAGATAAACTTTTTGTTCACCAGGTCAATCTACTGTACTTTATTTTTGTTGGACTGTTTTGATTTTGCTTATGGGTGGATATGTATATGTGTATATTCAGTCACATTTTTTATTATTGTTATAAACCTCTGCCTCTACGTTGGGCTTTTGCAGTTCTGTGGAGTTTTCCTTTTTTTTTCTTTTTTCATTTTCTCTTTTTTGTAATTTTAATTTTTTTAAACTTATTTTCTTTTTTCTACATTTATTTCTTTGTTTGCCTATCTACTGTTCTCTTTCCCTTGCAGTTAATCTTTAATGTATATAAATCTTCTTCATATACCTCTATTTAATTTTGCATATCTATTCTTTCTTCTCTTTAAGTTCCTCTCAACATATTCGTTGTTTTTTTTCATTGCTTTATTCCCCACTTGGCACCCTGTCTCTTATACACATCTAGATGTGTATAAGAGACAGTACCTGAATTGCATTTTGAATTATTAGTAGGAACTTGCCAGACAGAAGATCACCAAGTTGGTGGAAAGACTCAGAAAACTTGTTCAGTTCTAGGAGAGAGTGGTAGGAGCATGGGTCTGATATATGTTGGGATAGGATTACTGCCCTCTATTCTAAAAAGTTTGATTTCATCCTGTAGAGCTGGGAGAATGACGTGATTAGGTGTGTATTTTACAAAGATCACCTTCGCGATCTACTTGAAGGATAAATTCACAGGCAGAGAGACTAGGGACACAGAGAAATTGGGAGAGCCAAGTGATAGATGTTGAAGAACTATAAACCAAAGCAGTGATAAAAGATTGACAAGGCAGGAACAGGTATGTACACCAGTGGTTCTCCAGGGTGACACTGCCCCTAGTGGGCATTTTGTATATTTGTTGGAAGCATTTTCCGGTTATAGTCAATGGGGAGAACTACTGGCATTTAGCCTGCAAAGGCCAGGGATGTTAGACATCCTGCAATTAAAGGGACAGTATCATACAATGAAAAATTATCCTGCTTCCCACATGACTTTCAAGTATCCATCTGGGCATTCTTGTAGGTGAAAAACCTAAACAACCATCCTACATTTAAATTGCAAATACTTACAGAATGGTTTTAATATATGCTGAATTTTTCAGGAAGGCAGCTACTGTGTTCATCAGAGGAAAAATATATATTGTATTATCTGGGACACGACCAAAATTGTATCTCTGACAGCTGTGTTGCTCATGGTATTTGAATCACTAATACAAATCAACCATATCCGTGTGCATTTGTATTTATTGTATTTACAGTAATTCTTATTTCAAAATGTCTAATGTAAAGACACTGTTTTCACTGTTAACTTGAATCTTAGTCTGATTTCTCTGGAGAAGGAAATGGTAACCCACTCCAGTGCTCTTATCTGGAGAATCCCAGGGATAGGGGAGCCTGTTGGGCTGCCGTCTATGGGGTTGCACAGAGTCGCACGCACGACTGAAGCGACTTAGCAGCAGCAGCAGTCTTAATTTCTCAAGTGCTAGCCTGTTTATAAGTGTGTATGTGAGAGTCACTCAAACGTGTCTGACTCTGTGTCCCCGTGCACTGTAGCCCACCACGCTCCTCTGTCCATGGGATTCTCCAGGCAAGGATACTGGAGTAGGTTGCCATTCCCTTCTCCAGGGGATCTTGCTGACCCAGGTATCAAACCCAGGTCTCCCACGTTGCAGGCAGATTCTTTACCACTATGCCACCTGGGGTGCAATTAACACTTCATTAGATCTTCTAGTATAGGCACTAGAGAAGGACATGTCAACCCACTCCAGTATTCTTGCCTGGAGAATCCCAGGGACAGAGTCTGATGGGCTGCCATCTATGGGGTTGCACAGAGTCGAACACGACTGATGCAACTTAGCAGCAGCAGTATAGTCATTTATATATTATACTACCTGTTATTTATTATTTAATTATGCTCTTATTTCTCTTTTATATTATAGCTAGTGTAATGTGTATTTTTAAAATTTACATGAAGATATGCTTTATATAAAGGCTTTATAAAATGCTTGTTTTTAAAAAGGTTGAAAATAGCCCATATAAATACTTGAGGTAGAATCTAAAAATCTTGTTGATTTATTCAGCATGGAGGGGAGAATACAGGCATTTATAATTCTAAAACATATGACATAACGGGTAACTTCTATATTTTAAATGATATCCAAGAGAAATCCTGATAATTCTAGATGGAAGAGTCAGATTTACTGTAAAGAAGCTGAAAAATACCTAGAAGAAAGGATAGAACAGTGAACTTATTCACTTGAAGAAGACCTAGCCTATTTGTCTGTAATTATTGTCTTTTCAAAAGAAGTTGTAATGAATATTTAATTCAGTAGTGTTACCTAATACTCTTTTTCTAATGTAAATTAATTCAACTTTGAAGTTGACATTGAAGATTTTCCATTTCTCTAGTCCTTGCCCAAACTGGGTTCTAAACCAAAACTGGAATTCAGCCCAGCAATGGGAGCAGTTGCAATTGTAGCTACCATCCAAATTTAATTAATTTCAATTAAATTTAATACAGTTCAATAAATGTTTACTAATGTGCCTTTTTGTATNGTCATGACAGTAGGATTTTGCAATGGCATTGATAGTCAGGGACCACTTATTAAACATATATATAGAAGATAATATAACTAAGAAAGAAAGCTACCCTGTTTTGGGGAAGAAGTAAAGTTTATAGAGTTCATTGGTTTTCTTGTTAATAGTATACACTCATGAAATATACCAAGATATAACCTATATTTGGTTCAAATACTCAGGGTTATTGAGTAGATAATATTTCTTATAAATGTGACATGTTTTTGGACTTGGCTTTATTTTTTGTTTATTATGATTTGGGAATACAAGACTGGGAACTTTGAAGCTGTAAAGAATTGGAAATTTTCAGTTTACTGAAATAACCTAGACTTCTGATAGTCAGCATTTCTTCTTTTCATTCCTTGATTTCCTGCTCTACCCTCCACAGTATGGCTATTACTTTTTTTTTTTCCCTTATAGAATCATTTCCCTGAGAGTCTTTAATTTTAGGTTGTGATTCATTGAATATGAGGATTATTAATTTGATATANACTCTTTGCGACCCATGGACTGTAGCCCACCAGGCTCCTCCGTCCATGGGATTCTCCAGGCAAGAATACTGAAGTGGGTTGCCATTTCCTTCTCCAGGGGATCTTCCCAACCCAGGGATTGAACCCAGATCTCTCACATTGCAGGCAGACGCTTTAACCTCTGCACCACCAGGGAAGCCAAACCTATTATTACTTTTTCTAAATTTATTCTCATCTGCTTTTCCTACTCTTCTTTTCCCCTTGCACTTAATCTTTAATGTATATAAATCTTCTTTATATATCACTATTTAACTTTGCATATCTATTCTTTCTTTTCTTTTTTTCCTTTCCTCTCAACATATTTGTTTTATTTTCATTGTTTTATTTCCTAATTGGCACCTTGCTTTAGTTTTGATATCCAATTTATGCTTTTCGGTTAATTTTGTCCTGGTAGATAAACTTTTTGTTCACCAGGTCAATCTACTGTACTTTATTTTTGTTGGACTGTTTTGATTTTGCTTATGGGTGGATATGTATATGTGTATATTCAGTCACATTTTTTATTATTGTTATAAACCTCTGCCTCTACGTTGGGCTTTTGCAGTTCTGTGGAGTTTTCCTTTTTTTTCTTTTTTCATTTTCTCTTTTTTGTAATTTTAATTTTTTTTAACTTATTTTCTTTTTTCTACATTTATTTCTTTGTTTGCCTATCTACTGTTCTCTTTCCCTTGCAGTTAATCTTTAATGTATATAAATCTTCTTCATATACCTCTATTTAATTTTGCATATCTATTCTTTCTTCTCTTTAAGTTCCTCTCAACATATTCGTTGTTTTTTTTCATTGCTTTATTCCCCACTTGGCACCTTACTTTAATTTTGCTTTCCACTTTGTGCTTTAGCTAGTTTTGTTCTTAACTGGTAAACATAATTTCTTATTTCCTTTGTTTGCCAGAGCAATCAATTGTACTTCATTTCTGTTGGGCTGTTTTGACTTTGCTCATGGGTGTATATGTAAATGTGTACATCTCATTATTTTAATTATTATTTGCCTGATTTTGTAACTGCCATTTGTCTGGGTTCATCTTCGGTTTCTCATTTGGGATATTTGTTTTACTCTCACTCAATGATGTAACAAACCACTTGTGGAATCTTTGTTCCTGACCAGAGATCAAGCCTTGAGCTTCTGGAGTGGGAGCACTGACTCCAAGACCCGACTACCAGAGAACTACAAATGCTAGGGAGTATCAAATAGTAAGAACTCACACAAAAGAAACCACTTGAATACAACACCCGGCATCACCCACCCACCAGTAGGACCCTGTGCAGGATGCCTCATCTAAACAAACAAAGCAAAAATACAAACCCAATCATCAGCAGACAGGATTACCACCTCGCTCAGCCTTGCCCATCAGAGGAAAAACAAACAAAAACTCAGCGCAGATCTCACCCTACACAAAGCTTACACAAACCACTGGACCAAACTTGTGTGTGTGTGCTTAGTCACTCAGTCATGTCCGACTCTTTGCAATCCCATGGACTGCAGCCTACCAAGTTCCTCTGTCCTTGGGGATTCTCCAGGCAAGAATACCGGAGTGGGTTGTCTTGCCCTTCTCCAGGGGATCTTCCCAACCCAGGTCTCCCACATCGCAGGCGGATTCTTTACCAGTTTAGCTATCAGGGAAGCCAAGGTGGGCAGACACCAAAACGAAGAAAGAATTCAGCCTTGAAGCCTGGGAAAAGGAGACCTCAAATACAGTAAGTTAAAAAATAATAATGAAAAGGTAGAGAAATACAAGACAAATGAAGGAATAAACTAGATACCCAAAGTCCAAATAAATGAAGAGAAAATAAGCAAACTTCCTGAAAAAGAATTCAGGATAATGATACTAAAGATAATCAAAAACCTTGAAAACAAAATGGAGAAAATGCAAGAATCAATTAACAAAGACCTAGAATTATTAAAAAATAAACATTTAGAGACAATACAATTACTGAAATTAAAAATACTCTAGAAGGAATCAAAATCAGAATATCTGAAACAGAAGAATGAATAAGTGAGCTGGAAGATAAAATGGTAGAAATAACTTCTGAAGAGCAGAATAAAGTAAAAAGAAGGAAAAGAAATGAGGACAGTCTCAGAGACCTCTGGGACAATATCAAACACACCAACATTCGAATTATAGGGGTCCCAGAAGAAGAAGAGAAAAAGAAAAGGTATGAGGGAATTTTTGAAGAGTTGAAAATTTCCCCAACATGGAAAAGGAAATAGTCAATCAAGTCCAAGAGACACAAATAGTCCCATACAGGATAAATCCAAGGAGAAATATGCCAAGACACATACAAATCAAACTAACAAAGACTAAACACAGAGAAAGAGTATTAAAAGCAGCAAGGAAAAAGTGACAAGTAACATACAAGGGAAACCGCATATGCTTAACAGCTGATCTTTCAGCAGAAACTCTGCAGGCTAAAAGGGAATGGCAGGATATACTTTAAGTACTGAAAGGGAAAAATCTACAACCAAGATCACTCTACCCGGCAAGGATCTCATTCAGAATTGATGGAGAAATCAAAAGCTTTTCAGACAAGCGAAAGTTAAGAGAGTTCAATACCACAAAACCAACTTTATAACAAATGTTAAAGGGACTTATACAGTCAAGAAATACAAGAGAAGAAAAAAGATCTACAAATCTAACCCCAAATAATTAAGAAAATGACAATAGGAACATATATATCAATAATTACTTTAAATGTAAATGGATTAAATGTTCCAACCAAAAGACACAGACTGGCTGAATGGATA
>SJYV01047988.1:0-16983 GCA_006410875.1 Neotragus pygmaeus | reverse complement strand
CTGAGGTCTGTTACTGGCTAATGAGTGGCACAGAGGAGGTTAGAAGCTGAATCACTTGGCTGGGTTCCACCCACTAAGTCTTCTGAAGACTCCCTGGACCTCCAGCGACCGGAGTGCTCAGACACCATCAGAGGACAGGGTGCTGAAGCGTTTTGGCTTTCCCCTTGTCCACTTTGTCATTTTTCAAGAAAATCAAGGCCAGGAGTTCTAAGGGTTTGTGTTTGGGTCACCCAGAGTTGGCTCCACTGGCCTGTGACATCTACTTTCCAAAGGGCCCCACACTCAGAAGCGACCCCACCTCTGCTTTCTCTGTCTTGAAATGCCTTACATTTCATGAAAAAGGGGTCTCACACTTTTGTGTCCCACAATTTTGTTTTTCATTGCCTCCTACAAATTGGATAGCTGGTCCTGGGCTCCAAGTGAAATGCTAATGAGGAAGCAAAGATATCCACCATCCTTCTCCTACTTTCCTTATCAAATTCATAAGCAAATCCTAATGCCTTTTCTTTCAATTTGTTTCCTGTAGCTTTGCATTAGCCTTCTTTCTCACTCACTCCCCTAGACCAAGTTACTGGTCTTGAGCCCAGGATCAGAGTTGTCTTCCAATAAAATTTTATTTATAAATGCCAGAGGTGAAGCCAGGTAGGGCCCTGGGGCCATATTTATGGTGGGTTAGATTATCTCTCAGGATACCTCTTTATTAAGTGTTCTATAATTTTCTTACAACTAAAAGCATATTACACCTAATTTGGAGAAAGAGATTGTCCATCTCAGACTTACTTGCTCAAGTAGAAGGCAAAAACAGGCTCAGAAAAGGCACCTTCATTCTTCAGCTTGTCAAAGATGGGGATGGCTCCAGATAAGGATGTGTTGGGATAGCTCAAGCCCAAGATGCCGTCAAAAGGGATATCAAACCAGGTTTCCAAAAAGGTTAGACCAAACGGCTGGTCAGTACTCACAAGGTCCCCAATCTGTGGGAGAGAAGAGTGTTTCCACTTACAGATACGTGAAGTGGAGCTAAGACTGGGCTGGGTGTCTTGCCATTATATCCTCGGAGAAGAATTGAGGCTGGGCTCTGTCTTTGGTGGTCCACAGACGGTTAGAGCAAGGTGGGAGGGGAATTTGGGTTCCATCTGAGAGAGGCGGTGAATTTTAAAACATCTGCCCCTCTGAAAAACACCACCTGAGTGAATCAAATTGGCCTCATGGCTTCTGTACAGGTGGGGCAACCAAGAGTCAGGCCAGGTCCCATTGGTGCCACCTTATGGACAAAACGATCAAGAGCAAGATAGCCTTCTCTTTGGCATCACTGTGACTTAATGACAGGAATGGACTGCATTCTCTGTAAGCTACTGTGGATTCTGCATCTGTCCAGGAAGACAGAAGCTGAAAACACAATCTTGCTTGCAGGGTTCTATGAAATTACTGCTTAGGGGATTCACTTTTGGAGATATGTGTATATTTGTTTGAGTGTGTATGAGAGAGAAAGAAAGAGAGGGGAACTATTCAAGTACTTTGGGAGAGGCAGGCCATATGTTTATGACTCTCAAGGGTCCTCTAGAGTGCGAACTCATTTATCAGGCCCCTTGACTTTTCAGGCTTCCAGTTTCCCAATCTGGATACCTGAAGTGCTTGACTGACCCCAGGGTCCCCAGATCAGTTTTATTGTGTCCCCAAACACCCCACAGCAACTTCAGTCCTGAAAAGCCAGCCTATCTCCACCTTTTATCAATGTGTGACCTCAGGAAGGCCCTTGCTGGCTGCACCTCAGTTTCCTCATATGTCTCATGAGCTAATCAGAGTAACTGCTGTGTGGGATTGTTGCAGGATTAAACCAGTTATCACCGGAAAGTGCCTGGAACAGTCTATGAGTATAAAAGTGACTGTTTTTATCCCTTCTTCTCGCTCACAGCAAAATGAACCTTGAACTGCTCATGGGCAAAGGAGCTGCAAATCAACACCTCAAGCCACTCTCTGGGTTAGCTAATCTGTTTGCTCATGTGTCACCATGGGCAATGTCTCCCCAGAGACATGATCCTGTGAATAAGATGGCCAAATCAATGGGAGTTAGGCTAGGAAAGGTCCTTCCAGATGGTCCTGCATCTGTTTTGCAAGCATTGGTCACTCCATAGACAGTCCTGACTCAGCATTTGTTACAATGTTACCCGAACTGTGTCATGAGCAACAACTCCTCTCATCGTTCCAGAACCAAAGTAGATTCTGAAGGTGTCATTGGTAAACCGGAAGGTGGAAGACAGACGATGTTTGAACTTATCTTGTTTATCTGCAGAAACAAGAGATGAGTGTCATCAGGTGCCAAGGTTGGAAACAGGGTGGCAGGGCCAGTGGAGGATGGTCTGGGTACGAGGTGTCTGTACTCACTACAGGGTCTCTTGGTTGGGCTGAGGCAATTGATGGAGGGCACAAACAAGTCAGACGAGCCTGTGTCAAAGACAACCTGGAATTCCTGAGGGGGTGTTCCAATGGTGATTTTACCCACGTAGAGCATCTACAGGGAGAAGGAGGGAGTGGGTTAGTGCAGAACTGCCTATCCTCTATTCCCACACTGATGTCTCCCTCTGGGAGTCTCACATCTCTGGAAATCATTTTCTAACTACGTGCAGCTCACAAACTTTGGTCACAGAAGTATCTGTATTTGGTATATTTTTCCTGTACTACATTTTATGCAGGATATTGACTCTATGACCAGGCACTGAAGTCCAGAGGCATAATCACTGCACCTCCAGGACCGCTGGGCACCCAGGGTAGTCCTGGTGCCTTCATTTGAGAAGCTCTGTCATCTCTTCAAGCCCAGCCTTAGCACCCCCTTCTCCAGGAGGTCCTTCTTGATCAACCCCAGCCACTCCCTCTAAACTCAGACCACATTCAATCAACAACACATAGGTGACCCTTTCATTTGACATGTATTTACTCTTTGCCTATCTCTAAGGCTGGCATGGACATTCTTAAAGACATTTTGAAGACAAAATAAGCCCTTTTTCTAACCTAAAAGCAGTAACCACAGTGANCCACATTCAATCAACAACACATAGGTGACCCTTTCATTTGACATGTATTTACTCTTTGCCTATCTCTAAGGCTGGCATGGACATTCTTAAAGACATTTTGAAGACAAAATAAGCCCTTTTTCTAACCTAAAAGCAGTAACCACAGTGATTCTTATGGCCATACACAAAATACAGGTTCAGTAACTTTTTGCTGCTGTCGTTCTTGCATCTGTGAAAACTGAATTCCTCTACCTGGGGATTCACAATTGCTTGGCAATTGATTCTACCCTTTGATCAGTGACAGTTCACTCTTCATCTGTAACTGAGTGGCTCACTAAGTTCAAAAGGAACAATCTCCCTTAAACTAATGACACATCTTTGACACAGAAATGGATATTTGCCTGCTACCTGATAATTGCTGGGCCCAGTCGCAAAGACCAACAGTTGAGCATGAGCGTGCATTATCCTCTGGTTGTGCTCCCGGTTTTACAGGGTTTCTGCCTCCTGCAGGAACCCCAACCCCAACATCCCACCTGACACCTCCAGATGAGCCTCAGTNTACCTGATAATTGCTGGGCCCAGTCGCAAAGACCAACAGTTGAGCATGAGCGTGCATTATCCTCTGGTTGTGCTCCCGGTTTTACAGGGTTTCTGCCTCCTGCAGGAACCCCAACCCCAACATCCCACCTGACACCTCCAGATGAGCCTCAGTACTGGGCGAGAGCACCAGGGGGCGCTGTGGAGCATCATCTTCCCCAAATACTCACATTCATGATGTTTCTCAGGGGGTGAATAGTTAGATTTGAGGCACGAAAAGAAATCTGAGACAGTCTGTAAGCATGTTCCTTCACCAAACTGTTCAGCATCTTTTTTCCACTGAGGGTGTTTCTCATGGTCTTCACTCTCCTTAGAGGTATTCTTTCATCAAGCATTTAACAAAGAAAACAAAGAAGATGCTACAGTTAGCTGACAGTGTTAAGGTATAACTGTGATTGTAATGGCTCTGTGTATTTTCTAGTCATTTTTATGAGACAAATTATTATCAGAATACTATGCATATACCATGGCAAAGACACATTTGAATACAGGTTCTGTTCTGCAATCTTGAGTAAGCCATATGGCCATGTGGTGTCTCTGTTTCCCCTTCGGTAAAATGGTGGAATGTAACAATACAAACCCTCCAAATAGAATATCTTGAAGATAAGTGAAGTGATGGATATAAGGTAACTGATAAATAGGAAGTCTCAACAATGACAGCCATTAGCATTTCTGTTGCCATCCCACTCTAACCTTCTCATAAAAACTCAGGAAGGAGTTAGAAGGGGTACTCTTTTCTTCTTTTACAAGGGAGAAGTTTAAAATGCAAGAGGTTTCTGAGATGGAAGTGGTCACACTGATTGTCAGATAAAACACTGTTCATAAAACAGTGTATCTTTCTCCACATTGAAAGAGAAAAGAGTGTTGAAAGAAGAATCCAAAATATAGGGAACAAGTAAGGGAAACTCAGAGGCTGAAAAAGGAAGGAAGACTGAAATGAAAAACACAAAAACAAAATAACACGGAGAGACCTACTCCTGGTGTGTCCCCAGACATACTCCCACACTCCCAGTGACTTACAAAGAGATGGATAGATAAATGACAGTGATACAGAAATGCATACATAGGCATATACACACTAAAGCAGACAGGGAAAAAAGAGGACATGTTGAATAAAATGCAGAAAAGTGCTATTCCACAGGACAACATTGATATCTGCATAGACTGTGCATTGAAGAGTTGCAAGGAATTGCATTTTCAATAGGTCATGACATGACTGGACTCCAAGATTGTGCAACCCAAAACTACACCAAGACCTTGGCATCCACAGTTCCTATAGCAAGTTACTTATCAATAAGTAACAGTGGAACTTAAAGACTCTTAGGGAAATATTCCATTGCCTTCTAAACCTGGTGGGTGGAAGAATAATCAGATGAAAATGAAAATCCGAGAAAGGAAGATGATGTGACTTACAGTCCCCATACTTACTTCACTATGCACTCCGAGAAGGCCACCAGCCCGAGGAGCACAAGCCACTTCATGCTTCTTTCCTGGCTCCAAGTACTCAGGGAGTAGGTGACCAGGAGCCTCTAGTTATATATGCTCTGACCTACCCTAGTTTTCCCCTTTAGGCCACTAAAATATCTGAAAAAAATCACAAAGCTCTTGATAAAATCTTCACCTTCATCAGCGTCCTTGGCGAGAGGACTTTGAAGGTTCTCAGCATACAGAGAATTGAACTGTAATCTCTTCCTTGAATCTTGGCTGGAAAATCAAACTGATCTGCACGGACATCTAAGAAGACAGAGAACTTTGCCAACTTGGAAAAAAACCTGCAAGACCATCATGAAAATGGATACTAGGGGCCATGCTAGACATTCATGATTTCATGTCATCTTCCTAGCCACTTCATGTGATGTCCACTGGTGTCTGCGTTGGAGAGGAGATTGCCAGGAGGATAAGTTGTCAAATGGCAAAGTGAAGACTTCAGGGACAGCCTAGGGACATACAACTGGCTTTAGGTAGTGGGTCTAATGGCAGACATCAGGGGCACCTTTGATGACATTCTGCATCAAAGGTTGAGGGCAGAGCAGTACGTCAATTACATGGGTTCAGTATGGGAAGAAATGTCATATGCATCCACAAGTGTTTTATATCATCCAACAGTTGTACAAGGAAGAACTGTGTGTGAGGTTCTGGGTTAAAGGCTTCAAAGTCAAAGTTGATCAAGACAAAAGTAGTCTTTATCTTAAGAAGGCTAGCAGTCTAGCTCTCACAAACTAATGTCCCCAGGAGTCAGGAGATATGATACTAGGACTAGGTGGCTATGTTGGACCCTGGGTGGCACAGGCCTTACCACTGGGAGCAGCCTTTCCTTCACTTCATCCATTCTGTAAAGCGCCAGTTGGCCATGTTTTCAAGAGGATCAGAAGTTTGGATATTTATGTACAATGTACTGCTTTTAATGTTCAGTTCAGTTCAGTTCAGTCGCTCAGTCGTGTCCAACTCTCTGCGACCCCATGAATCGCAGCACGTCAGGCCTCCCTGTTCATCACCATCTCTCGGAGTTCACTCAGACTNGCCGTGGTCGCCCTGTGACGAGGTCTGGCCTGTTTTCTGTGGTTGCCCTGCGCCGAGGTCCTGGCTGTGTCTCGCAGTCGACTAGCAACGAGTTCCAGGCTCTGTGCCGATGTCACCCTGCACAGATTTCTGGGCTGCGTGCTGCGGTTGCACTTCACTGAGGTTAGGGCAGTGTGCCGCGGTTGCCCTGCGCCAAGGTCCAGGCTGTGTTCCACGGTGGGCTGGTGACGAGTTCCGGGCTGTGTGCCGCGGTCTCCCTGCACTGATGTCCGGCATGTGTTCCACCTTCACCCTGCGCTGAGCTCTGGGCTCTCTTCGGCGGTTGGCTAGCTATGAGTTCCAGGCTGTGTCACGCGGTCGCCCTCAATCAGTTTCGGGTTGTGTGCCTCGGTTGCCCTTTGCCGAGGTCCGGGCTGTGTGCCGTGGTGGGCCTGCAATGAGGTCCGGCCTGTTTTCCGTGGTTGCCCTGAGCCGAGGTCCTGGCTGTGTTTCGCAATCGACTAGTGACGAGTTCAATCTCTGTTGCACTGTCACCCTGCACAGATTTCTGGGCTGTGTGCTGCGGTCACCCTTCACTCAGGTTCAGGCTGTTTGCTGTGGTCCCCCTGCGCTGAGGTCTGGGCTGTGCTCCTCAGTCTCCCTGAGTCGATGTCCGGCCTGTGTGTCACTGTCGCGCTGTGCCGAGATCCGGTCTAAGTTCCGCTGTTGCCCTGTGCTGAGGTTCGGCCTGAGTGCCACGGTCACCCTGCTCCAAGGACCGGACTATGTTAGGCAGTCGGCTAGCGATGAGTTCCAGGTTGTGTGATGCGGTAGCCTTCTGCAGAGGTCCGGGCTGTGTGCCGTGGTCGCCCTGTGCCAAGTTCTAGGCTGTGTTCCACGGTCGGCTAGCGATGAGTTCCGAGCTCTGTACCACGGTCGCCCTGCACAGATTTCCAGGCTGTGTGCCGTGGTCTCCCTTCACTGAGGTTCGGGCTTTGTGCTGCGCTTGCCCTGTGCCGAAGTCCGGTCTGTGTGCCACGATAGCATTGAACCGAGTTCCGGGCTGTGTGCCATGGTAGCCTTGTGCCAAGAACCAGGCTGTGTGCTGAGGTCACCCTTCAATGAGGACCGGGCTATGTGAAACGGTTGCACTGCTCTGAGGACCAGGCTGTGTGCTGTGGTCGCCCTTCATTGAGGACCAGGCTATGTGCCGTGGTCGCACTGCGCCAAAGTCCATGCTGTGTTCCGTGGTCAACTAGTGACGAGTTCCATGCTGCGTGCCACAATCAACCTTCACTGATGTTTGGGATGTGTGCCAAAGTCGCCATGTGCCAAGTTCCAGGCTGTGTACCGCGGTCGCCTTCGGTCGAGGTCTGTGCTGTGTGCCAGGATTGCCCTGCATCAAGGTCCGGGATGTGTGCTGCAGTCGCCCTTCAATGAGGTTAGGGCTGTGGGCTGCAGTCACCCTTCACTGAGGTTCAGGCAGTGTGCAGCTGTCTCCCTGCTCGATGTCCTTGATGTGTCCCGCGGTCGCCCTGTGCCTCGATCCAGCCTGTGTTCCGTGGTCACCCTGTGCCAAAATCCGGGCTGTGTTCTGCAGTTGNCTAGCGACGAGTTCCAGTCTCTGTGCTGCTGTCACCCTGCACTGATTTCTGGGCTGTGTGCTGCAGTCGCCCTTCACTGAGTTTCGGGCTGTGTGCTGCAGTAGCCCTGCACCAATGTCCGAGTTGTGTGCTGCAATCGAGGTGCTCCAAGGTCAGGGCTGTGTTCCGCGGTCGGCTGGCAACGTGTTTTGGGCTCTGTGCTGCTGTCGCTTTGCAGAGATTTCCGGGCTGTGTGCCTCAGTCGCCCCCTCTGACGTTCGGGCTGTGTGCTGCAGTCACCCTGAGCCGAGGTCCATGCTGTGTGCCGCGGTCACCCTGCACCAAGGTCCGGCCTGTGTGCCGTGGTCACACTGTGCCAATGTCCGGGCTGTGTTCCGCCATCGGCTGGTGACGAGTTCCATGATGTGTGCCATGGTCGCCCTTCTTTGAGGTTTGGTCTGTGCTCCGTGGTCGCCCTGTGCCAAGTTCCGGGCTGTGTGCCGTGGTCACCTTTGGTTGAGGTCTGTGCTGTTGCCCAGGGTCGCCCTGCATTGAGGTCCAGGATGTGTGCTGCGGTTGCCCTTCACTGAAGTTCGGGCTGTTTGCCACCATCACCCTTCACTGAGGTTCAGGCTGTGTGCAGTGGTCACCCTGCTCGATGTCCTAAATGTGTGCCGCAATCGCCCTGTGCCTCAGTCCGGCCAGTGTTCTGTAGTTGCCCTGTGCCGATATCCGGGCTGTGTTCCGCGGTCGGCTAGCGACGAGTACTGGCTGTGTGCCGCAGTTGCCCTTCACTGTGTTTCAGAAAGTGTGCCACGGTCGCCCTTCACCAAGGACCAGGCTGTGTGCCGCGTTCGCCCTACGCCAGAGTCCAGGCTGTGTGCCATGGTCCCCTGCTCTGAGGTCCATGATGTGTGCTGCAGTCGTCCTGCGTCAAAGTCCAGCCTGTGTGCCTAGGTAGCCTTGAACCAAGTTACANGCTGTGTGCCGCGTTCGCCCTACGCCAGAGTCCAGGCTGTGTGCCATGGTCCCCTGCTCTGAGGTCCATGATGTGTGCTGCAGTCGTCCTGCGTCAAAGTCCAGCCTGTGTGCCTAGGTAGCCTTGAACCAAGTTACAGGCTGTGTGCCACGGTAGCCTTGTGCCAAGGTCTGGGCTGTGTGCCGAGGTAGCCTTCTGCAGAGGTCCAGACTGTGTGCCGCGCTCGCACTGCGCCGAAGTCTGGGCTGTGTTCCAGGGTCGAATAATGACGAGTTCATGCTGTGTGCCACTGTCGCCCTTCACTGAGTTTCGGGCTGTGTACCACGGTCGCCTTGCGCCAAGTTCCGGGCTGTGTGCCGTGGTCGCCTTCGGTCGAGGTCCGTGCTGAGTGTCAGCGTCGCTCTGCGTCAAGGTCCGGGATGTCTGCTGCTGTCGACCTTCACTGAAGTTCAGGCTGTGTTCCACGGTCGTCCTGTGACCAGGTTCAGGCAGTGTTCCGCCCTCAGCTTGCCACCTGTTCCTGGCTCTGTGCCGTGGTTGCTCTTTGCCAACGTCCGGGCTGTGTGCGGCCGGAGTCTTCTCCAGAGGTCCGGGCTGTGTTCCATGGTCCCCCTGCGCTGAGTTTCGGGCTGTGTGCCATGGTCGCACTGAGCCAAGGTCCATGCTGTGTTCCCCAGTCACCCTGCACCGAAGTCCAGCCTGTGTGTCGTGGTTGCATTGTGCCAAGATCCGGGCTGTGTTCCACCGTCGGCTCGAGACGAGTTCCGTCCTGCTTGACATGGTCGCCCTGCGCCCAGGTCCAGGCTGTGTTCCACGGTCGGATAGCAACAAGTCCCGAGCTCTGTACCCGGGTTGCCCTGCACAGATTTCCGGGCTGGGTGCCATGCTTGCCCTGTGCAAATGTCCGGCCTTTGTGCCACGGTCGCCCAGTGCGGAGGTCCGGCTGTGTTCCGCGGTTGGCCAGTGATGAGTTCCATGCTCTGTGCCACGGTGGCCCTGCACAGAGTTTGGGGCTTTGTGCCGTGGTTGCCCTTCACTGAGTTGGACTGTGTGCCATGGTCGCCCTGTGCCAAGGTCCGGTCTGTGTGCCATGGTCGCCCTGCGCCGAGGTCCCTGCTGTGTTCCTCGGTCGCTCTTCACTGTGGTTCGGGCTGTGTGCCACGGTTGCCCTGCACTGAGTCCAGGCTGTGTGCCACAGTCGCCCTGCGCCAAGGTCCGGCTTAAGTTCCGCTGTCACCCTGTGCAGAGGTCCAGCCTGAGTGCCACAGTCACCCTGCTCCGAGGTTCAGACTGTGTTATGCGGTCGGCTAGCGATGAGTTCCAGGTTGTGTAACTCGGTCGCCCTTCACTGAGTTTCATGCTGTTTGCTGCGATAGCCTTCTGCAGAAGTCCGGGCTGTGTGCCTTGGTCGCCCTGCACAGAGTTCGCGGCTGTGTTCCACGATAGGCTAGCGATGAGTTCCGAGCTCTGTTCCCCGGTCGCCCTGCACAGATTTCCAGGCTGTGTGCTGTGGTCTCCCTTCATTGAGGTACGGGCTTTGTGCTGCGGTCGCCCTGTGCCGAGGTCCAGTCTGTGTGCCACGGTAGCCTTGAACCGAGTTCCGGGCTGTGTGCCATGGTAGCCTTGTGCCGAGGTCCGGGCTGTGTGCTGCGGTCGCCCTTCTCTGTGGATCGGGTTGTGTTACACAGTCGCACTGTGCTGAGTTTCGGGCTGTGTGCCATGTTAACCTTGCACCGAGGTCCAGGCTGTGTGCTTTGGTAGCCTTATGCCGAGGTCTGGGCTGTGTGCCGTGGTCGGCTGGCAATGAATTCCGGGCTGTGTGCTGCATTTGCCCTTCACTGAGGTTCGGGCTGTGTTCCACGGTCGCCCTGAGCCAAGTTCTGGCCTGTGTGCCATGGTCGCAGTGTGCCGAGGTACGTGCTGTGTTCTGCGCTTGGCTAGCGACAAGTTCTGAGCTCTGTGCCACGGTTGCCCTGCACAGATTTCCGGGCTGTGTGCTGCGGTCAGCCTTCACTGAGGTTCGGGCTGTGTGCCCTGGGCAAACTGCACTGAGGTCTGAGCTGTGTCCTGCAGTAGCCTTGCTCCGAGGTCCGGGCTGTGTTTTGCAGTCACCCTGCGCTGGTGTCCGGGCTGTGTGCTGTGGTCGCCACTCCTGAAGTCCGTGATGTGTGCCAGGATCGCCCTGTGCTGAAGGCCATGCTGTGTGCCTCGGTCGCTGTTCACTGAGGTTCGGGCTTTGTGCCGCGTTCGCCCTGAGCCGAGGTCTGGGCTTTTTGCCCCAGGCGCCCTGAGCCGAAATCCGGCCTGTGTTCCGTGGTCGCCCTGAGCCGAAATGCGGCCTGTGTTCTGCGGTCGCCCTGACCCAATTTCCAGCCTGTGTCCCACAGACACCTTGCGCTGAGGTCCTGCCTGTGTGCTGCTGTCGCCCTGCGCCGAGGTCCGGCCTGTGTGCAACCTTCACCCTGTGCCAAGGTCGGGGCTGTGTTCTGCGGTCGACTAGCGACCAGTTCTGGGCTGTGTGACGCGGTCACACTTCACTCAGTTTCAGGCTGTGTGCCTCGGTCGCCGTTTGCCGAGGTCCAGGCTGTGTGCCGTGGTCGCTCTGCGCCGAGGTCTTGGCTGTGTTTCGCAGTCAACTAGCGACGAGTTACAGGCTCTGTGCCACTGTCGCCCTGCACAAATTTCTGGGCTGTGTGCTGCGGTTGCCCTTCACTGAGGTTCGGGTTGTGTGCCACGGTCACCCTCGCCAAGGTCTGGGCTGTGTTCTGCGATGGGCTGGCGACGAGTTGCTGGCTGTTTGCAACAGCAGCACTTCACTGATATTCGGGCTGTGTGCCGCGGTCGCACTGCGCCGAGGCCTGGGCTGTGTGCCATGCTAGCCCCGTGCAGAGGTCCGGCCTGTGTGCCGTGGTTGCCCAGTGCGGAGGTCCAGGCTGTGTTCCACGGTTGACTAGTGACGAGTTCCAAGCTCTGTGCCACGGTTGCCCTGCACAGATTTTTGGGCTGTGTGCCGTGGTCACCTTTCACTGGTTTTGGGCTGTGTGCCGCGGTCGCCCTGTGCCGTGGTATGGCCTGTGTGCCAGGGTCGCCCTATGCTGCGGTCTGGGCTGTGTTCTGGGTTGGCTAGCGATGTGTTCTGAACACTGTGCCTTGGTCGCTCTGAACAGATATCTGGGCTGTGTGCCGCAGTCACCCTTCACTGAGGTTCGGGCTGTGTTCCGCGGTTGACTGTGCCGAGCTGTGTGCTGCGGTCGCCCTGTTCCGAGGTCTGGGCTGTGTGCCGAGGTCGTCATCTCCCCAGGTCCAGGCTGTGTGCAGTGGTCGCCCTGTGCCGAGGTCCGGCCTGTGTTCTGCCCTCGGCTTGCGACCTGTTCCCGGCTCTGTGCCATGGTTCCTCTTTGCCAAGTTCCGGGCTGTGTGCTGCGGTAGCCTTCTCAAGAAATCCGGGCTGTGTGACACGATCCCCTGCACTGAGGTACGGGCTGTATGCCTTGGTCGCCCTGAGCCGATGTCCGGCCTGTCTTCCGCATTCGCCCCTTGGCCGAGGTCCGGCCGGTGTGACATGGTGGCCCTGTGCCGAGATCCAGCCTGTGTGCCGCGGTTGCCCTGCGCCGAGGTCCGGCCTCTGTGCCACAGTCACCCTGCGCCGAGGTCCGGCCTGAGTGCCACGGTCACCCTGCTCCGTGGTTCGGGCTGTGTTCTGCAGTTGACTAGCGACGAGTTCCGGGCTCTGTGATGCGGTCACCTTTCACTGAGTTTCAGGATGTGTTCCTCGGTTGCCCTTCACCGAGGTCCGGGCTGTGTGCTGTGGTCGCCCTGCGACTAGGTCCGGCCTGTTTTCCGTGGTCGCCCTGTGCCGAGGTCCGGCCTGTGTTCTGCCCTCGGCTTGCGACCTGTTCCCGGCTCTGTGCCACATTCCCTCTGTGCCGAGGTCCGGGCTGTATGCCACAGTCACCCAGATCCCAGGTCCAGGCTGTGTGCCATGGTAGCATTCTGCAGAGGTCCAGGCTGTGTGCCGTGCTCGCCCTGTTCCAAGGTCTGAGCTGTGTGACGAGGTAACCGTCTCCCCAGGTCCGGGTTGTTTGCCGCGGCGGCCCTGTGCCCAGGTCTGGCCTGTGTTCCGCCCTGTGCTGAGGTCCAGCCTGTGTTCCACCCTTGGCTTGTGACCTTTTCCCGGCTCTGTGCCGCTATTCCTCTTTGCCAATGTCCGGGCTGTGTGCCGCGGTAGCCTTCTCTAGAAGTCTGGGCTGTGTGCCACGGTCCCCTGCACTGTGGTCAGAGCTGTATGCAGTGGTCGCCCTAAGCCGATGTTCGGCCTTTGTTCCCCAGTCACCCTGCGCCGAAGTCCGGCCTGTGTGCCACAGTCGCCCTGTGCCGATGTCCGGCCTCTTTGCTGTGGTCACCCTGCGCCGAGGTCTAGCCTCTGTGCCATGGTCACGCTGTGCTGAGGCCTGGTCTTAGTGCTGCTGTCACCCTGCGCTGAAGTCCGGCCTGACTGCCACCGTCACTGTTCTGTGGTCAGTGCTGTGTTCTGCGGTAGCCTTCTCCAGAGGTCCGGGCTGTGTGCTGCGGGCTCTTGCACTGAGGTCCAGGCTGTGTGCCACAGTCGCCCTGAGCCGATGTCTGGCCTGTGTTCCGCAGATGTCCTGCACGGAGGTCCGGCCTGTGTTCCACAGTCACCCTTCTCCGAGTTCCGGACTGTGTTCCGCGGTCCGCTAACAATGCGTTCCAGGCTGTGTGATGGGGTTGCCCTTCACTGAGTTTCAGGCTCTGTGCCTCAGTTGCCCTTCACCTGGTTCCAGGCTGTGTGCCTTGTTGCCCTGTGACAAGGTCCGGCCTGTTTGCCGTAGTCACCCTGCGCTGAGGTCCGAGCTGTGTTCTGCCATGGGCTAGCAATGAATTCGGGGCTCTGTGCCGTGGTCACCGTGTACAGATTTCTGGGCTCTGTGCCACAGTTCCTCTTTGCCAAGGTCCAGGCTGTGTGGCATGGTAGCCTTCTGCAAAGGTCTGGGCTGTGTGCCACGGTCCCCCTGCACTGAGGTCCGGGCTGTGCCACGGTTGCCCTGAGCCGATGTCCGGCCTGTGTTCTGCAGACGCCCTGCACCGAGGTCCAGCCTGTGTGCCACAGTCACCCTGCAACAAGGTACGGCCTGTGTGCCACGGTCGCCCTGCGCCGAGGCCCAGCCTGTTTGCCATGGTCACCCTTCTCCGAGTTCTGGACTGTGTTCCGTGGTCAGCTAGCAATGAGTTCCAGGCTGTGTGACGGGGTCGCCCTTCACTGAGTTTCAGGCTGTGTGCCTCAGTTGCCCTTCACCTGGTTCCAGGCTGTGTGCCTTGGTCACCCTGTGACAAGATCCGGCCTGTTTGCCATAGTCACCCTGCGCCGAGGTCCGGGCTATGTACCACCGTCGGCTAGCGATGAGTTCCGGGCTCTGTTCCGCGGTCGCCCTGCACAGATTTCTGGGCTGTGTGCTGCGATCACACTTCACAGAGGTTCGGGCTGTGTGCCACGGTAGCCCTGCGCCGAGGTCCGGGCTGTGTGCCGCGGTCACCCTGAGCCAAGGTCTGACCTGTGTGCCGCGGTCACAAGATGACAATGTCCTGGATGTGTGCCGCAGTGAATATCTGCCAACATCCATGCTGTGTTCTAGGGGCGCCTTCCCTTAAGTTCCGGGATGTGTGCCGCGTTTGCCCTTCACTGAGGTTTGGCATGTGTGTCGATGTCACCCTGCATCAAAGTCCGGCCTTTGTGCAGCGGTCGCCCTGGGCCGAAGTCTGTGCTGTGTTTCGAGGTCGGCTAGTGATGAGTTCTATGCTGTGTGCCGCGGTTGCCCTTCACTGAAGTTTGGGCTGTGTGCCATGGTCTCCATGCACCAAGTTCTGGGCTGTGTGCCGTGGTCGCCTTCAGTCGAGTTCCGTGCTGTGTGCCAGGGTTGCCTTGCATCGAGATCTGGGATGTGTGCTACGGTCTCCCTTCACTGAATTTGGGGCTGTGTGCCACGGTCACCCTTCACTGACGTTCAGGCTGTTTTGAGTGGTCTCCTTTCTCGATGTCCTTGATGTGTGCTGCGGTCGCCCTATGCCTCGATCCGGCCTCTGTTCTGCGTTCCCCCTGTGCCAAAATTGAGCTGTGTTCCGCAGTCGGCTAGAAACGAGTTACTGGATGTGTGCCGCGGTCGCCCTTCACTGTGTTTCAGGCAGTGTGCCACAGTCGCCCTTTGCCAAGGTCCGGGCTGTGTGCCGTGGTCGCCCTGCGCCGAAGTCCGACCTGTTTGCCATGGTCTCCCCACGCCGAGGTCCAGGCTGTGTTCCGTGGTCGGCTAGTGACGAGTTACGCGCTCTGTGCTGCGGGCTCCCTGTACAGATTTCTGGCCTGTGTTCTGTGGTCGCCCTGCACCGAGGTCTGGGTTGTGTTCCGCAGTCGGCTGGCGACGAGTTCCGGGCTGTGTTCTGTGATCACCCTTCACTGAGGTTCGGGCTGTGTTCCGCGGTTGACTGCGCCGAGCTCCAGCCTGTGTGCTGCAGTCGCCCTGTTCCGAGGTCTGGGCTGTGTGCCGAGGTCGTCATCTCCCCAGGTCCCGGCTGTGTGCCGTGGTCACCCTGTGCTGAGGTCCGGCCTGTGTTCCGCCCTCAGCTTGCGACCTGTTCCTGGCTCTGTGCCGCATTCCCTCTGTGCTGAGGTCCGGGCTGTGTGCCACGGTCACCCTGTTCCCAGGTCCAGGCTGTGTGCCATGGTAGTCTTCTGCAGAGGTCCGGGCTGTGTGCCGTGGTCACCCTGTTCCAAGGTCCGAGCTGTGTGACGAGGTTGCCATCTCCCCAGGTCCGGGCTGTTTGCTGCTGCTGCCCTGTGCCCAGGTCTGGCCTGTGTTCCGCCCTGTCCGGAGGTCCAGCCTGTGTTCCACCCTTCGCTTGCGACCCATTCCCGGCTCTTTACCACTATTCCTCTTCGCCAAAGTCCGGGCTGTGTGCTGCGGTAACCTTCTCCAGAAGTCCGGGCTGTGTGCCACAGTCTCCTGCACTGAGGTCAGAGCTGTATGCAATGGTCACTCTGAGCCGATGTTCGGCCTTTGTTCCCCAGTCACCCTGCGCCGAAGTCCGGCCTGTGTGCCACAGTCACCCTGTGCCAATGAGCGGCCTGTTTGCCGTGGTTGTCCTGCACCGAGGTCCAGCCTCTGTGCCACGGTCATGCTGTGCTGAGGCCCGGTCTCAGTGCTGCTATCACCCTGCGCTGAGGTCCGGCCTGAGTGCCACCGTCACGCTGTTCTGTGGTCAGTGCTGTGTTCCGTGGTAGCCTTCTCCAGAGGTCCGGGCTGTGTGCTGTGGGCCCTTGCGCTTAGGTCCAGGCTGTGTGCCACTGTCACCCTGAGCTGATGTCCGGCCTGTGTTCCGCAGATGCCTTGCGCCGAGGTCCGGCCTGTTTTCCATAGTCACCCTTCTCCGAGTTCTGGACTGTGTTTCACGGTCCACTAACAATGCGTTCCAGGCTGTGTGACGGGGTCGCCCTTCACTAAGTTTCAGGCTGTGTGCCTCAGTCGCCCTTCACCTGGTTCCAGGCTGTGTGCCTTGGTCGCCCTGTGACAAGATCTGGCCTGTTTGCCATAGTCACCCTGCGCTGAGGTCCGAGCTGTGTTCCACCATGGGCTAGTGATGAATTCGGGGCTGTGTGCCGTGGTCGCCGTGCACAGATTTCTGGGCTCTGTGCTGCAGTTCCTCTTTGCCAAGGTCCAGGCTGTGTGGCACGGTAGACTTCTGCAAAGGTCCGGGCTGTGTGCCGCGGTCCCCCTGCACTGAGGTCTGGGCTGTGTGCTGCGGTTGCCCTGAGCCGATGTCCGACCTGTGTTCTGCAGACGCCCTGCACTGAGGTCCAGCCTGTGCGCCACAGTCACCCTGCAACAAGGTCGGGCCTGTGTGCCGCGGTCGCCCTGCGCCGAGGTCTGGCCTGTGTGCCATGGTCACCCTTCTCTGAGTTCCAGACTGTGTTCCGCGGTCAGCTAGCAATGAGTTCCAGGCTGTGTGACGTGGTCGCCCATCACTGAGTTTCGGGCTGTGCTCCTCGGTTGCCTTTGCCGAGGTCTGGGCTGTGTGCCTTGGTCGCCCTTCGACAAGGTCTGGCCTGTTTGCCGTAGTCACCTTGCACCGAGGTCCAGGCTGTGTACCGCCGTCGGCTAGTGATGAGTTCCGGGCTCTGTGCTGTGGTTGCCCTGCACAGATTTCTGGGCTGTGTGCTGCGGTCACAATTCACAGAGGTTCAGGCTGTGTGCCCTGGTCGCCCTGTGCCGATGTTCGGACTGTGTGCCGCGGTTGCCCTGCGCCGAGG
>SJYV01047986.1:3781-15214 GCA_006410875.1 Neotragus pygmaeus | reverse complement strand
TCACACATGTAGTTACCACAAATACAGGCACCAGTTATAGGGCTTCAGTGTTAGTAAATGTTGAAAATCCCTTTCATATATATCACCTCATTGAAGTCTGCTAACTGTTCTGTACAAGAAGTATTATTGTTCTCATCTTCCAGATGAGGAAGGCTTTAATAGCTTAATTGACTTATCTGAGGTAGGAGTGCTAGCTGTGATTTGAACTCTGACTGTCTTAACTTTAGTTTCATTTTTAAGGGTAATAATACTTGTGCTTGGAATATCATTGTCTCAAAAAATCATTTTTTGGAAGCATTTACTAAATTACAGAGTATTACGCAAGTAGACCTACAGGGTGATGACTGTCATCAGTTGTACAGGTAAACCAAGGGTGGGCGCACAAAGTGGACAGCGAGCAACCAGAAACCCAACATCGAAGGGTCTGCAGGCACACCTCAGAGATGCTGCAGGTTCAGACCACTGCAATGAAACAAAAACGCGGCAGTAAAGGGACTCACAATTTTTTTGATGTCCCAGTGCATATGAAACTTATGCTTTTACTATGCTATAATCTATTAAGGGCTCCCCAGGTGACTAAGTGGGTAAAGGACCTACCTGCAATGCAGGAGACATGGGTTCGATTCCTGGGTTGAGAAGATCCCCTGCAGGAGGGCATGGCACTCCAGTATTCTTGCCTAGAGAATCCAGAGGAGACTGGCAGGCTACAGTGTGCAGGGTCGCAAAGAGTCAGACATGACTGAGCAACTGAGCACACACGTGCATAGTCTATTGAGTATGCAATAACATTATGTCTAAGAAACAATATACATATCTCAGTTAAACCATACTCTGTTTCTGGGACTTCCCTGGTCATGCAGTGGCTAAGACTCAATGCTCCCAAGGCAGGGGGCCTGCGTTCAATCCCTGGTCACGGAACTACACCCCACATGCCACAACTCAGAGTTTGCATGGTGCAGCTAAAGCCTGCAGATCCTCTGTGCCACAGCTAAGACCTTGCACAGTCAAATAAATAAATAAATAAATAAATAAATAAATAAAAATGCCATTTCCTTCTCGAGGGGATCTTCCTGATCCAGGGATCGAATCCAGGTCTCCCGCATTGCGGGCTGACGCTTTAACCTCTGAACCACCAGGGAAGCCCCTTATGTATAAATAAGAGAGAAATCATTCCTGGATGTTGAGTCATTCGATCTTATCTCTAGGTTCGGAAGACATGATTCAAGCCTATCACTCATGCACTCGGCGGTCCTCACCTTGTCTCCATCACGCCATCCACTCGGCATGGGCACGTCACCACAGCTGTGCCTTACTTGTATAGGGTGAGGTCTCTCTGCGCCTGCGCCGTGCCTGGTCCCTTGGGGCCGGCCTCCCAGAGCCCACCCTGCCCGGGCCGGGGCGGGGGCCAGGCGCTGCGGCCGTCCTGAGGGTGCCGGCCCTCCAGAGCCTCCCGCGGGTTCAGGCGGAGCGTGACCGGGATGACAGGCAGCAGGCTGACGTACCTGGGCCGGGCAGCACTCAGCCTCAGTGGGGACACCCGGGCCTGCTGCTACCCACGGCCCCTCTACTCTCTCCATGGAACTGGGCCTGCCCTGCCAAGCTGCAAGAACATCCTCCCAGGACAGCCTTGCCAGCAGTAGGCTCCCCTCCTCCAGCTCTGGCACCCCAACCGCGCTCTGTCACAGACGCCAGCACCCTGGCAATCACTGCCCCCCTCTGCCACCAATTCTGGCAGAGTGGGAGGAAGTGAGGTGTGGATCTCATTTTGGCTAAGTAGCTGACAGCAACCTATGACCTCCTGCCCAGGGACTTAGGTTGTGGCTACTGGGAGCACTACTTCCAACCCCACAACCTGATGGATGTTTATTTGAAAGAAAATTCAGAATTCAAACCCACAGGTCTCCCTCCTGAGGGAAGGGGTGCTCTGGGGGCAGTGAGCGGACACGACCAGGTGGGAGGGAGACCCAGCTCAGCCCACCCACCTCTTGGCCAGTGTGATGTTGTAGTAGCTGAAGAGCGTGGGCCAGTGGCGGAAGGATAGTTTCCTCCAGAGCTCCTCGTCCTCGGGCCCCCAGGTGACCTCTGGGGCCGGGCTGTCATGGACGCCCTCAGCTGGACCCCCGGGCTCAGGCGGCTCCCCCAGCAATGTCTGGTTCTCGGGTAACTTGGAGGTGTCCGGCGGGAAGATGGAAAAGGCAGGGTCCGGGTGGCTGGCGGGCAGCACGCCACTGGGCACAGGCAGAGGAGCCAGGGCACCCTCGCCCAGCGGGCTCTGCTCCGTCACCTGGGCGGCCAGGTAGGTGCGCAGCCCAGCTGGGTCCGTGTACACAAGGATGCCGATCCAGACCACCGTGCCGGCCTGCAGCAGGGAGTGGGCGCTCAGCAGGACCCCAGGGAGAAAGGGGCAGCCCTCACCCGCTGCACGCTTGGCCCTCACACTGCAAAGCGGCAGGACCAGCCTCAGGCCAGGGGGTAGAGAGAGGACACAGGCCACCTGTCCTTCCCTTCTGCCTCAAGCCCTCTATGACTAGGACCAACTGCCCCCGGACAGACCCAGCTCCCTTTCCATGCTCGAGTTTGAGACTCCTGGCCGAAACAGAGAGAGGCACCCCGGGTTTGATACAGTACTTTCCCACCCTAACCGCCCCTCAGCTTGGGCCCCACGGTCAGCATAGCCACCGGGACCAGCTGCCTGACCTGCTCCAGGGATACCACAGGTCTCAGTCCTCAGGGGGCCTCAGCCCCGCTCCCCTCTCACTTCAGCCAACCTTGCTCCTTTTCCCCTCTGCCCAGCCAGCATTTCCCGCTGCCTGCACAGTGAACCCTGACTTGGGGAACCACCTGGTTCCATCCCAGAGCACCCGTCCTGGTCACTCTGGGCAGACACCTCTCCCTGATGACACCAGCTGCTTCTCCACAGACAGGCTTCTCACCCCAGAAACCACAAGGTCTGGGCAGGAGAGAAGAAGAGGAGGCTTCCCAAAGCCAGGTTTCCAGGGGCCACAAGGGCCTGGGAAGCACCCCCCAAGACAAATGCAAACGGCAAGAGGACTGTGAGTGCAGGCCTGCAGGTGGGGGTGGCAGGTACCATGATAAGGCGCTGTGCCAGGCGGGTTCGGGCCAGGAAGTAGATGACACGCAGCCGCTTGGGGAGACGCAGGTTGCGGAAGGAGGACGGCTGCAGCGTGATGGTGTGGGGCATGGATGGCCGCACAGTTGGCTGCCGCTCAAAGCGCGTTGGCCGCCCCACCGGCTTGGCTGAGGGCAGGCAGGCCTCAGGGGGCAGCCGCTTGTTCAGGTCTGCCAGCTGTTGGGGGTGCAGTGGTCAGGGCCTGGAGCCGCGGTCCCGAAGCTCCCACGTGGGGCTGCGGCCCTGCCCCAGGTCTGCCCTCTCTTGCCCAGAGACCCCTGAGTACAGCCAGGGCTGAGGAGGAGGTGGGGCAGTGCTCAGCTCACTCCTACCTCCATCCGGCGAATGTCAATGGACAGGACAGTGGTGAAAAACAGCATCTGAAGGAAGAAGTCAGACACCAGCCCCACGACGGCAAAAAGACAAAACTCCTGGAAAAAAACGAAATGAGAGGACACTGCGACCTCAGGGCCCAGCACTGGAGAACCAGTTCCCTGCCTGCTGCGGCCGCAGCCCCATGTGGGCGCCTCTGGACCACGGCCATGGGCCCTGACCACTGCACCCCCAACAGCTGGCACCCTGGACGCTGCAGGGCAGTTTCTTGCCAGGCACAGCGGGGAGAGATGCTGGAACTTTGACATCTGGGAGCCGCCAAGGAGGATGCAGCAGCAGCTCCCTCCCTCCTCACCAGGGGGCAGCAGAGACCCCTTGCACTGATGCCCCAACTTGGAGGGTTCTGAGCCCAAGCAGCCTGCAGTACTCTAAAAGCCCTCCCTAACTGAGGCCCCAGCCCTTCATGTGCCAGGGACCAACACCTACTGAGAGCCCAGGCCTGGACTGGTTTGGGGGCTCTCAGAAATGTCTTATTCCTGGCCAATGACTACACTGGACCAGTGAAAGGAGAGGAAGAGCACAGAGAGAATTAATTCTACCCAGAAACTGAAAAGGGGAGTCTCTTCTCTCCCCGAGCTCTGTGGACACAACGGAGCTTTCTCAGGGCTGGGTTTTCCTCCTCTGCCCTTGTTGAGACCTCTGGTGTATCACTACGGCTTCCACTCAAATGTGAGTAAAATGAAGAATGGAGTGCACGGTGGCACGTCAGCCCTCATGTCCCAAGACCGTCCGCGTCCTGCAGACGCCCCCTGGTGGGGTAGGGTGGGGAGCCTGGGGGCCCTGGGCTCCTTCCCAAGCCTCAGCAGGCCTGCCAGTCGTGGGGAAAGGACAGGAGGCATGACTCCTTACTCCCTTCACAAAACTCACAGAACAGGCAGCAACAGTGGGCTTCCCGCTCGCAGCCCCATGGCTCAGCAAGGGCTGGCGGCTCTCCCGGGGTGGGGCCATGTGTCTCAAGGGTCAGGGGGTGGGTCAGGGCTCAGGCCTTGAAAGGCAGGGGGGCCTCACCACGTTCTGCCTGAGAGCTGGGAAGTGGGGCCTGACTGGACTGCGCTGCGGGCAGCCAGCTTCCCCTCCTACCACTCGAGTGAGAGACGGCAGCGAGCGGCCACGGGCGAGGGGTCATGGGTCTCAGACTGCCAGGCTGGAGCTCGGCTGACTGAGTCCTCCTCCTGGGCCAGTTACACCAGGACCTCTCTGTGCACGGTGACAGCCAGCCTGCCAGCAGAGGGGCCACCTCACAGGAGAGGGCAGCAGCAAGGCGGGGTGTGCCCTGCACAGCTGGGAGGCTCAGTAATGGGCTCCACGCGGCCCCAGCTGCAGACCCGGGGGCCTCACCTGGATGGCAGGCACGAGGGTGAAGTAGCCAATGAGGACGATGCCCAGCTCTGTGGCCATGTTCTTCATGATGGACCAGCTCTCGCTGCTCAGGCCTGTGGGGGACAACGGGGCCATAGGGCAACACACAACCTCTGTCCGCCGCATGTGGGCCGATGACTGCATGGCCCACAAGACAGCCACCCACCAAAGTGCCCCAACCCTACGGACCCGGCTACGGGCACAGCTCTACAGGGAAGAGGGGCCTGGAGGGCCGGAGGAGAGCCCCGACCATCTGAGGAAGGGAGAAGTGGGGTGCTGACTCGAGCAAACCCAGGAGAGCCACAGGCACCCCGACCGGCATGTCCAGCCTCGCACGTGGCAGAGGGCTCAAGGAACAGGAGAGCCGGCTGTGTCCTACCTCAGCCCCTCCCGGGCCCCAGGCCACCACACAGTCGCACATTTGAAGCTCTGAGCGCCTAGCGGGCAGCGGCCGTTTCCCCTGGTCTCCTCGGAACCCCACGTCTAGTGCAGGGCCTGGCCTCTCACACAGGCTCACAGAGCTTTGCCGCACGAGGAGCAGCCTGCCTCCGACGCGGGCTGAGGCGGAGGAGGAAGGGGAGATGGGGAGCTCAGACTTCCGGGTCCACGCTCTTTCCCTACTCTCCCCAGAACCCAGCTCCCCGGCTCCTGCCACTAAGGCCACGTGGGTCTTTCCTGGCAGCTGTGGAGGCGTCTCTGAGCTGACTGGCTCCAGGGGCCTGGGCCTCACGTGACAGAGTGGGGCAGGAAGAGAAAAGACCAGCTGCCAGCCGGACAAAGGGCCAAATACACGAGCCCACAACAGAGGCGGTGTGCGGTCTTACTGACACATGGACCTGGACAAAACAGGGCCCTGGGCTCCACGGCGGCACAGGGCTCACGCCAACAAGTGGGCGTGTTAGTGGAGGCCAGGGCGAGGGAGGCTCCTGGGCTCCCCGTTCCCTCGGCAGGAGGAGGTGCGGCACAACCCCGCCGCCATGCCCCCAGTCCCCTCCTGTTACCTTGGGCGATGCGCAGCTTCACCTCGAGGTCCACCGGGGTGGAGACGACGGACTTGGTGAGCACCAGCACGTTCTCCAGCCCAATGACCACCACCAGGTAGGGGAAGATCTCCCTGGGGACAGAGCGGGGGCGGGGGAGGGTGCTGAGGGAGCCCCCAACACATGGCTGCTCCTCAGCCAGGCCTGGCTCCTGGGGCCCTGCGAGGTCTGGCCCACAGTGGGGGCTGCCAAGCAACTCCCACATCACAGGACTGGAACCCCCCCCTCCAGGAGGCCTGTCTACAAGGCTCGCAGCTTTCAGGCCGGCTTCCAAGTCATGCCGAGGAGCCAGCCACCATCCTGCTCTCCACCTGTCTAGCACCATGGGAAGAGGCCCCCACTGCCCAGCTGCCAGAGCACAGCTCCCCGGCCCTGCCCACACCACACCATCAGCCAGAGGAGCCCCCACTGCAGCATGCCGGGCCGGGCCAGGCCATCAGGACTGAACGGAAGGGGATGAGGCCAGCCTGAAGCCCTACTCGCCTCTGAAGAGAAGCTGCGCGTGGAGAAGGGTGATCGTTGCTAGAGAAAACTCCCCTAGCTCTCTCAGACCCCAGGCTCCCTGACTAGGGAACATCGGGCTCTGGGATCTCTGCGGGGCGGGGCAGGGGGAGGGGTTCTGAGGAGGTAGAGCAGACAGCTATCTTGGAGGGCTGATTAGCACCATCAGGTCTAGGAAAGGAAGCCAGCGTTCTACAAACAAGGGAAGACAGAGGAAACACAAGATCGCGGTTCCTGGGAGCAGCCTGACAAGGCAAGGCAGGGCACAGGCCAGGTGGCCATGATCACTAATAGGCCGGCGGGGTCCAGGCAGGACCATGTTTCTGAGAGAAACGGAAGGGAAGCAAATGGTGGGAAGGTGACAAGTCAGAGTGTGCTTACGGCCTGTGTCTTTTAGAAAGCTTACTCCAAAGGGACCCACCAGGCAATTTAAATGTTTTAATATTGAGCAAGGAAGATACATACTGTCTCTACGTTACCCTCATCTATGGCTTAAGCTGTCGAGAAGCAATGTGCACATGTATTTAAAATATATAAATACATGGTTGGATGGCATCACTGACTCAATGGACACGAGTTTGAGCAAACTCTAGGAGACAGTGAAGGATAGGGAAACCTGGCGTTCTGCAGTCCATGGGGTCACAAAAAGTCAGACACAACTCAGCAACTTAAGAAAAACAACTCACACATCTATATACCCTCAGACACACAGACACACACAATACATACCCACATATATGCATAAATACACACATACACACATATAAATACTTACCCCCATATACACACATGGAAATATACACATGAATACACACATACATACACATACCTATGGATTATATGTAAATATACATATGGTTTGTATATACATATGTATGATCATAAGCCAGGTAACTCAAAGAAGAAAAAACACATACCTCTTAAGTGTCAAAATAACCATGTGAAAATATGGGGTAACAACAAGTGTCCAGCACAGGGCAGGCCAAGCACCCAGAGGTGCATGATGCTCCGGCCTGCGGGCCCACCCTGCCACCCAGGGGAGCCTGCTGGGACCTACCCGCCATTGAGGGTGGGTGTCAGGCCGAAGAGTGTGCAGAGCCCCACAGACATGAGCAGCGAGCTGAGCACCGTGACCACGGCAGCCAGAGCCAGGCCCCACTTGGACTTGACCATGTCGATCTTGCCTGGAGGGCAGAGAACGCATCAGGGCAGCCTCTCCCCAGAGCCTGGCTCCCCAGGCCCTGTATCCTGAGAGCTGGAGTGGGTGTGCCTGACAGTCGAGGAAGGGAAGGCCCTGGTTTGCGCAGAGAACGTGGACCCTTCCCAGTCTCGGGGCACGGTGTCCTTGGAAACCTTCCCAGGAAGGGACTTTTTGTGAGTAGTGGGAGGAGCCCTGGACCTACCCAAGCCCCTCAGGCCCCGCTGGGGGATGAAGCCCCAGCTTTGGTGACCAGCTGGCACAGTCTACATCTCTACCTGGGCCCCTGAAGAGGCAGGGAAGGAGTGATCTGGAAATGCCCTATTAGCTGGGAGAAAGACCCGGCCTCCATGCTGTGGACCTACGTGTGGAGAAGTAGATGTAGGCGAACAGGATGATGTAGGTGGTCACCAGGGGGATGAGCTCAGCGATGCCAATCTCCTCCTTGAAGTGCACATGGACCAGGCTCTCTGCCCTGAGGCTGCAGTTGGGGCTGGGGTGCAGGAGCATCAGGCGGGCCCGCAGGGTGCCCAGGAACCTGGTGGTGGGTGGGAGATGGCCTGTCCCTCTCTGTCCGGGGGACAAAGGCAATCCCTGAAGGAAGGTCTGCTGGGGATTCCCTCCTCGCGGTGTCTAACCTTCCCTCCAGTCTTGAGGGGGTTGGCCCAGCTGTCTCAGAGCGCCCCTGAGCACCCCACTCCCAACCTATCACTGCGCTCTGACTGCCAAAGGCCCAGAACAGCCCATCAGGAGCCCCCTCTGGGCCCTTACCCCTTGGGGAACTGTCTGCTGCACTCTCCCAAGTCACATGGGGCCCTGCAGTCACTAGCTGGGGACCCCCACCAGAGGCTCGAGAGAGACCATGGAGGCACCAGGACCCTGAGCTTGCCAGGCCTGCCTTTCCCCCCATTCTTAGCCAGCTGTCAGGTGGCCACCCTTCAAGCGTGAGCAGACAGCACCCTGAGGGACATGAACATTTCAGCAGAAGGCCTGAGAACTCTGAGCTCCCGGGGGCACTGTGGACACTCCAAATGGAAAAGCTGCCTGCCGTGCCACAGCCCGGCCTTACTTGGCGTGGTAGTGCTGGAAGACCAGGGTGATGGTGTATGAGACCAGCCGCTTCCTGGTGTACAGGCTCACCCCACTGTACTTCCCAGGGACGCCGAACAGGAGGTCTGCAGACAGAGGGCAACACATGATGACAAAGGAGCGGCAGCTACATAGAGACACCAAGGACCCCTCTCTACCCAGCCCTGAGAAATTCGGGGTAACTGCAGATCTGCCGGAGCAGACTCCGAAGAGGACGTGGTGACTGACAGGCCTCCGACGGCTCTCGAGGGACTGCCCCAGCACCTTTGAGGGTGGCCGAGGTCTGCAGGGTTTTGGGCTCGTGCTGGTGGATGGTCCTGATGATGTCGGGGTCTGCGTGGAAGCGCTCCCTGTCATTCTGCCAGAAGTTCCCCGGGGACAGCAGGAGGCATCCATGCTCGGGCAGAAGGTTGCGGAGCTTCCTGAGGCCTGGCAGCAGGTCAGTCACCTGCAGGCACACGTCCTCCAGGCTCCTGGTCCCAGAGCTGTGCAGGGGACATGACGAGGTGCTGCCGAGTCTGCCAGCCCCGCGCATGAAGCTCCCAGGCACCCGGTGTCTCAAAGGGTCGAGGACAAGGGCAGCAGGGGAAGTTCTTCCAGGGGCTCAGCCACCACGCTGGGAGGCAGCCTGACCTTCCAAGTGCACGTGGAGCCCCAAAGCCCAGCCCCTCTGAGGAGAGGCACGCTCAAGAGTGAGCACAGCTCCCTCACTAGAACCCCTGCAGTTAGGCAGGCAGAGGCAGGGTGAAAACCAGGGGCTGTGTGTGGTCCAAGCCCTCAGCTAACCTCAACTAGCACTGAGGCAGCCTGCAGGGCAGCACGCCCCAGAGAAGCATTGTTGGGCTGGGACTGCTGGAGGGGACCTCTGGGCACAGCTGGCTTCTCGTCAGCTTGGCCACCATCACACTCGCATCTCACAAGCCCTGGGCAGTGAGCCCTCAGGGCCACCAGTCAACTGGGTCTCAGAGAGCCTGTCCCAGGGTCAGCCCAGTGGACCCGTCTGTGTGAGGCCTGGGGACGAAGCTCAGGGCTCTCCCTGGGCTATGGGCACAGGTCTGAGGGGAACACAGCTGCAGTGAACCCACTGCGTGCTGAGAAAGGCGAAGCGAGCTCACCCACCTCCTCAGTCTCACGGAGCTGGCCAGCTCGGTGGATTTATGTTGAGGGCCACGCCCCACCTTAGGTGCAGAGCTGGGTCAGGGAGGCTGGGCCCCGGCATGGATACCTGTCTTTCAGCACGTGGTTCCGAATCTCCTCCACCAGCTGGAATGCCCTCGACAGAGGTGAGCGGAACACATCTACTGCTAGGAGGTTCTTGTGCCAGGGAGACACTGAAGACTTCACAAATATCTGCTGGATATAAGCCACCGGGGCCCCCACATACTGCGGAAGAGATGGGGGATGGTAGAAAGGTCAGTACTCATGCTGGGAAAATCCCGTGGACAGAGGATCCAGGTGGACTATACAGTCCATGGGGTTGCAAAGAGTCAGACACGACTGAGTGACTACACCATCACCAGAAAGGTAGCTCAGCACAAGAGGGAGAAACACAGCCGGTCCTGGGTAAGGACTGACTGAGCCCTTCAAGCACGAAGATGCCCAGGGACTTCCATGGTGGCCCAGTGGTTAAGACTCTGCGCTTCCACAGCTGGGGACTCGGGCTGGATCCCTGGTCAGGAAATGGATCCCACATGCCACAAGTAAAGATCCCGCATACCCACAAAGATGGAAGATCCCGCGTGCCACCATTCAGACCTGGTGCAGCAAAGTAAGTATTAAAAAAAAAAAAAAAAAAAAGACTCTGTTCTTCCACCGCAAGGGGTGTGGGTTCCACCCCTGGTCAGGGAACTAAGATCCCACATGCTGCATGGTGTGACCAAAAAAATTTTTTTTTACAATGAAGACATTCACAAGGGCCTTCTCACCACTGAATAAACCACTTTCCTGCATATTTCTCAACAGAACAGTGACCACAGGCCATTAACTGCATCTGGCACCTGTTTTACTAAATAAAGTTTTCCTGGAACAGAGCCACGGCCGCCCCATTCCACACTGTTCTGCTTTCACACAATAAGAAGTGAGAGTTCACAACAGGCAGAGTGACCCTCAAAGCCTGCCCAAGACCTGTATTACCCAGCCCTTGATGCCAAATGCCCAAGAACCTGCCAAGAGGCCACAAGCTCCCCGAGGGTAGGACCTGTTGTGCTGACCCTGGTTTTGCCACTTGCAGGTCAGCAGACCCAGTTTTAAATCTCTGCTCTCCAAGTGTGTGGCTTTGACATGGGGATAACGACACTCACACGGCAGCATCACTAGGACGCGTGTACACACACACACAGAGTGCACGTAGATATTAAGTGTCCATGGATGCGTAGACAAGCACAGGTGTGGTGTGTCCTCTCGCTGGCCGGCCCAACTCTCCTATGAGAAGCAAAGTGACTCCAGGTCTTAGGACTTGAGCAGGATGGTGTGAGGATTCATACCCAGATCTCACTGAAACACCACACTTCCCTCACTAGAACCTGCCATTATATCCTTAAAGGCACTTAAGTGACAAAGTGACACACACATAACAGGCAAGGAAGGACTCCGTTGACATCGAAGAGCAGCCCCAAAACAAGACTGGACTGGCCGTGGCAGGGTTGGCCGGGAGCTGTCTCTTATACACATCTCGGGTTCTTTACCATCTGAGCCACCAGGGAGGCCCCCTGTCCCCAGTATAC
>SJYV01047984.1:0-34626 GCA_006410875.1 Neotragus pygmaeus | reverse complement strand
AGACGACCCGGCCCCTCCCCCACCCAATGGCGCAGGTCTTGGGGAGCCTGCAGGGGAGGGGTTGAGGGGAGAACTACCCTAGTTACAGTAGATGGGAGGATGTGTATAGGGAGGATGCAGAAGTGAGGAGAGTCAGACTCTGAGGGGGACTGGTTGGGATGGGTCAGTTTGATTGCAGGAAGGATGGTAGGATGGAAACTGTCCAGAAATAGAAGGCAGGGTACCAGGCTCTCAGTTTATTGCTCAAAGGGGAGCTGATTACAGGGAAAGTTGTTAACAGTTAAGATGCTTGAGATGAGGGTTGGGGTCCAAAGGCCACTGATCAGAGCTTTGGCTGGGCTTGGGAGGTGAGTTAGAAATTTGAGTTAGAGCCTAGGAAGGAGAATGATGTCATTAATACATTTAGGACTTAGATATGTGTTGGTAGGGGTATCAGGGAGATATTACTTTATACCCCTCAGGGTGCATAAAATAAAAAGAACAATAACACCCATTGCTGGGCAGGATGCTGGGAAAAGGTCACTTTCATTTCACAGAAAAAAGGATTGTTAGACTCTTGTTTGTAAGCAATCCGATAAAATTTATGATACTTGAAAATACAAAATTAGTACACCCTGTGATTTGACCCCCCTAGGATTGTATCTCAGAAACAGAACCTCTTGGAGGTAAGAATATCTACAGGAGGCTGTTGTTTGCAGTACTGTCTAGGAAGGGGATGGAAAGAGGAAACAAAATAAATGGGCCGGCAATAGATATGTGGTTGAATAAAATGAATAACGGTGTAGCTACACCATGGAATATTGTGTAGCCCTTAAAAACAATGAATTAAAAGCTGTTCTAGTTGACCAGAAGAGAATTCTAGGAGAAAAAGTAGAGTGAGATATGCATGATGGCGGAAGAATGATTTTTTTCACCCAAACTTCTGTTCACACATACTCTATGGGCAGGAGTAAGCTTGTGGGGACTCGCTAGACAGTTAACTTGGGTTTTCCAGAAGGCATGCATGGAATGAAAGTGTTAGTCGCTCAGTCATGTCTGACTCTTTGTGACCCCATGGACTGTAGCCTGCCAGGTTCCTCTGTCCNGAGTAAGCTTGTGGGGACTCGCTAGACAGTTAACTTGGGTTTTCCAGAAGGCATGCATGGAATGAAAGTGTTAGTCGCTCAGTCATGTCTGACTCTTTGTGACCCCATGGACTGTAGCCTGCCAGGTTCCTCTGTCCATGGGATTCTTCAGGCAAGAATACTGGAGTGGGTAGCCTTTCCCTTCTCGAAGGGATCTTCCTTACCCAGGATCGAATCTGGGTCTTCCGCATGGCAGGCAGATTCTTTACTGTCTGAGTCACTGGGAAAGTCCCAAGTATGGAAAAAAAGAAGACAAATAAAAATTTGGAAATTAGGTTAAGGCTCCCACAGGTGTGTCAAGAGGTCATGGTTCAGCCCTGAGACAGGAAATACGAGGTCAAGAGGTCAGCCAGGGCAGCTCCACACCCCAGCCTGATCGACGCCCCCTCCCTCCACAGTGGTGGACCTGCTGTACTGGAAGGACGCGAAGACGTCAGGAGTGGTCTTCACAGGCCTCATGGTCTCCCTGCTAAGCCTCCTGCACTTTAGCATCGTGTCCGTGGCCGCCCATGTGGCCCTGTTGCTGCTCTGCGGCACCATCTCTCTCAGGGTTTACCGAAAAGTGCTGCAGGCCGTGCACCGGGGGGACGGCACCAACCCCTTCCAGTGAGAAGCCCCAGCCCGGCCCCCCACCCCTTATCTCTGTCCAGACCCCAGCACTGACCCATGACCTCAGATCAGGCACTGACTTCTCACTCTGGCCCCGACCCATCCTCTTCCTGTTCCTAACTCCAACCTGATACCCTGACATTAAACTGGACTCTTGACCCTTGGCTTCCAAGGTCAAGACCCTAACCTCTGATCCTTAATCCTTGATCCCATCTCCTGACCCTGACCTCCACCCTACCCCTCTACACCTGGTCTCCTCCCCAACCCTCATTTCTTGTCCTTGTCTTGGGCATCCCCCTCAGTCTGGGCCCCCTCCACCTGCCGAGTTGCCTCACACACCTCTGTTCTCTCAGGGCCTACCTGGACGTGGACCTGACCCTGACTCGGGAGCAGACTGAACGTTTGTCCCAGCAGATTGCCTCCCGTGTGGTCTCTGCGGCCATACAGCTGCGGCATTTCTTTCTGGTAGAAGACCTCGTGGACTCCCTCAAGGTGCCCTGAAGCCCCCCACCTCCCTCCTGGGTCCCCAGCATTCCTCTGCCTGCCCCTGGAGGGGTGGAGGGGGAGGAGGGCCATTGCTGTGTGAGTTCCCAGCCTGGGGTGCACCCTGTAGGCTCTGCTCACCCTCGCCCTCACCCTCAGCTGGCCCTTCTCTTCTACATCTTGACCTTCGTGGGTGCCGTCTTCAACGGTTTGACTCTTCTCATTCTGGGTGAGCTGGGAAGGCTGTGGAGGGCAGGGTGGGGAGGTGGGGCACTGGGGCTTGGTGGGGGACAGGGTTATGAATGGAACTGTTAATCTCCGGGGAGGACCCTGACCCCCCATCTCTGTGCCCGCAGGAGTGATCGGTGTATTCACAGTCCCTCTGCTATATCGACAGCACCAGGTGAGTGTGACAGGCCTTCAGTTGGCAGTACCCCAACCAAACACAACTGGTCTGGTCACCCCCTACCCCCCAACAGCCAGGGTCGATGACAAATGTCCCAGCCAGAGAAGAGAGGACCAGCTGGTGTTTCTACCCCGACAGAGTCAGGATCTGACTGACACGTGCCAGGCACAGGTGGTCTGCCTGCTGCCCTTCCTCCATGCAGCTGCTGCTACTGCTGCTAAGTCGCTTCAGTCGTGTCCGACTCTGTGCGACCCCACAGATGGCAGCCCANAGATGTTGGCAATTTGATCTCTGGTTCCTCTGCCTTTTCTAAACCCAGCTTGAACATCTGGAAGTTCACGTTTCACGTATTGCTGAAGCTTGGCTTACTTAGTGTGGTAATTTCTAGGCTCATCCATGTTGCTGCAAATGGCATTATTTCATTCTTTTTTATGACTGAGTAGCATTCTGTTGTATATATGTACCACATCTTCTTTGTCTGTTCATGTGTCGATGGACGTTAAGTTGCTTCCACATCCTGGCTATTGTAAATAGTACTGCTATGCACTTAGGGCCCATGGATTCTTTTTGAATTAAGAGTTTTTTTCTGGAGTGGGCTTGCTGGGTCATAGGGTAGTTCTGTTTACTTTTATAAGGAAGCTGCGTACTGTTTTCCTTTAGTGGCTGCACCAATTTACATTCCTTCTAACAGTGTAGCAGGATTCCATTTTCTCTACACCCTCTCCAGTATTTATTGTTCGTAGACTTGTTTGTTTGTTATGAAGGTCTATTGTAAGTGTGAACACTGATTTTGACTACATAGTTATTTTGAGTATTTTATCTAAAAGAAAGTCAATTTACCATTGATCTGGAAGTTTAACATCCAGAGGCCTGCATTAAAAACACTTTTCCCAAATCTCCTGTAAATCCTCTTTCATTGCCTTCCTTCTCCATCCTCATACTCTCCCTCCCATCCATCTTCCATGATGCTACCTTGCTTTTGCAACATTTTGCAAAAATGTTCTCCCATAGCCTTGCTGACAAAGGAGGAGCTCTCCTTTTGGGAAAGCGGGGAGAGCATCTTTTTCAAGGTGTAATTTCCTTCAAAAAACCCTTCAATAGTCGGTTCTCATTTTATTGTCTGTGTCTTTTTTGCTAATGCATATGATAAATAAAATCATAAATAATTAGTCATATTTCATAACAGAAGTAATAGGTTTCTTAGGGCTTCCCAAGTGGCACTAGTAGTAAAGAAACCACTTGCCAGTTCAGGAGACACAGGAGATGCAGTTTGATTCGTGGATCCCCTGGAGGAGGAAACAGCAACCCACACCAGTGTCCTTGCCTGGAGAATTGCATGGACGGGAGCCTGGCAGGCTGCAGGCCCTAGGGTTGCAGTGAGTCAGATGGGACTGAAGCAACTGAGCATGCATACAATAGCCTTCAAATCTTCCATTTTTGAGTTTTCCTCTGTTCAGCTAGTTCATAGGAGACAGTCTGATGTCAGAAATAAAGAACTGGACACTGCATTTGAAACACTTCCTGTTCCAGTCCTAGTGTTTCCACTAACCCTGAAGCTATGGGTAAGAGACCCTGACTCCCTGGCCTTCACATTTGCGGTTTGTTAAGTGAGATAGCAAATTATCTCTACTATTCCTTTCAGCTAAAATTCTCTGCTCTCTCAATTTTCAGTGAACTCTTAACTGCCATGCAAGCATGCAATGGTCGAGACTGGATTCTGAGGCCAGATGGATGGCTTACTTCCTCATTCTTCCATTTATTGTTTGGGCATTTCATATTCTTCTGCCTGTACACTTCAACTTTCTCCTCTGTAATATGGGAATCATTGGTTTGCTGTGAGGCCTGAATGAGTTAGTATACCCGATGAGCGATAGAACAGTTCCTGACACATACAAAGTAGGCATTCAATAAATGTCAGCTAATCTCATTATTTACAAACGTGATATTAAAGCATTTCATAAAATCTTTCTCATCAAATGTTTAGTTTTGAATAAGTATTTCATTGATTTATTCATTTATTCTGGACTGCTCTGGTTTTTGTTGCTGCGTGCAGGCTTTCCCCAGTTTTGGGGAGCAGGGGCTACTCTCTAGTTGTGGCACATGGACTTCCCATTGTGCTGGCTTCTCTTGTTGCAGAGCACAAGCTCGAGACTTTGTGGGCGCAGTTGCACATAGGCTCAGTTACTCGCAGCTGAAATCTTCCTGGAACAGGGCTTAGACACTTGTCCCCTGAATTAGCAGGCAGAGTCCCACCCTCTGAACCCCCAGGGAAGTCCTCTTCAAGCTTTATGCTGTTGCCTGCGAGAAGCACTTGCAGACATGCGTGCAGTCATTCATTCGTTCAGCACAAAGTAGTGTACTGAGCACCTAGTGTATGTCAAGTGCTATTCTCTTATAGACATCAACGAACGTAGTGGTAGACATACATTAAGTCTTTTAAGCCAATGAGTAGTAAGTATTCAGTGTCTCCCTGGTGACCTGAGAGAGTTCTTGGTGCGTTCTTTTCTTACATTCATATGCCACTGGTAGAACACCAGTGTGATCATCAATCCCATTTTAAATCTATATTACGCATTTTGTATTGGCTTCTGCCCATCCATTTCCTATATATGTTTTTAAGTTTCCTCCTTCCTCCTTTCCTCTGTCATTTTTCTTTTTTAACAACTGTTCTTCCACTTGGCCAGTCTCTTGACTCTCAACTTCTGTTTTTAATTCCTTTGGGTAGGGCTGTGCCTCTTGGTATTCCCTAGTCTCTATACACCTCTGGTTTGTTTGTTTGTTTGCTTGTTTACCTATTAAACCAGGATAATCAATTTACTTACTAGATAATGCTTGTAAAGCTCTTAGCACAGTTCCCATTATATAATGCACCTTAATAAATGTTGGCCCTTGTTAAGATGGTGGTATTTGATGTCATTAAAGCAGTGATTCCAAAGTAAGAGATAGTACAAGCTCCTATGTATAAGATTCAGACCATAGGAGCTCTCGCGGACATTAGGAAAATGGGACCATCCTTCTAACGTTTTGTGAGAGTTGTGCTTGTTGCATAAAATGTTCGTTTTGCTACTAATGATCCTTAATAGGCTGCCATGTACGTTCCCAGAGGAAATAAAACTGCAGCCATGTTGGCTTACAGCCGTGTGCCCACGGTGGAGGCCTGCATGCCAAAGTGAACCCGGGCAAGTCCTTTTTTAGCTACAAAATCTGGTGTCATCAGAACAAAAAACTTGACTTACTTTTGTCTTGCTGCATTTCTGGTCTAATAAGTACTCTTCAGATATGCATTTTTAAGAAACTGTTTTAGAAAATTACTTATTGCATGTCAAGTCTATACACTTAGAAGTCATTCATATGAAAATTCTTAGAGAGTACAGAAAGTGCCCACATCCATCTTGCTGTGAGGTTTAGCTGAATTTCAGATTGTTCTTATCACTGTTAATCTGGATAGAAAAATCCAGCTTAATGTTTAACAGTTAGTTCTATTACAGGTCCATGAGTTTACATAGTCCGGCTTTTCAGTTAAAAAGTAAGAGGAAAAAATCATGAATTTGAACACTGCTTTTCAGCTGTGACGCTTATCACTATACAATTCTAATAGGCAATGTACATGTTAGTCCTCTTTTGTGCTCTTGTGTGCATTGTTTTTCTCTTCTACAGCTCTGGATCTTAGACCCTAAATGCCACACATTCTGCCTGCCATTCAGCATCCTTAATATCTCCCTCCCTGCTGGCTTTTCCCTATGCTTCCATCATCTCTCACAAAGAACCATCTCCAGAGTGGAAATGGTATAGTAAATACTGGTAAAAGGAAAGTAGGCTCAAGATAAGCAGACTCTATCTGCTGGCTCAGACAAATTATTTTATAAGGTTCTGAGAAAACTCACATTTGAGACCATTGAATCTGAATTTTGACAGATCTGAAAGAAAAGGAGTAGAAGCATCAGCTGGGCTTGAGCAAATGTCACTGCAAATATCAAAAAGAGGGAAAAAGGTAGATTTTACACACTATTAACTGATAATTTTGATTTCAGTCTGAAGAAAAGTTAGAAGACTAGATAATTAAATAGCATGTTATAAGCTGTTACAAAAGAACTGCTACGATGTTTAGAAGCCAACTTGGGTTCACCAAAAACAGTCATTAAAGATAAAAGTTTGTTACACTAATTTATTTCTTTTAAAAATATGATTGCCAATCAAAAACAATACTTACAGCATTGGTCCAAGTTATAGCCCTTGGGCCAAATTTGACCATGCGCATTTGTTTCATCCTTTGCACTGCTTCCCAGCTATGATTGTGGAGTTGAGTAATTTTTTTTAAACTGCATTTATTTGGCTGTACCAGGTATAAGTTGCAACATGTGGGATCTTTAGTTGCAACATGTGGGATCTTTAGTTGCAACATGTGAGATCTAGTTCCCCAACCAGAGATTGAACCCAGGTCCCCTGCACTGGGAGCTTGAAGTCTTAGCCACTGGACTACCAGGGAAGCTCCAGAGCTGAGTAATTTTTAAGAGAGTCTATATGGACAGCAGTGCTTGAAACAGTTATTATCTGACCTTATACAGAAAAGGTCTATCTATCTCTGCTCTGGAACCTAAATCGGTTCTTTTTGAATTCTATGTGTCTACAGATTACTTGGAAGTCTTCTTTAAAATGCAGAAAATGGTACAGTGAGGCTGGTGCTGCGGCTCTATAGATCACAGCACAGTCTAGCTGGGATCTCGATCTCAAAAGGATTTTAAAGTCCTCCATTTAGAAAAATCAAGAGAATGAATCATGAGTTGGAAGTCAATCCAGTTGGTTCAGCTCTTATTTGAATGATAGTGCCCAAGAAGTGTTAAAGGACCAGTGTTTATCTTGGAGAGAAGTTTTTCTGGTCACTTAAAATTATATTTTAATGGCAATTTCCCTGTATAAGGACATTGGCTCAGTGATGACATTTGAAGGGAGCAATAATGAGCTTGATAGCGCAAATGTTTAGGTGACCAGTATCAACTGGATTGGTCTGCTGGACATTTCCACTGCTGGAAGACAGCTCTCCATGTTTTGCCTGTGAACATATTCTGACCATCTTGTGCCCCTGACTGCTCTTTGTTACACATTCTCCTTCCAAGGATGTTTGTATAGTGAACTACCTTGAAAGACACAAATAGTATCTCCCTTTGGAGCAAATAGCAAGTTTGCTAACTGCCAATTAAAAAAGATTTGGGTTATCATTACCATCTTTCTAAATCCCATATATATGTGTTAGTATACTGTATTGGTGTTTTCCTTTCTGGCTTACTTCACTCTGTATAATCGGTTCCAGTTTCAGCCACCTCATTAGAACTGATTCAAATGTATTCTTTTTAATGGCTGAGTAATACTCCATTATGTATATGTACCACAGCTTTCTTATCCATTCATCTGCTGATGGACATCTAGGTTGCTTCCATGTCCTGGCTATTATAAACAGTGCTGTGATGAACATTGGGGTACACGTGTCTCTTTGAATTCTGGTTTCCTTGGTGTGTATACCCTGCAGTGGGATTGCTGGGTCATAAGGCAGTTCTATTTCCAGTTTTTTTAAGAATCTCCACACTGTTCTCCAGTCTTTTGGACTCCGTGGAAGAGGGAGAGGGTGGGATGATTTGGGAGAATAGCATTGAAACATGTATAATATCATATAAGAAAGGAATCGCCAGTCTAGGTTTGACGCAGGATACAGGATGCTTGGGGCTGGTGCACTGGGATGATCCAGAGAGATGGTATGGGGAGGGAGGTGGGAGGGGGGTTCAGGATTGGGAACACGTGTACAGTTGTGGCAGATTCATGTTGCTGTATGGCAAAACCAATACAGTATTATAAAGTAAAAAAAAAAGATTTCATTTCCCTAAACTCAGTATTTGAAAAGACCCTGATCCTGGGAAAGATTGAGGGCAGGAGGAGAAGAGGGCGACAGAGGATGAGATGGTTGGATGGCATCACTGGCTCATTGGAAATGAGTTTGGGTGAACTCCGGGAGTTGGTGATGGACAGGGAGGCCTGGCGTGCTGTGGTTCATGGGGTCACAAAGAGTTGGACATGACTGAGCGACTGAACTGAACTGAAACTCAGTGTTCATTTCTTATAATGTAACCCACCATGCGTGCAGACATCCACCCGAGCCCGTCTGCACTTGCCCCTTGCCTTGAGGGCCAGGGGAACTGATGCTGACACCGTGCTTGGTTGCTTGCGGTGCTCTGTGTAAGTGACCCAGGCTTCGGCTCTGACTCAGCAATCTTGTGTCTGCTTCCAGCATCCATGAAGCGATGGCAGGATAACTTGTTATCTTCAAGCATGGTAAAAATCTCAGCCCCTTCAGTTTTAAGCACACTCTCCCACAAGTAACAGCCCAGGTTTTCAATCAGTAATTTACCTGTGTTCACCTCATTTTAGTAAAACTTTTCACCATCTACTTAATATAGGAAATGTGCTGTGCTCAGTGGCTCAGCCATGTCCAACTCTTTGCAACCCTGTGGACTGTAGCTCACCAGGGTCCTCTGTCCATGGGATTTTTCAGGCAAGAATACTGGTCAGTCACTTCAGTTGCTCAGTCGTGTCCGATTCTTTGCTAACCCATGGACTGCAGCTTGCCCGGCTGCCCTGTCCATCAACTCCCAGAGTTTACTCAGACTCATGTCCATTGAGTCAGTGATGCCATCCAACCATCTCATCCTCTGTCGTCCTCTTCTCCTCCTGCCCTCAATCTTTCCCAGCATCAGGGTCTTTTCCAAGGAGCCAGTTCTTCGTATCAGGTGGCCAAAGTATTGGAGCTTCAGCATCAGTCTTTCCAATGAATATTCAGGATTGATTTCCTTTAGAATGGATGGGTTGGATCTCCTTGCAGTCCAAGGGACTCTCAAGAGTCTTCTCCAACATAACAGTTCAAAAGCATCAATTCTTTGGTGCTCAGACTTCTTTATGGTCCAACTCTCACATCCATACATGACTACTGGAAAAAACATAGCTTTGACTAGATGGACCTTTGTTGGCAAAGTAATGTCTCTTCTCTATAATACACTGTCTAGGTTTATCATAGCTTTTCTTCCAAGGAGCAAGCATCTTTTAATTTCTTGACTGCAGTTGCTGTCCTCAGTGATTTTAGAGCCCATGAAAAGAAAGTCTGTCACTGTTTCCATTGTTTCCCCATCTATTTGCCATGAAGTGATGGGACAGGATGCCATGATCTTAGTTTTTTGAATGTTGAGTTTTAAGCCAGCTTTTTCACTCTCCTCTTTCACCGTTATCAAGAGGTTCTTTAGTTCTTCTTCGCTTTCTACCATAAGAGTGGTGTCATCTGCATATCTGAGATTATTGATGTTTCTCCCTGCAGTCTTGATTCCAGCTTGAGCTTCATCCAGCCCGGCATTTTGCATGATGTACTCTGCATGGAAGTCAAATAAGCAGGGTGACAATATACAGCCCTGACGTACTCCTTTCCCAATTTGGAGCCAGTTTTCCCTCCACACAGGTTTCTCAGGAGGCGGGTAAGGTGGTCTGGTATTCCCATCTCTTTAAGAATTTTTCACAATTTGTTGTGATTCACATAGTCAAATGCTTTAGCATAGTCAGGGAAGCAGAAGTAGATGTTTTTCTGGAAATCTCTTGCTTTTTCTATGATCCAGCAGATTTTGGCAATTTGATCTCTGGTTCCTTTGCCTTTTCTAAATCCATCTTGTATATCTGGAAGTTCCTCGTTCACATACTGCTGAATGAAGGATTTTTAGCATTACCTTGCTAGCATGTGAAATGAGTGCAATTGTCCAGTAATTTGAACATTCTTTGGCATTATGCTTCTTTGGGATAGGAATGAAAACTGACCTTTTCCATATAGTTATAGTATATATATATATATATCCTTATATACTATATTCCTTAACTGTTTATCTTCTCTGTAAGAGTAAACCACCAACCAGATGCTGAGGACTCACTTACCTGTAGCCACTGTCCACACTACCCAGAGCCTGAGTCCCATGTTTCCAACTATATCCAAAATCTCTAATAGTAGAGGCCTTCTTGTAAACACCTCAAACTCACCTTCCCTAAGAAAAAGTTAATCCATGCATCCCAATTTTTTCCTAACCCTGTAATTGGATCTGCAGTCTACCCATATGGTCAAAAATCCCTTTATTCAGGAGACTAAGAAACTATCCTTCCTTTCTTTTTATCACCATTCGTCTAATATTTAATCTACCAGTCTGCATTTCAAATGCATCTTGAATGTGTTGAATCTCTTAATTTTGATCACTCTCCTTAGTAGAGTTCTCTAAGGTTCTCTCTCCTTAGCACAAATCAACTCCTGCCTGGATTACTGAACAATCTCCTAGTTAGCCTCCCTCCCTTTAACTTTTCNGATTGATTTCCTTTAGAATGGATGGGTTGGATCTCCTTGCAGTCCAAGGGACTCTCAAGAGTCTTCTCCAACATAACAGTTCAAAAGCATCAATTCTTTGGTGCTCAGACTTCTTTATGGTCCAACTCTCACATCCATACATGACTACTGGAAAAAACATAGCTTTGACTAGATGGACCTTTGTTGGCAAAGTAATGTCTCTTCTCTATAATACACTGTCTAGGTTTATCATAGCTTTTCTTCCAAGGAGCAAGCATCTTTTAATTTCTTGACTGCAGTTGCTGTCCTCAGTGATTTTAGAGCCCATGAAAAGAAAGTCTGTCACTGTTTCCATTGTTTCCCCATCTATTTGCCATGAAGTGATGGGACAGGATGCCATGATCTTAGTTTTTTGAATGTTGAGTTTTAAGCCAGCTTTTTCACTCTCCTCTTTCACCGTTATCAAGAGGTTCTTTAGTTCTTCTTCGCTTTCTACCATAAGAGTGGTGTCATCTGCATATCTGAGATTATTGATGTTTCTCCCTGCAGTCTTGATTCCAGCTTGAGCTTCATCCAGCCCGGCATTTTGCATGATGTACTCTGCATGGAAGTCAAATAAGCAGGGTGACAATATACAGCCCTGACGTACTCCTTTCCCAATTTGGAGCCAGTTTTCCCTCCACACAGGTTTCTCAGGAGGCGGGTAAGGTGGTCTGGTATTCCCATCTCTTTAAGAATTTTTCACAATTTGTTGTGATTCACATAGTCAAATGCTTTAGCATAGTCAGGGAAGCAGAAGTAGATGTTTTTCTGGAAATCTCTTGCTTTTTCTATGATCCAGCAGATTTTGGCAATTTGATCTCTGGTTCCTTTGCCTTTTCTAAATCCATCTTGTATATCTGGAAGTTCCTCGTTCACATACTGCTGAATGAAGGATTTTTAGCATTACCTTGCTAGCATGTGAAATGAGTGCAATTGTCCAGTAATTTGAACATTCTTTGGCATTATGCTTCTTTGGGATAGGAATGAAAACTGACCTTTTCCATATAGTTATAGTATATATATATATATATCCTTATATACTATATTCCTTAACTGTTTATCTTCTCTGTAAGAGTAAACCACCAACCAGATGCTGAGGACTCACTTACCTGTAGCCACTGTCCACACTACCCAGAGCCTGAGTCCCATGTTTCCAACTATATCCAAAATCTCTAATAGTAGAGGCCTTCTTGTAAACACCTCAAACTCACCTTCCCTAAGAAAAAGTTAATCCATGCATCCCAATTTTTTCCTAACCCTGTAATTGGATCTGCAGTCTACCCATATGGTCAAAAATCCCTTTATTCAGGAGACTAAGAAACTATCCTTCCTTTCTTTTTATCACCATTCGTCTAATATTTAATCTACCAGTCTGCATTTCAAATGCATCTTGAATGTGTTGAATCTCTTAATTTTGATCACTCTCCTTAGTAGAGTTCTCTAAGGTTCTCTCTCCTTAGCACAAATCAACTCCTGCCTGGATTACTGAACAATCTCCTAGTTAGCCTCCCTCCCTTTAACTTTTCATCACTTTAATCTATTCTCTAAACTATACTGAGAGTGAGATGTAGACAGATAGATAGATAGATGTAGATATATTTTTTGAGAATAATATGATAGAGGCATTTCTTTTTTTTTTTCCTTTTTTTTTAAATTAGAGGATAATTGTCTTATAATGTGTGTTGGCCTCTGCCACACATCAGCATAGATCAGCCACAGGTGTATATGTATGTCCCCTTTCTCCTGAACCACCTCCCATCTCCCAGCCCCATCCCACCCCTCCAGGTTGTCCCAGAGCACTGGGCAGAGCTCCCCATGTCACCCAGCAAATTCCCACTTGCCATTTGTCCTTCACATGGTAACGTATATGTTCCCATGCCATTCTCTCAATCATCCCACCCTCCCTTTCCCCCAGTGTGTCTGCAAGTCTGTTCTCCATGTCCGCATTTTCACTGCTTTGTTGCAAACAGATTCATCAGTACCATCTGTCTAAGTCACATATGCATGTGCATGCACCAGAGAAGGAGATGGCAACCCATTCCAGTATTCTTGCCGGGAGAATCCCATGGACAGAGGAGCCTGTTGAGCTACAGTCCATGGTGTCACAAAGAGTCAGATACAACTGAAGTGATTTAGCACGTGTATGTACAATATAAATATGCAATATTTGTCTTTATCTTTCTGACTTCATCTGTATAGTAGTCCTAGGTTCATCCACTTCATTAGGACTGACTCAAATGTGTTCTTTTTTATGGCTGAGTAATATTCCATTGTATATATGCACCACAATTTCTGTATCCATTCTCCTGTCGATGGACATCTAGGTTGTTTCCATGTCCTAGCTATTGTAAAAAGTGCTGCCATGAACATTAGGGTACATGTGTCTCTTTCCATTTCAGGGCATGTGCCCAGTAGTGGGATTATTGGGCCATGTGGTGGTTCTACTTCTAGTTTTTTAAGGAGTCTCCATACTGTCTTCCATAGTGGCTGTATCAATTTACATTCCCACCAGTGGTACAAGAGTGTTCCCTTTTCTCTACATCCTCTCCAGATTTATAAATATTTTAGTTTGTAGATATTATAATGATGGCCATTCTGACCAGTATAAAGTGGTACCTCACTGTAATTTAGATTTGCGTTTCTCTAATAATGAGCAATGTTAAGAATCTTTTCATGTGTTTGTTGGCCATACAAACAGCTCGTGTAGCTCAGTACCAGAAAAGCAAACAACCCAATCAAAAAATGGGCAGAAGACATAAACAGACATTTCTCCAAAGAAGATAGAGGCATTTCTCGACAGAAGCCTTGCAGTTACAGAAACCCAAGGTAGAAGTGCTTTCTATAATGGAAACTCTTTATGGGCATGGAGCATAATAGAAATGAAAAATCAAATAAATACATATCCTATCAGAGACTTGGCTTGAAGAACTAAAAATCACTCTAAGTGCATTAGTGAGAATCAACAGTGGTTGTAGGACAAGAAAAACAGGAAAGAAAGAACAAAGATCTGTCAAGACAGTCCTCAGAGATTACTCCAGGGACTTGAAAGAAACCACTTTTTAGAGTTTTATGCAAAAGTTCACTTCAAAATGGCTAAAGTTCTATGTACTTAGGACACTTGGAATCTTTTCCCCCTGTATGCAGTTGGCACTCAATAAATGTTTGTTTAATTAAATGAATGTCATTGAGACAAGCCTTCTCAATGGTGTCTTCTTTGGTGGCTCAGCAGTAAAGAATCCGCTCATAATGCAGGAGATGCAAGTTCAACCCCTGGGTCTGGAAGATCCCCTGGAGGAGGAAATGGCAACCCACTCCAGTATTCTTGCCTGGATACTCCCAGGACAGAGCAACCTGGTGGGCTACAGCTCTAGGGTTCCAAGAGTCAGACACGACTGAAGCGACTGGGCACGCAGCAGCACACTGAGACAAGTCAGCAGCTATTCCTGGGAGGCCTCACAGGGTGGCATTGCTTTATGGGATCCCCACAATCAAGGAATAGACCCTTAGTTTTGTGGGCCCAGAAAGTCAACTGTAATCAACACTTCCCAGTGTGGTTGTGTTCTAGAGGACTGATGTCAACTAATGAATGTCTTCTCTTCCTATTAGAAATAGTAATACTATGTGGGAAGTAAAATTACTATTCAGCATTTTCTTGAAAAGCATGGACTCCGACTAGAGAAAATTAGCTGGCTGTTTTTGGTGGCTGGTGTTATCCAGCTCAGATAGTCTGATGCAGCTGCCTTTGCTGTCATGCACTATACCTAGTGAACACAGCAGAAGGCTCATATAGCTCCTGAGGCACCCCTGTCCCCAGACAGAGCTGAGAACAAACTCAGAGATGCCCACTTGGGCATTTTAAGGCACTTACCCTGTGAAGGCCCAGTTTTAAAGAGGAAAGTACAGGCAGTGGAGAGGAAATAGGTCCTCACCTACCAACCAACCACCGCTTTCTTTCCAGTTGCCCTTCCCTAGGCTCCTAATGCCTCTTTCTTTCCTCTATAAAGTTTATTCAACTACATATTTTGACATCCACGTGTATAATGGTCATATTCTCTGGGGACCATATACCCAGACCATTTCATTTAAATTTCATTGTCTCTGGGGACTTCCCTAGTGGTACAATGGTTAAGACTCTTGAGATTCCACTGCAGCAGCACAGGGTCAACCCCTGATCTGGGAACTAAGACCCCAACATGGCTTGGCAAAAAATATAAATAAAGCCATTGCCAAAATTAAAAAAAATTTCTGGTGTCTCCAAAATTCCCCATCCGACCACTTTATAATTTACTGCTTAGAATATGTTGGCCAATGTCAGTCATTACATATCAATTTGATTTCATTACATTTCATTCTTGAAGATTAAACCTCCATCCTATTTTTTAAGCTATCACTACATACTGCCCACAGAACAAGATACAAAGACAACCTGCAAGTTTTAGTTGGCATTAATTTTTTTTTTTAAGTGCATTAATATAAAGGTTCAGAGTAAAGGAGCTGTTAGAGGACAATTTTCAAAAGTTGAAACCACAGCTTTCTTGGAGATGTATAATGGATACGTGCCAAACATTTATTTATCTGAATAAAGAGGGAGCCAGCAGGCTGGTAAATTTGGCTTTGAGGAAGTGATAGAAATAGGGGCTATGTAGTCCATGAGAAAAGCAGACTGAAATAAGTTTGCTGAGTTACAGACAAAACCAGCTAATTCCTATGCTATGTGCTGTTCTGTGTTAAGTCACTTCAGTCCTGTCCAGCTCTTTGGGACCCTGTGGACTGTAGCCCACCAGGCTCCTCTGTCAATGGGATTCTCCAGGCGTGAACACTGGAGTGGGGTGCCATGACCTCCTCCAGGGAATCTTCCTGACCCAGGATCGAACCCGAGTCTCTTACGTTTCCTGCATTGTCAGGAAGATTCTTTACCACTAGCACCACCTAGGAAGCCCAGCTGATTCCTATTACAGAGTAACAGTAAGTACCTGTTGTAGTTGTTTTACTACAAGATAGAAATTATTTTGATCTCTAGTAGACAAACCTTTGTAAGTTAGTGCGTAATCTTACAGTCCCCTAATCAATAGTAAGTAGAAGTAAATCAAGTGGCTTCCCTGGTGGTTCAGACAGTCAAGAATCCACTTGCAATACAGGAGACCTGGGTTCGATCCCTGGGTTGAGAAGATCCCTTGGAGAAGGGGACGGCAACCCACTCCAGTATTCTGGCCTAGAGAATTCAATGGACAGAGGAGCCTGGCAGGCTACAGCCTATCGGGTTGCAAAGAGTCACACATGACTGAACAACTTTCACTTACTTAACTTACAAAAGTCAGTCATTACCTATCCCTCTAGTCAGATATGCAGTTAACACCACCCTTATGGCAGAAAGTGAAGAGGAACTAAAAAGCCTCTTGATGAAAGTGAAAGATGAGAGCGAAAAAGTTGGCTTAAAGCTCAACATTCAGAAAACTAAGATCATGGCATCCGGTCCCATCACTTCATGGTAAATAGATGGGGAAACAGTGGAAACAGTGTCAGACTTTATTTTCTTGGGCTCCAAAGGCACTGCAGATGGTGATTGCAGCCATGAAATTAAAAGATGGAAGAAAAGTTATGACCAACCTAGATAGTATATTCAAAAGCAGAGACATTACTTTGCCGACTAAGGTCCGTCTACTCAAGGCTATGGTTTTTCCTATGGTCACGTATGGATGTGAGAGTTGGACTGTGAAGAAGGCTGAGCGCTGAAGAATTGATGCTTTTGAACTGTGGTGTTGGAGAAGACTCTTGAGAGTCCCTTGGACTGCAAGGAGATCCAACCAGTCCATTCTGAAGGAGATCAACCCTGGGATTTCTTTGGAAGGANTATGGATGTGAGAGTTGGACTGTGAAGAAGGCTGAGCGCTGAAGAATTGATGCTTTTGAACTGTGGTGTTGGAGAAGACTCTTGAGAGTCCCTTGGACTGCAAGGAGATCCAACCAGTCCATTCTGAAGGAGATCAACCCTGGGATTTCTTTGGAAGGAATGATGCTGAAGCTGAAACTACGGTACTTTGGCCACCTCATGTGAAGAGTTGACTCACTGGAAAAGACTCTGATGCTGGGAGGGATTGGGGGCAGGAGGAGAAGGGGACGACCGAGGATGAGATGGCTGGATGGCATCATGGACTGGATGAACGTGAGTCTGAGTGAACTCCGGGGGTTGGTGATGAACAGGGAGGCCTGGTGTGCTGTGATTCATGGGGTCGCAAAGAGTTGGACACTACTGAGCGACTGAACTGAACTGAACTGAACTAGGTAATTGAGTAATCCTTGGATTGATCTGTTAGACAGTGGTCCAGGGTAACAGTGAAAGGACACCCAGTCCTCTTTTAACCTTGTTTCCAATTTTTAGGAAGTGAGAGCTATGGACTCTTAAGTTCACCTAGATTAGATGATGTCTAAAAGAAAATTCTCCCCACCCCTCCCCACCAGGAGGAATGGCTAGGAGGACCTGGGGACTTTTAGCCTGGACAAGACCTAGTATGAAGACCCCAAATGCTCAGTGCAGCATTCTTAACAATCAGCCCCGAGGAAATAGTTTAAGAGTGCAGAGATTTTATGTACAGCATTCAAAAGCAGCAGCTAAAAGGCCGTCACAAGAAAGAAGGGGGTCGACATGCCCTAAGTTCCTCCAAGGAGATGACAGGGCAGCAGTGGAAGTGGTTTGGGCTCAGACTAAGAAAGACTTCCTCATCGTGAAAGTGTCAGCTGGGGCCTGTGTGCCTTGTCTGCACATTCTCGGGCAAGAGCTTGGCTATCACAGCGTTATATCAGGAGCAAGTAAGGGGAGAAGAGGATCACATTTCAGGTGAGGACTGGAGCAGTCTCATCTAAGATCCCTTATGAAACCTTGAGTCTGTGTTTTTCTGAAAATTGAATTATTGCCCTTTTATTAAAAAATAAAAAGCACCTCTTCCAAGGCCTAACATTTCATATCCTGGAGACAGAAGCCTTGCTAGTTTTAGTAGCTGTGTGATCACAATAGTTGTTGCAACAAAGCCTCTTGATATTTTTTTCTACTTTTAAAAATGATCATTTACTTCAGTTTTGCCTTTTGTGCAAGTCCTACTCCTGAGAGAAATGCAGTCACAGTTTTGTTGTTTTTGTTGTTATTTGCAGAGATAGGGGGGTTGGCTTGTATTTTAATGTGGCTCAATTTCAATGTCTCAGGTTTGACAGGTTTTTTTGTGTTTTTTTTCTCCTTTCCACTGAAGTCATTGAAATATATTCACCCAGTCATTCACATCAGAGGTGTAAATGGATTTTCTAAAGGTTTTTCAGAGACAAAATCAGTCGCTTTGTGACTTGACTTCTTCAGGTGTTGCAAAAAGAAAGCTTAGCACACCACTAAGCACGCCATCTCAATTGCAAGGATGCTAAAACTGTTTGACCCTGAGTCTGCAAAGAGATGGGCAACATCTTTTGCTAGAAGTGGCCCATTCGCCACTTCCTTGCTTTATCCATCTGTATAGGATTTACTTGGGAAAGAGAAAAGAGAAGGAATCAAATATATTCAAGAGAAAATAGCATGTTTATTTGATTTTCCAGCTTCTAATGACGGTTGCATTCACAGTTTAAACTTTTTAGTTTACCCTTTTCACCACTGATATTTGCAAAATCCAAACTTAAAAAAACATATATATCAGCCATGTCACAAAAGGTTTATATCTCAATTTGTTTCATGTCATTAAAAAGACATACTGAGTTTGAAGCTCCTTTCAAATTTATTCTTAAAATATAAACCCAGGGAAATAGTGTAAGCCTGCAAAGGTTTTATTTATACCATTCAGGATCACAGGCTTTGGAGTCAGGCCAATTTGGAGCCAGAGATTCAGTGCCTGACATCGCTTTTTCCTATTTCACTCGGTGTCTCTGAGGCTGTTTCCTTCCCTAGTTGCTGTTGTTCCATCACTAAGTCATGTCTAACCCTTTGCAGCCCCATGGACTGTAGCCTCCCAGGCTCCTCTGTCCATGGGATTTCCCAGGCAAAAATACTGGAGTGGTTTGCCATTTCCTTCTCCAGGAGATCTTCCGGACCCAGAGATCAAAACTGTGTCTTCTGCATTAGCAAGCGGATTCTTTACCCGTGAACCACCAGAGAAGCTTAGTATCTGCTTCATAGGGTTGTTGTGAGGGTTCCATAAGATAACATACATAAACTTCTTAGTGCTTCATCTGGTACAACTATTCCATAAATATCAGCGATTTTATTTTATAATGATTGGAACAGTGGGACTTCCCTGGTGATCCAGCGGTTCAAGTCTCTGCGCTTCCACTTCGGAGGGTGCGGCTTTGATCCCCGGTTGGGAAGTGTAAGATCCCGCACAGCTAGCACAATGTGGCTAAAAAAGAAAAGAAAAGAATTAGAACAACTTCACCGAAATGTAATTACGGTCTCTTGCCAGAATTAATGGCACCGTGGCTGACTCATTGCCTAATACAACTGAAAAACAAATTTCAGCATTGTGTTAACAGCTAATGAATGTGAACAGCCATTCTTGAGAAAATAATGAGGAATTCTGAATGCAGAATTAGAAGATTCATCCTATTCGCTAGAAAATATCTTAGGAATATATATCTGAAGTCCTTGTAAGAGCTGTTGTGTATTAGTGACCATTTACTTGAAATATTCAAGCAGGAAAATCTGCAGATAATAGTGCTCTGCCTTCCAGAATGAGGCCATTTCTAAGAATTGGTAATCAATGGACGCCAAGATCATACCTCAACTAATTACTACATATATGTCACAAGCAGAACCCTGTAGGAAACCATACTGTTTGTTAATATGCTACTCAGAATAGTAGAGTCAGTTCAGGGTTTGGAGCTGGACAACGGGCTCTAGTCCAGTCTTTGCCATTTAATTTGCTGTGTGGCTTGGGGCCAGTTGCTTGGCTATTCTGAACCTCAGTTTCTTCATCCATTGTCATTGTTGTTGTTGTTCAGTAGCAAAGTCATGTCCAACTCTTTGTGACCTCGTGGGCTACAGCACGCCAGACTTCCCTGTCCATCACCAACTCCCAGAGCTTCCTCAAACTCATGTCCATCGATTTGGTGATGCCATCCAACCATCTCATCCTCTGTCATCCCCTTCTCCTCCTGTCCTCAATCTTTCCCAGGATCAGGGTCTTTTCCAAGACTGAATTCTTCCCATTAGGTGGCCAATGTATTGGAGCTTCAGCTTCAGCATCAGTCCTTCCAATGAATTTTCAGAGTTGATTTCCTGTAGGATTGACTGGTTTGATCTCCTTGGCAGTCCAAGGGACACTCAAGGGTCTTCTCCTCATCCATAAAGTGGGGCTGTTATGAACCCAATCCTGTCAATAGAGGAAGGTCAAATTTTAAAATATGCATAAAAGTACTGAAGCAAAATACCATTAATAGTACTGATACTATTACAAATACTATTACTAGTCCATTATTGCAAAGAAAATGAAAGAGCACCAGGAAGAACCTCAGTGCCCCCATGTTACATGACACCAGTGTAACTTCTACTCCTGTAAAACAAGACAGATGTCCCCAGGGTGGTGACAATGCTCAGCCTTCTTCTTGGGTCGGGAGTTGGGGGAGTTCTTATCTTATTATAGATATCATACTATTTCTCAAAAACATCATTAGTGCTATTGAAATTCCATAATAAACATTAACATAAGTTTCCATTTTCTTTTACCTAAATTTAGGTGAACTGATAGATAACAAGGGTAAAACTGGCTCAGTTAATAAGTAAAGTCAAATCCATTCTCCATATACGAAATTAAGTTCTTTAATAGTTTGCCAATGTTAAAAGGATCAACTTGAAGCTCCCTCTCCTGGCCCCCAAGACCTTTGATGATCTGGTCTCTGAATTCCTCTACTTGATACTTTTCTTCCCTCCCTACTCAATTTTTTAGAGTTTTGCAAAGGCCCTTCACTCTTCCTGGAATACCCTAACCCTCTTTCTGCCGAATCAGTTTTCATTAATTCTTCTAATTAATTGGAACCATGCCTGGCATGTATAAGTGGACGTTCAATAAACATTTAAACAAATTGACTTGAAATCAAATGGCTCCCACATAGACTAAAATAACCAGGTATTTCCATTTCCACATGGCCTTGCAAAGTTCAGAATTATTTCTAGAGCCTGAATAGATTCCATGTCATTGAAGGACAGTAGCTCTTAAAAACTGTTTTGGCATTTTGTACATAATGCTGCTGCTGCTGCATCACTTCAGTCGTGTCCGACTCTGTGCGACCCCATAGATGGCAGCCCACCAGGCTCCCCTATCCCTGGGATTCTCCAGGCAAGAACACTGGAGTGGGTTGCCATTTCCTTCTCCAGTATTTTGTACATGACACTCTTCTAAATGGTGCTGATGAGAAATTGCTTCCTAGACACTGATGGAGCTGAGAAGTCACAATACATGTTTTAATAAATAGATTTTAAAATATAGCACTTAAAATGCAGTATTCCCTATCACCAATTGCAAAAGTTTGCACAATAAAGAAGCATTTATTCTATTATTTAACAATAAAGCAAGTCGGCTTGTGGATATTCACATGTGTATACGCCTAAGAAAGCTACGATAGCAATGTTCGTATAAGGTAAGCCATTCCTTTGGGCCACAGTCAAAAGAATTTAGTTACTGTAATGACAAAAGGGCTTCCATATAGTAATACCAAAAGGCCTTTTTCCCAAAAGTAATGAAGAGGTCCCAAAACTGGATCCTGGTCACAATATTATCTCTTTTTGTCTCTGTCTCTCTCTCACACACGCAGACTCACAGGCTCTTTGGAATTTTAAAGGTCCAAGTAGAATTCATTAATAAAAGGATGAAATGCTTTTTCTTCTATAAATCATAATAAAGTGTTGAGAGATAAAGGAACAACTAAGGTTGCAAATCATCAGCTGCTGCCCTAAAACTGAGACCTGTCATGTTAACTCCCAACTCAAGCACCTAGTTTTAAAGATTTACCTTTAAGAAACCTAAAAGCTTGTATCCTGCCTCATCAACAACTGCCTCAAACTGTTCCCTGTCATCGAAGAAAACAAATCTTTTGCTCCTTCCTGCCTCGGGGAGACAGAGGGACCGAGGTGGTCCTTGGTGGCTGAATTAGATGAAAGACTTGCCTTCCACCATGGAGACACGGAGTCTAATCAAGTGAAATGAGTTTTGAGATCTCAGCTCGTTTCCTCGGGGAGATCAGTTCACATTACAAAATCACGACATCTCATTCATCACAGCTGACGTGGTCTTTGCTCAGGAGAGGACCCCAACTGGGACTAAACCACCTGTCTCCTCTTGAAAGGGGGCACTTTATCCAAGTTAGAGTTGAAAGCCTTGGAGTGAGAAAGCTTGCCAGCTTTCACCCAAGTGATGCATATGCAACATGGAAGGGAACTGAGGCTTGAAAAAGGGAAGACAAGTTGAAGGAAGATTGGTAGTTGTATTTTAAATGATATGAGATATGAGTAACTATACTGGAGGTGCTAAGGCCTTGTGGTCAGGAGAGACAAGAGGGGGGCTCCCTCTTCTTCATCTCCTAGATTTGATTAAACAGAAATGAGAAGGATAAACATTTCTGTGTGTCAGGGTTTAAAATGGCAAGGAAAATCTCCTGCTCTCCAGGCTGACAGATGATCATCATTTCTCTTTTCTTTCTTTCAGGGCATCGTTGTCACACCCCTGCTACTGCTGCTTTTTGTGAGTATTTTGATATTGTTTTAATATCTTTCATTAAAAGCCATCTACAACCCTTTAAGAAAGATATTTAGGAAAAAAAACTGAAATGGAAATCTTTTTACACCACTTGGCATCGTATTTTGAACTGTTCTTCCAGGTGAGCTGTACAAAGTCAGAATCTCTGTACTCTCATGACCACGGACAGCAGCAGGACCCATTTATCAGGCCTCTGACTCCTGGATAAATCATTAATTATTACAAATTAGCACCGTGACATGAGTCAAAAACATGGTGCACTTTATTTTCCCATTAATAAGACTAAAGTGATTACTAATGATCTAGGTTGATAAAGCCTTGATCCAGGGGACCAGACAAAGCATAGTTCCCAGTGCTGGTACGGATAGGAAATGGCTTCCTCACTGGGGAACATTGCCTCAGTTTTTTCATCTGTAGAATGGGAAACAGTAACACCTATCTCAGTCTGCTCCCAGAGATGTGCTTTAGGAAAAGAAAAACTAATATAAGCTACTGGGACACCAGTAGCAAAACTTGTTCTGAAAATAAGAAATGCTAATTACCTATCTTATTTCATTTTTGGCACCAAGCATATGAGAAATTAGATGAGAGATTATAATGAAATTAATGTTATCTCATGCTGAGAAAAGCATATGTAATCATGAATGATACCTAAAATATTTTATGAACTGTGCATTTTTCATACACAACATCTCCCAAATATAAATCACTCCACTCATCACTGAAATAGAGTGGGGATGCATTTCTAGAAGTGAAATGTAGCTGTTTGACTAGGACTATTTGTCAGTGAATTAAAACTGTGGGGAAAATTTATTTAATTATAGTGTAATTACCCAAGTTGGAATTCAATTAAAGTAATAGAGTGAGGGACTTCATTTCTTACAAGCTGTGTGGGAAGTGGAGAGGAAAAGATGCCTTACTAAACAGTTGGATTTTGCATCTTTCATGAAAGACATTACCTGCCAGTAATAATCCTCAGCTTTACCATGCCGTTTGAAATGCCACCTCTATCCTTAGAAGGTAGAGTGTCAATAATCAGATCACTTCCCTCAGCATAACAGACCTCATTTATTTGGAATCACCAGTTCAGAATCTGCCATGAATTACGCTGAAACTGAAGTGAATGTTATTTGCGTTCATTGGGAAGAAAAGACTTCGTATGTATCTACCTGCTCCCTAAATATAAGAGCTAGGATCATCCCTCAGTGTTTTTTTCCAGGACCTGGGACAGTAATTTCCCAGGAACAGCCCTCAATGGCCACAGGATGCAGGCCAGCCTGGGGTCTCCAGTGGGAGTGAGCCAGAGAAGTAATGTAGAGCTGGGCATATGCAGAATGTCCAACGGTACGTAGCCTAGGTTTTCTCAGTAGTATGGGTATGTAGCCTAGGTTTTCTCCATTGCAGAAGAGTAGCATCTCTTACTCCACAACCCTTTGAAAAAGATCACAGCCACAGCTAGAGAGCTGAGACCTAGGGAGCACTTTTGAGTATCTCAGAGTCTGGAGTCTTTTGAGACACTGTTTCAGCTTGTGACCAAAGAACCAAGTGAGTACCTTCTCCCTTTCCTACCTATTGCTGTGCTATAGAAAGACATACCCAGCTGGTTAATACTAATGGTGTCACGCTATTGCAAGATTGCCCCACTCTTAGACCCATAGACTTGTGAGCTTTAGTTGGTTCAACATTTTTAAATCATCAAGCTACAAGAATGGTGGAAGAGACCCCAAGACCCTCAACTCAAAAGTCTAATGCCTCCCTTTTGAGCTAACTGGGCTGTTCCACTAGGTTCAATGGCACCATCATACGACCTCAATGACTACTTCTACATTACATGACTTAAAATCACATACACAGTATATAACACTTTGTCTCTGTTTAGGTTGGTGTGCATTTTACAAACAATGGGAATTGCTTGAACACTTGGGTGACCAGGCTTCACTTACTGCATAGGGCAAGAATCTGAGTGACTACATTTCATTAAAAACATAGTGTTTTTCATCAACAATTCTACTGTGGTTAACCCAATGATATGTTGTGTTTCCCTGAAAGATAGGTTGAAGTTCTAATCAGTGTGTGTGTGTGTGTGTGTGTGTGTGTGTGTGTGTGTGTGTGAAGTTGCTAAGTTGTGTCTGACTCTTTGGGTCTCTATGGACTGTAGCTCACCAGGCTCCTCTGTCCATGGGATTTCCCAGGCAAGAATACTGGAGTGGGTTGCCATGCCTTCCTCCAGGGAATCTTCCTGACCCAGGGATCAAACCCGCATCCTTCTGTCTCTTGCACTGGCAGGTGGTTTCTTTACCACTAGCACCCCCTGGGAAACCCCTCTAATCTCTAGTGCATCAGAATGTGACCTTATTTGAAATAGGGGTGTTGCAGTTGTAATTAGTTAAGATGATGTCAAACTGGTATAGGGTGGGTCCTTAATCCATCATGACCAGTGAACCAGTGGAGTGGCTCAGACGTGTCTGACTCTTTGTGATCTCAGTCTCCTCCATCTGTGGAATTTTCCAGGCAAGAGTACTGGAGTGGGTTGCCATCTCCCTTTCCAGGGGATCTTCCTGACCCAGGGATTGAACCCAGGTCTGCCGCATTGCAGGCAGACGCCTTCCTGCCTGCACCCACCAGGGAAGCCAGCATGACTGGTGTCCTTAAAGAGGACAAGTCGGAGACTCACAGGGGGAATGCCATGCCCTGATGGAGGCAGAGATTCGAGTGATGCATCCGCATGCCAAGGAGCAGGGGTTGCCAGCAAACGTCAGAAGCTAAAAGAGACAAGGAAGATCTCTCTAGGGATTTAAGAGGGCTCATGGTCTTGCTTGATTTCAGACCTACAGTTTCCACAACTGTGAAGCAATACATTTCTGCTTTTTTAAGCCACCCAGTTTGTGGTATTTTGTTAATGAAAGTCGAAACCAATACAGCCCATGAACATTGAATTGTCTTTTTGTTATATAATATCTTAAAAATGGGAATTTCTAGATTGTCAGGCACAGTAGCTAGTAAAAGCCATTTTTGCTGATGGAATCTCAGTTGTCTGTATTCTCAAAATCTTCTCAGAATGTTCCTGTTACCGCTGCTGCTACTGCTGCTAAGTCGCTTCAGTCGTGTCTGACTCTGTGCGACCTCATAAACAGCAGTCCACCAGGCTCCCACCATCCCTGGGATTCTCCAGGCAAGAACACTGGAGTGGCTTGCCATTTCCTTCTCCAATGCATAAAAGTGAAAAGTGAAAGTGAAGTTGTTTAGTCGTGCCCGACTCTTAGCGACCCCATGGACTGCAGCCCACCAGGCTCCTCTGTCCATGGGATTTTCCAGGCAAGAGTACTGGAGTGGGGTGCCACTGCCTTCTACCTTGCTCCAATTGAATGCTGTCTTCTGATGCATGTTTGTGCTGCTGGCACCTTTCATATTACTGAGCCTTAAAGGGGGATAAGGTGTCTTTCTTGCACCTCATTACCAGTTCCAGATCACTTCTCATGCCTTATCCATAAAATCCCCAATTGCCTTAAAGGTAATGCCATACACCTATATTACCTGCTGCTGCTTCTCGTAACTGTCAGTGGAATGCTAGGTCATGCTCTAAGTGTCCAGAGAAATGTTTGCACTTTTCCGTTGTCCCTTTTTTAACAATACACTTAGATTGACTCTTGGTGTTTTCAGTATTCACATGGTTGACCTTTCCAATACCTTGGCCTTGAAATTCTTGACCCCTTCTCCAATTAGATTGCCTTCCATTTAATCTCAGCCAGTCATCTCTACAGTCAGACCCTTGGCTTATTACTGCCAATAACAACATCCTTCCATAATCCTATTTTCACACAGCTGCTCCCACTGACATCTCCTATCTTTGTAACTTATCCCACAAGTTACGAATTCTTCAAATTTGCCAGAAGGGCCAGTTTATTTACCTATCACCTTCACAATGCTTCTAGCAAATCCACCCTACCTCACCTTCTTATCCTCACATTCCATCTGACCAAGCTTGGATCTCATGTTTCATCACTGTAACTACTTTGTTACATCCACCACCAACAACCTTGCTCATCTCTTATTGCTTCCTGTTTGCCTGGCCAGTGCCAAGTCTGCTTAAATCCAACTCTACACCTTTTTTTGTATTTATACCTGAACACACTGGAGCACCACTCTCATGCTGACTGGTCTCATTGGAAATTCATGACAACTGATTGTGAATGAGCTTGGCAGTCCTACTCCCTTCCCCTGATCAACAGACATGCCCACTCTCTAGAGAATCATTTCACCCCTTCTCAAATCTCCATTGCCTCTTTTTTCTTTTTTCATCTCAACTGATGCAAAAAGGGAATTAACTGATGAAGAAGTCAAAAGCAGTCATAAGATCCCATCTATTTGCATCTATATTCTTCACCTTCTCTCCTCTTTCTATGGATGCATGATCTTGGCTCCCATCTAAGGCTAGTCCCTCCAGTTGTGCCATCCCTTTTCCTACTTGACATCAGGAGCTGCACAGATTTCCCTCCTTCTCCAGTGTCGTTAAGGTTTCTATCTCCACTGGATCATTTCTATGCGCATGCAAGCATTCTGTAAGACTGCACAGCTCAAAAATTAAATTTCACCTTCTCCTTCACACTCCACTTCTGTGCCCTCTTTTATAACCCAGTTCCTCCAAAAAGCTACTTAAACGTGTTTATCACTTATTCAGTAGTATGTATTGAGTTCTTCCAATACACCAGACACTTTCCTGGGTGCCAAGGATATAGCAATGAGCAAAACAGATGTATCTTTGCTCTAATAGAAGATACATACTGGTTTCCCAGGTTGTGCTAGTGGTAAAGAACCCTCCTCCCAATACTGGAAACCTAAGAGACACAGGTTTGATCCTTGAGTCATCCAGATACCCTGGAGCAGGAAATAGCAACCCTCTCCAGTATTCTTGCCTGGAGAATCCCACGGACAGAGAAGCCTGGAGGGCTACAGTCCTTGGGGTCTCACAGAGTTAGACATGACCGAGCCATACTACTACTTCTTACCACTAGGGTATATACTAGTGGAAAGAAAGAACCAACAAATAAGTGAAAATATATTGTATAAGGTGGGTGCTAAAGAAAAAATAAAGTAAGGAAGGGAAGTGGGTTGGTTTTTGCTATTTTAAACCAGCTGGTCATGGTTAGACTCACTGGGCAAAGACCTACAGGAGATAACAGAATGAGTTTTCTGGTGGTAGAATGTTCCAGATGGAAGGAACAGCAAGTGCAGAGGTCTTGAGAGTGTGCCTGGTGTCTAGGGAACAGTAGCGAGGCCAGTGTGCCTGGAATGGAGTGAGCAAGGGGTAAGTACAGGGAGATAAGGTCAGAGATGTAGTAGAGGCCAAATGAGAGAGGACCTTAAAATCCCTCATAAGGCCTTTGAATTGTTATTCAAGAGAGGCCGGAGACCATGGAAAGAGTTTTGATCAAGGGAATGGCATGTTTTGACATTCTCTTTAAAATGGTGATTCTGGATGCTGGGTTGAGTAGATTGTTAAGGGGATCATGGTGGAGACAGGAAGACCAGTTAGAAAGCTAGTACAAGAGACGCTGTTAACCTGGGCCAGTGCAGTTGAATAAATATGGTAGGAAGTAGTTTTTTTATTTTCTGGAAAGAACTGAGAGGTTGAATAAAAATCATGAGGGAAAGATACAAATCAAGAGTAATTACACCCCTGTGCAACTGGAGCTATGGAATTGCCATTGATTAAGAGAGGGAAGACTATAGGGTTGAACAAATTCATCCTTGGACATGTCTGGATTGAGCTGCCTTTCAGACATCTAAGGAGGGAAGTCAAGTAAGCAGTTGACTATATGTCTGGAATTCAGGAGGAAGGTCTAGACTAGAGATACACATTTGGGAAAGGTCAGCATAGAAATGGATTTCGAGTTAGATTGGATGAGATCACTAAAAAAAAGACTAGAGAAAGAGAAAGTATCAGCAGACTGCCTTTGGGGCATTCTAATGTTAGGAGGTCTGCAAAGAAGACCAAGGATATCCAGTTTGCTTAGGAAGAACACCAAAAGATGCTAGGGTCCTAAAAGTCAAGCAGTGAATGTGTTTCAGAAGGGAGAAAGGGGCCAACTACTTCAAATGCCAGTAATACTTCAGATAAAATAAAGTGCAACAACTGGCGATTGATTTTTAATAAGATGGAGGCCACTGGCAACCTTCATAAGACCTATTTCAGCAGAGTTGTGGAGGTGAAAGCCTGAATGACATAGGTTCAAGAATGGATGAAGAAAAAAGAGTTAAAGACAGAATTCATTTTGCTCTAAAGTGTGCAGAAAATAGGACAGCAGCAAAGTTAGTGAAGGATCCAGAGAAGATTCTTTTTTAAGTTGGGAAAATTATTAGCATATGTGTGTTGAGAGATTCATTTGTATTGATAGATTAATCCAGTTAAAGAAGGAAAAATTGATGCAGAAAAAAAGGGGATAATTCATGGATCCCTGTCCATGAGTAGAAGGGGAATGAGTTTGAGTGTGTAGAGGGTGTATGGCCTCCTAAGCACAGGTAGTTCATCAAAGTAATGAGAGGGAAACCAGGAGATATGAGCAGAAATGTAGGTAAATTGGTGGATGCAAGTGTAAGAGCTTGTTAAGTTCTCCTCTGGCTCTATTTTCTCAATGGAGTGGCAAATAAGGGGTAGGAGATAAGAAAAGGCAAGGAAAGGGTGGAGATTTGATGACAAAGGAGAGGACATGAAATAGTCATGTGGGAGAGTGAGTGGGATGCACAGATGCAATGGGATGGTCCAGCAGCCCTAGGGACCATCCTCAAGATCTCTACACGTGGCATTGGCTCAGCCTAAATCTCCCCACTTCCCCACTCCCAGATATCTGCCCCCAAGGCTCCCTCCCTCACTTTCATCTGGTCTCTGGTCAAATGTCATTTTAGAAGAGAGGTCTTTCCTCACTACTTCACGTGAAAGAATATATCATATTATTACATCCCTCACTCCCTCCCCGCCTACCATGCTTCATTGTTGCTCTTAGCACTTACTATCCTGTAACATCTTAATCACCAGTTAATGTGTTTATTATCTCTCTTCTCTAATGAGAGCAAAGCATTACAAGATAGTAGAGGCTTGATGTTTTGGTCACTGCTGAGACCCAGTGTTCAAAATAATGCCTGTCTGTAGAAGTCACTCACAACCTTTTTTTTTTTTTAATGTGGTTTTTTTGGCCAAGATGTGCAGCATGTGGATTCTTAGCACCTTCGGCAAGGATCTAAACCTCACCCCTTGCATTGGAAGTGCAGTCTTATCCACTGGACCACCAGGGGATTCCCCACAAGAATTTCTGAATGGATGCTTGGTAAAGGAAAATTGAGTGCTCTGTGCTCAGAGTACTTCTAATGCCAAAGGTACAGGTTTTCCACAACAACCAATCTTCCAGTTCTCTTGGAACACCAACTGGGTATTCTACAGTATAATTCGTTTTGACACTGACTACATAGATTTAATACATATCCCTCACAAGTGAAGGGTCCAAGCCCCACAAGACTGCCTCTCACTTCAGGTGCCAATCTGAAGCAGTGGTTCCCAGGTTACACACTTTGGTCCAACTTAGCTACAAGTCAGGGGGTCCCAAACCCCATCCTTGGCTTCAGTAATTTGCTCCCACTGTTCACAGAACCCAGAGAAACACTGTATTTACTATCACTGGTTATTTATAAAGGAAACAAATTAATAGCCTGATGAACAGGTATATAGAGCAGGATCCAGAAAGGTCCCAAGTGTAGAATCTTCTGTGCCATGGAGTTTGGGCTGAGTCATCTACCCCCTGCATATGGATGCATTCCCCAACCTGAGAGTTGTCTGAACCTTTCTGTGCCAGGTACTGAGAACAAAATCCAAATAATGTAACAAAACTTGCTCTTATCACCCATCCACTCAGGAAATTATGAGAGTTTCAGAACTTCTGTGCTAGGGGACAAAAAGCAAATATATTTTTCTTACCATACCGCTACATCACAGTTGTGCAGGTTGATGGGTGCCTCTATTCAAAGAATCAGGCTAGGGTGACTTTGAGGGTGAACTATTTCCTGGTTACATGCCCTACCTTCAGGGCCACGTTTCTTACTAAAGCCATTTTGAGTGGGCTCATTTCACTTCCCCTCACTGTCTGTTGTGGGGAGGCAGCGTGGTATGGGGAAAGGCATCTTATTTTGGTTCAGTTCACCGTCAGCATCTGTTGTGAACAGTGAATCTTCCATAACTCGTCAGCCTGTTTTCACCTCTGTAAAGTAAGAATTTTGATAAGATGAAATGAGTCTGTTTATGGGAAAGCATGTTGTAAACTGTAAAGAATCATCAAATGCTACTTATTTTATTTTATTATTATTATTATTATGTTGGCTGTGCTGTGTCTTTTGCTGCTCATGTGGGCTTTCTCTGGTTGCTGCAAGCAGGTGTGACTCTCTGGCTGTGGTGCTCAGGATTCTCACACTGCAGCGGCTTCTCTTGTTGCTGGGCACAGGCTGGAGGGTGCTCAGGCTTCAGGAGCTGTGGCACATGGCCTTAGCTGCTCCTCAGCATGTGGGATCTTCCCAGACCAGGGATCGAACCCGTGTTCCCTGCATCGGCAGGCAGATTCTTAACCACTGAACCACCAGGAAGGTCTAATGCTAGTTATTTAAATTTGACACTTTATAAAAGAAAATAGAAAATAATGCCAAGAAGGATGTTCAGTTCAGTTGAGTTCAGTCGCTCAGTCATGTCCGACTCTTTGCAACCCCATGAATTGCAGCACGTCACGCCTCCCTGTCCATCACCAACTCCCAGAGTTCACTCAAACTCACATCCATCGAGTCGGTGATGCAACCCAGCCATCTCATCCTCTGTCATCCCCTTCTCCTCCTGCCCCAAATCCCTCCCAGCCTCAGAGTCTTTTCCAGTGAGTCAACTCTTCGCATGAGGTGGCCAAAGTACTGAAGTTTCAGCTTCAGCATCATTCCCTCCAAAGAACACCCAGGGCTGATCTCCTTCAGAATGGACTGGTTGGATCTCCTTGCAGTCCAAGGGACTCTCAAGAGTCTTCTCCAACACCACAGTTCAAAAGCATCAATTCTTTGGCACTTAGCTTTCTTCACAGTCCAACTCCACATCCATACATGACCACAGGAAAAACCATAGGCTTGACTAGACGGACCTTAGTCGGCAAAGTAATGTCTCTGCTTTTGAATATGCTATCTANGGGAAAGATTGAGGGCAGGAGGAGAAGGGGACGACAGAGGATGAGATGGTTGGATGGCATCACTGACTCAATGGTTGTGAGTTTGAGCAACTCAGGGAGATAGTGAAGGACAAGGGAAGCCTGACTTGCCGCAGTCCATGGGGTCACAAAGGGTTGGATATGACTGTGCAACTGGAGAGTAACAACAAACTTAAAAATTTACCCTGCCTGGAAAAATACCTCGAGGCGAGTGTGATTGCCTCCCTTCCTAAAGAGTTTGCCCTGGAGTCTGTTCTGTGGTCTTGGAGATGTGCTGTGAGCCCTCTCCCACTTCTAGCTGCAGGAGGCACAGAGCTGTGCAGAGAGCTGGGTGATGATGCTCGAAGCAGGTATTCCGTTTCCACAGCTTCAAGTCACGTATTAACAGTAGCAGCTATGTTATTCATAGTGATCGTCATGGATTTCCACGACGGTTTAAAATATGTCTTTAAATACTCTGGGGAAAGATGAGTATATGTGCATGGTACAGATGGGGAAACTGAGGCCAGTTGTGAGCGGAACGCCTTTCCTGTAGCAATAATGGAGGCGGCGGCACTATCAGTTTCCCCTGTCAACCTGAAGTCCTTTTCTGTGGTCACCAGCAACCTCCTCTCTCCAGCAGGACGGTCGATTCTATCACGGCTCACCGTCAACCACAAAGCTTCATTGGCCACAGTCAGAGTTCTTTGCCTTCACCTCTCATCTCTAAAATGGAAATACTAGCAGTATCTACTTCATTGGACTGCTGGGAGGATGAAGACAGTCACTACAGGTACAATATTTAGAATAGGGCTTGCGTTGGACACGTGCTATGTGAGTTACCTCTGATCATTGGACTGTTTTCCTTTTTTGGTCTTGCTGTGGATTGAAACTGCTTTACGGCGTTGTGTTAATTTCGATTGTACAGTGAATGAGTCAGCTGTGTGTAAACATATACCCCCTCCCTCCTGGGCTTCTTTCCCGCCCTCCACCCCAGCCCACCCTCTGTNTGAGTTACCTCTGATCATTGGACTGTTTTCCTTTTTTGGTCTTGCTGTGGATTGAAACTGCTTTACGGCGTTGTGTTAATTTCGATTGTACAGTGAATGAGTCAGCTGTGTGTAAACATATACCCCCTCCCTCCTGGGCTTCTTTCCCGCCCTCCACCCCAGCCCACCCTCTGTGTCATCCTAGAGCGCTGAGCTAGCTCCCTGTGCTGTAGAGAAGCTTCCCACTATTTACGTCACTCGTGGTCATGTCTATGTGTTAGTCCTGACCTCCCGGTTTCATCCACCTTCCCTTTCTCCACTGTGTCCACGTGGCTGTTCTGTACTTCTGCATCTCTATTCCTGCCTGCAAATAGGTTCCTCTGTACCATTTTTCTAGATTCCACGTATGTGTGTTAACAGATGACGTTTGCCTTTCTCTTTCTGACTTCACGTCGTATGACAGACTTTAGGCTCATCCACATCTCTGTTGGGCTTTTTATCCAAAGCCTTCTGCTCTGGGAGGCTGGAACTTGATGGAAAGCCTGCACTTGAATTTTGCAATAGCAAGCTCTCATATCCATGAAGTGAGCAACGTGGAAAACACAACCAAAGATTGAGGATGCAAGCGTGTGTTGTATCCCTTTAAGAGGGGCCTTATGTTTCACTGTTCAGGGGCTTCATCCATATTCCTGTTGGTTTATAGTCTCATGTTGGGCTGAGGAATAATTTTAGAGAGTCGTAAAGAAGCCGAGGTGTTTGTCATAGCACCTGGAAGCAAGCATACTGCGGGCAGGTGCTGAGAAAGCACTCTCATCCCTTGTGCCAAAGCACCTCAGCCCTCTCCTTGCCACGGCCCTGGGCTTGGACACACCAGCTCAGAGCCTGCCAACCCAGCAGGCTGTTTTGCTGGCTCAGTGTTCTAGGAGCTGAGATTATGAGATGGATGCTCTGGCTGAACCTCACAACTGGCACTTTCTCCAAGGCCTGTGGGATGGGAACTGTGGATCTCTGGGCTCACTGCATGATGGCTAGGTATGAGAGGCTCAAAAAGGCTCAAATGGGAGCAAGCTGGCAAACTCTGGGTTATTATTGATAGGATACTTCTTCCAAAGGCCATAGACAGTACATGGGTAAGGATGTGAGCAGTCTGCTATCAGATCAGTCAGCGTCTCGTAGGACGAGTCGTCTGCACTTTGCCGTTCACGGGACAGTTGCTGGGCGACTCTGTGTGTGTATCACCAGCAACACTGGATTCTCGGGCCACCAACAACTTACTTCCGGGTTATTAAAGATGCCTGGATCTGACTTTTGAAGTTAGAATAGATCCAGTGAAGATCTCTCTGTCAGGGCCCTAGGAAGCAGGGGAGTTAAGTGGATGCTGGGTGGACAGAGAAAGGTCCAGCCTGGAGGACCTATTCCTTCCACGTTCCATTCAGATGCTCGTGGAAATGCTGTTTATAGACAGGAGCTCATGGCAATGGGGAGCATAGATGGGGAAGAAATACTTTTTTTTCCTTTGTCTTTTTTCCTTTCGAACTTTTTGCTTTGTATTGGGGTATAGACGATTAACAGTGTTCTGGTAGTTTTAGGTGAACTTAGCCATACATACTAGAGGAGGAAATGGCAACCTGCTCCAGTACTCTTGCCTGGAAAATCCCATGGACGGAGGAGCCTGGTGTCCATGGGGTCGCAAAGAGTCG
>SJYV01047974.1:116659-158987 GCA_006410875.1 Neotragus pygmaeus | reverse complement strand
CATGATGTACTCTGCACAGAAGTTAAATAAACAGGGTGACAATATACAGCCTTGACGTACTCCTTTTCCCATTCGGAACCTGTCTGTTGTTCCACGTCCAGTTCTAACTGTTGCTTCCTGATCTGCATACGATAGAATCATATTATTCCTCTTTTCCAGTTTCAAATGATTTTAATGCTCACACAGATCAGCCTGATTCAGTGTGAAAGGAGTCTTCTTGTACAAGGGCATGAATATCAGGTGGTGAGGGTCATTGGATGCCAGTCACAAATACACAACAAAATGTTAGTATTAGTTATCTCTGAATATTGGGATAAAGTGCATGCTTTTCTTTTTTGTGTTTTTCTGTCTTCTCTAAAATTTTTACAATGAACATATGTTATTTTTATTTTTTTGGTTGAAACTTTTTTTTAATTTTAATTTTTACTTTATTTTGCTTTACAATACTGTATTGGTTTTGCCATACATTGACATGAATCATATATGATTTTTAAACTGGAAAAAATGTGCTTCTATATACATATCTATATGTATATTCATCTTAATTGTTGTATTAGTTAGTCCCTCAGTCATGTCCAGCTCTTTTGTGACCCACCAGGCTCCTCTGTCCATGGAATTTTCCAGGCAAGAATACTGGAGTGGGTTGCCATTTCCTTCTCCAGGGAATACTCCCAACCCAGGAATCGAACTCTCATCTTTTGCATTGGCAAGCGGATTCTTTACCACTGAGCCACCAGGGAAGCCCTATGTATAGTTATGTACAGGCACATTGATCTTGGAGAAACTGGGTATATATGTCATCATCCACATTGACAGGCCTAGCAAATGTGGAATCATTACATTATTCTTGGTACAAAGTCACTGGCTTTTGCTCCTCCAAGTTCACTGGAGTGGAGCAACTCAAAGAGACAGCAAAGTTAGGAGAATGCTCTGGGTGAGCAAAGAGTCAGTAAAGGAATCCTGCCATTCTTCTGGTTATTCTGCTATCTTTAAAATTCCTTTAGCTGCCTATGAGGCCAAGATAATGTTAAAATACGACCACATAGTAGCCCTTGACCTCAAGGAATCTAACTAATCTAGCAGTCAATTGCAACTTCGAGATAAATAGAAGTAATAATTTATAATATGTATACTCATCCATTTTGTTTTTTTATACAATATTGATTTTCCAATTGTATTTACATACTTCTCTTGCATATTTTATTCTAGAGTATCAGAGCCCATTTATCTTTATCATCTGAGGTACCTTTGATTCTTCTGGTCTGACCTAAAGTTACTAGCTTTAGGAAAGAAACTTAAAGTGTATTGTATTCAGTGCTTTTCAGCGTAAACTTAATGTTTGACTTGCAAGTAATGTTTATTAAATCATGTGTTCTAGCACCTGTTTTAGATGACTTTTACTTAACTGTACCATGATCTCCTTAAGCCAAGCCCATGCTGCCTGATTATCTCAACTAAAAAGCAAAGATTCAAACTTAACTTTGGGAAATCAGAGGGCATTTTGATATCATACTCATACCACCTCTCTCCCCCTCTTTTGCCCCAACTTCCCCAACACACACATACACATACTGATTCCTAGAACCATTACCTTATACAGGTATGAAGAAAATAAAATTTATACTAGTTTAGGAAGCTAGCCCAAGATCACTGAGATTATTCATTCTTGAGCCAGGAATAAAATTCACTTTTTTTGGTCTAGGATCAAATATAAATGTTTATCATAAACATTACTTTAATTCCAGCCTTTAACATTGGGTAGAATAAGGAAAAATATAAATAAAAATATAAAAATTAAGAAATGTTTTAAGGCTTAATTTTGTATAACAGGAAATGTTTCCTGGTAGAAGAAGGCCAGGTTTGGATTTAGACAGATAGGAATACAAGTCCTAGTTCTACCCCCTTACTACTTGCATGACCCAATGATGATTATTTAACTTGAAACAAACAAGCAAAATGGTAATGGCTACCTCTCACAATGATAAGAATTAGAAATTTTAAGTACTTCATGTAAAGTGGAGTTTCCCTGGTAGCTCAGAAGGTAAAGAATCTGCCTGCAATGTGGGAAACCTGGGTTCTATCCCTGGGTCAGAAAGATCCCCTGGAGAAGGGAATGGAGAATTCCATGAACAGAAGAGCCTGTCAGGCTAGAGCTATAGTCCATGGGGGTCGCAAAGAATTGAACACAAAACCCGAGCAACTTACACTTTCACTTTCAGGTAAAATGAGTGCCTAGTATATTGACATTTGAGTTAGTATTGTCAGCAGCAGCAGCAGCATTCATTCATTCATTTCAGAACCAAGTAGCTAATTTGATTTATGTCTAAAGATTGACATTTCCATCATGATGCTCAGTAATGGTGATTAGGTGATGCAGACCTCAGGAGGCAAACTCCTCTTTCCCTGGGATTCTCCAGGCAAGAATACTGGAGTGGGTTGCCATTTCTTCCTCCAGATCTTCCCAACCCAGGGATTGAACCCACATCTCTTCTCCTGTTTCACCCCGTGGATTCTCTACCACTGAGCCACCCGGAAAAACTACAGTGAAGTCTAAATAAATATAGTCAAAATATGTTGCTAATTATCAGATCCAATGTAGTTTCACTCTGAATACAGGGAAAGGAAAAGAAAAATCATGATAAAAGAAAATGATCAGCGAAGATCTCATGGAAGAATAAACAAGTTTCTTTAAGGATATTTTAGGGAGTATGTGTTCGGAGGAGGCAGATCATTTAAATGCAACATTATGAGAATAAATGCAGAACATCTCCTTCCATAAATCACATTGTTTCTTTTAATAAAGATGAGATAAAGCAGATCAAGTTTGTTTTGACCACACTTAAGGAAAAGACTGCCACCTGGTGAATATCTGAGGCCTTTAAAAATATATCAGTATTAGCTAAACATCTGGCACGAAACTCAAAAATAATAGTCACACACTACATTATTTTTCTTTACTTTTTAATGGATTACGCTGCTTTACACCACCCTGTTAGCAGAGATTTTGTAAGGCAGCATAAATGTCACAAGTTTCCATGACATTTATCCATTTTTACCTGGTACAAATGCATGTTTTATAGGTCACGGAATTCAGATGAAATATTACCACCAAAAGTAAACAGAAATTTATAAACCACCATGATATATTTATTCGGATTTCTTCTTTACTTAATTCTATAGCAAAATGACAAAAATGATATTTTGGGATCGCTATAATGCTGATACAGTCCGTTGTTTACAACTCTGATCCAGAGAGCCAAGAGCAGGGGAAGTCATTTTCCATTCTATGACTAGTGCTGTAGTCAGAATCTGTTTTGATTTTTCCTAGAGCTTAGCTTTTTCTGTATATTTTATCTGAGCCTTAAGAGATGAAGAGTTAATCCCCAAAGTTTTCTTATTTTGGTAACATATTCCCCCTCCACCTATCCTGATACGTACTTTTGACACATTAAAGTGGAGGTTAAGAAGTCTCTTAGCTGGTTGCTAGTAGAACTCATAAATTTTTGATTCTTGTAGCTGAAGATTCAAGTTCACAGCTAAAGAAACTCAATGGAGAAAAGAAAAAAATATATATGTGATTCTTTCCTTTTAGCTGTGTATTTCTTAGCACCCAGTCAAAAACCTAGGTAATATTTTCTTTAGTTGTGGATGAAATAAAGCCATCGTTCCGTTCAGAGGACCAGGTGCCCATCACTTTTCTTTAGCTGAGAAAGTCCAGCTACAAGGCTGACATGACTTAGCACCTGTCTCTTCTAATTAGCTTCACATTTTTATTTCCTAGAATTTTTCCAAGTGTTAGTTATTTTTGTGCAATCTCAAAGGAAAAGTTCTGAGAAACTAGTTATTTCTACAGCACTCCTTAGTTTCGGAGCTATGTTTTTAATCCTGAAAAGAAAAGTTTTTGTGGCCTTGCCTTTCATCGATACTTAGCCATATGATACATCATGTGACACTGATGGAGCATAGCTATCCTCGTTTACTTTAACTTGCTAATTCTTCTTTTCTTGTTACTTTTTAATTTTTTAAAATTTTATATTGGAGTATAGTTGATTAACAATGTGGTCTTAGTGAGTGTACTGCAGAGTGCCTCAGTTATACATACACATGTATCTATTCTTTTTCAAATTCTTTTCCNAAGTTTTTGTGGCCTTGCCTTTCATCGATACTTAGCCATATGATACATCATGTGACACTGATGGAGCATAGCTATCCTCGTTTACTTTAACTTGCTAATTCTTCTTTTCTTGTTACTTTTTAATTTTTTAAAATTTTATATTGGAGTATAGTTGATTAACAATGTGGTCTTAGTGAGTGTACTGCAGAGTGCCTCAGTTATACATACACATGTATCTATTCTTTTTCAAATTCTTTTCCCATTTAGGTTATTATAGAATATTGGGCAGAGTTCCCTGTGCTATCCAGTAGGTGACTGTTGGTTGTTTTATTTTTATAAACTTTTTATTTTACATTGGCGTACAGCAGATTAACAATGTTATGGTAGTTCTAGGTGGACAGCAAAGGGACTCAGCCATACACATACGTGCATACGTTCTGCATGGTTTTGTATTTTAAATACAGCAGTGTGTACATGCCAGTCTCCAAATCCCAGTCTAGTCCTCTCCCAGCTCTTCCCCTCTGGTAACCATAAATTCGTTCTCTAAGTCTGTGAATTTGTTTCTGTTTTATAAATGAGTTCAATTATGTCATTTTTTAGAGTTTCTGCATTGCATATAAGTGGTATCATAGGATATTTATTTTTCTTTATCTGACTTCACTTAGTATGATAATCTCCAAGTTCAACCATGTTGCTGCAAACAACATTATCTCATTCTTCTTAATGAAGACTTTTTACCTTTAGGTTTTCCCTCATGCTATTAGTAATATATAAATATAAAAGCTCAACTAGCCACAGTTATTGTATTTGGATCTTTTAAAACAAAATGGTTTTTCAGTCTGTTATACTGTGGTGCCTTTTGTAGTTCAGTTTCTTCTCAAACTTCATGAACACCAGCCTGTACTTTAGGCAGATTTTACTCTTCAAATCAAACAGAATTTTAGTCACATTTTCTTCTTCTGGCTCTATAATACCAAGCACATCGTAGGTATTAAGTAACAGTTTGCCAAATATATAGATGAACATGGCAGATTAAAAACCCTTATCATCACTCATGAAAATAAAGCAGGCAAAGAACAATCTGGCAAGATAAAATCGAACATCAAAGAACGAATAGGCTTTAGTGAAGGTAGCGAGTCTGATTTAGATCCTACTCAGAAGGAAAACAAAACTTTAGTACCCCTGTTATTAAATTTTCTGGGAATTTTTTAATTTTGAAATTTGGCCTCTATCACCACAGGTGCTGTGTAGGATTATGAGTGAAGTATTGCATTCTGAGAAGCCTCACCTTTTCTTAAAAGTTAAAGTCCCGCACAAAGCATGCAGACTTCCTTGAAGTAATTTACAGTATTCCGATAAAAACCTGCAACTGTTAAAAAAATACCAATCACACTCCCAATTTTATAGGTATTGAGAGAGAAAGTGAAAAGGAATATATATTTGGGTAGAAAGAAAAACAATGTATACCTCTATGTGGAGGGATTTAGGGGGAATTTTGGTTTTCCTCTTGTAGTTTTGACATTTTAAAAATCTTTCAGCAATAAGGATATATAGCTTCTGTAACAGGAAAAAATCAATACTTCTCTGAAAGGTCATAATGCTTCTGTACATCACAACAGAAAAAGGCAGTGAGTGAGAAAGAAATTATTAAAGATGTGGGCAGGTTGTTTTTGTTTGTTTGTTTGTTTTCAGTCGCTAAATCATGTCTGACTCTTTTCAACCCCATGAACTGCAGCACCCAGACTTCCCTGTCCTTCAATATGTCCTGGAGTTTGCTCAAATTCATATCCATTGAGTCGATGATGCCATCCAACCACCTAATCCTCTCTCGCCCCATTTTTCCTGCTCCCAATCTTTCCCAGCATCCGGATCTTTCCAGTGAGTCAGCTCTTCCCATCAGGTGGCCAAAGTATTGGAGCTTTCAGCATCGAATGAATATTCAGAGTTGATTTCCTTTAGAATTCAGGCTGGATCTCCTTGCTGTCCAAGTGACTCTCAAGAAGCTTCTCCAACACCACAGTGGGCAGATTAGGTAATAATATAGAGTTATTCCTTTGGGGAAATCTGTAATTATACAATTATAGTAATTAATGCAAGAGACATAAAATTTAGGAAACGTAAACCCATTCAACAGGCCCATTCTTTTAAGTGTTCATATATAAAATCTAAAATAGTATTTGGTATACTTAAATTCATTTCCCATTATTGATAGAAAAATAAAAACCACAGTTAATATTTATTCAGGTTTGCATTTTTTATATTATACAAGTAAAAGGTATTTTCTCTTTTCATTTATAAATCACTTTAACTCTATCAAAGCTCTTTCTTCATATTAAGATCACTTGATCCTGTGAGTAAACAGTTAATGTTATGTCTAAAAGTGAAGTTGGTGAATGATGTGCTGAAGGCCACACTGGTAGAGGATGAGCCAAGGCCACATGACTCCTTAACTTATCTCCTCTGCTCTTCTCAACATATTAATAACTGATCCAATCTCACATCCAGTTCAGAGGGTTCCCTGATGGCTCAGATGGTAAAGAATCTACCTGCAATGCAGGAGACCCGGGTTCAATCCCTGGGTTGGGAAGATACCCTGGAGAAGGGAATGACTACCCACTCCAGTATTTTTGCCTGGAGAATACCATCAGACCCTGGTGGGCTACAGTCCATGGCATGGCAAAGAGTCAGACACAACTGAGCAACTTTCACTTTTCACACCCAATTCATAGTAGCCAGACATTCAATCTACCTACCCAGCACAACCTTGCTAACTTGCAGCTGTTTGCATCTTATTTGCTTCAACTGGGCTTCCCTCATGGCTCAGCTGGTAAAGCATCTGCCTGCAATGTGGGAGACCTGGGTTTGATCCCTGGGTTGGGAAGATCCCCTGGAGGAGGGAAAGGCTACCCACTCCAGTATTCTGGCCTGGACAGTTCCATGGACTGTACAGCCCGTGGGGTCGCAAAGAGTCAGACACCACTGAGCGACTTTTACTTTCACTTTTGCTTCAACTACTGGTTCTGTATTTTCATTCTGCCTTCTCCAGTGTTCTTGCCTGGAGAATCCCAGGGACGGGGGAGCCTGGTGGGCTGCCATCTATGGGGTCGCACAGAGTTGGACACGACTGAAGCGACTTGGCAGCAGCAGTAGCAGTCTCCTCATTCATGGGAACCATTTTGATTCCCATCCTGCTCTTTTGAACAAGCAGGTTTTTTCATTAAAGCACTCTACTGATGGAATTCTGTTGCATCTCTCACTGCCAAAAATGATCCATATGAAGTTTATCATCTTCTTTGTTTCATACTTGCTGTGACAGATAAAGCTCTTAAATTGAATTATCCATCTAAATCATAGATTTTTAAAAGAAATTGAACTATTAATAACAGTATTATTTTGCCATGCTGGATTGATGAGACCTTGTCCACATCCCCCATATTTTGAGTGTTAGTCACAGTGAATTAAAATCTGAGGATTCATGTCATTTTCCCCTACATTGCTGCCAAACATGTTCCATCCAATTTGGTGGACAAAAATCTAGTGTTATGGTTTCTATCACACTAAGAATCTCAGACCACTTGAAAATTATAGTAAAGCTTGGTAACACTTGTTTACATTTAACATAAACTCAGATATATTTTGCTCCATGGAGACTTCATTTGAACCTCAAATCACAGGATTTGACATAATTATGTCAACTCTTATTCATTCATGTAAATTTACATTAATCATATGCAGCACACTTTGAACAAATCTATAAAGAAAAATACAAAAAATATAAAACAGAAAAAATGAAAGTTACTTAGTGTGATTTTTTTAATCTGACAGATTTGTTTTATTTCAAATTTATGAAATACTTTAATAGTTTGTATTCCTTTGTGTGTTTAAAATAAAATTATAAAGTGAAAAATAGAGTAAGGAATTTTAAAAACATGACAAAAGTTTATAAAAATAATTCTATTTAACATTGATAAATCAACAAAGGACAACAAGCAAAATATACAATCTTCTGTATTTATGGTCTATCTATATAATGAAACTAGCACCTTTTATTTTTGTTGGAACTGAATCCTTTTGGAAAAGCAGCTTAGCAACAGTTAGCAAAAGCAAAACCAAAGAAAAAATTATTCATAGTCATTCATTCTTTCATGTATTCAAAATAGAGGTGATTAAGTAAATTACAGTGTATTATTAATTTAAATGTTTCACAAGTATCAAAATAATATTCATAAAACAAAATCTATCAAGGAATAAGTAAATATCAAATAATGACTAAATTCCATATGAATTAAATAAACACTTCTGTATTAATAATTTAAAACATGATGTGAATATTAAATCTCTTTAGCAAGGGTTAAAAGGGGTTTTCATGTGGACAGGACTCTATGAGCTTAAAAGTAAAGTGGATATTTAACTCTTTGTAACCCCATGGAATGCAGTATGCCAGGCTTCCCTGTCCATCACCTACTCCCAGAGCTTGCTCAAACTCATGTCCATCAAGTTGGTGGTGCCACCCAAGCATCTCATCCTCTGTCGTCCCCTTCTCCTCCTGCCTTCAATCTTTCCCAGCATCAGGATCTTTTCCAATGAGTCAGTTCTTCGAATCAGGTGGCCAAAGTAGTGGAGCTTCAGCTTCAGCATCAATCCTTTCAATGAATATTCAGGATTGATTTCCTTTAGGATGGACTGGTTGGATCTCTTTGCAAGCCAAGGGATTCTCAAGGGCCTTCTTCAACACCATATTTCAAAAGCATCAGTTCTTCGGTGCTCAGCTTTCTTAACAGTCCAACTCTCACATCCATACATGACCACTGGAAAAACCATAGCTTTGACTAGATGGACCTTTGTTGGCAAAGTAATGTCTCTGCTTTTTAATAATGCTGTCTAGGTTGGTCATAACTTTTCTTCCAAGGAGTAAATATCTTTTACTTTAATGGCTGCAGTCATCCTCTGCAGTGATTTTGGAGCCCAAAAATATAAAGTCTGTTACTGTTTCCATTGTTTCCCCATCCATTTGCCATGATGTGTTGGAACCAGATGCCATGATCTTAGTTTTTTGAATGTTGAGTTTTAAGCCAACTTTTTCACTCTCCTCTTTCACTTTCATCAAGAGGCTCTTTAGTTCTTCACATTCTGCCCTAAGTGTGTTGTCATCATCTGCGTATCTGAGGTTATTGATATTTCTCCTGGCAATATTGATTCCAGCTTGTGCTCCATCCAGCCTGGCATTTCACATGATGTACTCTGCATATAAGGTAAATAGGCAGGATGACAATATATAGCCTTGATATAGCCAATATAGCCTAGTCCTTTCCCAATTTGGAACCAGTCTCTTGTTCCATGTCCAATTCTAACTGTTACCTCTTGACCTGAATACAGATTTCTCAGGAGGCAGGTCAGGTGGTCTGGTATTCCCAAACATTTCTAATTTTATAGCCTTGGCATCAAAATCAGAAGATCAGTGTGAAAAAGGAAAATTATGACCTATCAAAAATTTAAGTGTAACATCTTAAACAATATACTAGAAAAATCTATTAATGTAGTTCACTACTTTAACAGGTAAAGGAGAAGGAAATAAATTATTATCTCACTAGGTGCAAAAAAATAAGCAGTTACTACATTTTTATCCTTGCATGATAAGAAAAAAAATCTAAGCAAATCAGGAATGAAATAGACAAAATATTTGCCTTAAATTGATTGTCTACCAAAAACCTACATTTTTATCATTCTAAATAGTGAAATAATAAAATCATTCATTGTTAATATCAATAACAAAATAAAAATTCTCAGTATTGTTCTTCCATAGACATTCTACTAGAGGCTCTTTTAAATAACAAAAAGAGTAAAAATAAAAGATATAAAGACTAGAAGAAATAAAAAGTACATTCAGTTAATTTGTATAAACATTAAGTTTAATCTACAAATTATTATAATTAATTAGAAATTTTATGCAAGCATGGCATGAAACATTAATCTAGATAACTGTACTTCCATCAAGTTGGCCAGATACTCTAATCACACTCAAGCCTCAGGATCTTTGCACTTGCTGTTCTCTCTTCCAGGAGTGTTCTGCTCTTAGTCAGAAGCTTAGCTTGATATCTACATTTCTACAGCCTTTTTTTCAAGTGTCATCATATCAGTAAGACTTCTGTGTCACACTATATAGGGCAGAAGTCTCTCCTTGCCTCTGACACTCCTTATTTCCTCTTACTCCACTGTACTTTTCTCCATGGCCTTTACCATTTGACATTTCTTCATTCACGGATTTATTCATCCACTGGTCCACTCATGTGGTGTGTCTTTCCTTCTCTCTTTCTAGAATGCAGTTTGAATAAAGGCAAAGATCTTGTCTGTTTTGGTTACTGCTCTATTCCCCAAACTTTAAAGAGTGACTGGCATAAAATGGGTGCCCCAAAGTGTTATTAAATGGTTGGAATAATAAAAATTGGCAAACATGGAAATAGTTAATATGAGAACAGCCAACTTTCAGGGAGTGTACATATATATACATATATATATATATGTATATATAATGAAAAGAATACTGGGCTTAATTTTGATCCCTAAAGAAACAGTGATAAATAGAAGAGGCCCGTGAGACTGAGAAGAAGCAACGAGAGAAAATGCTGATGGATGGTGATGATGATATTTATGATAACCATACTAGATTTTGTTTTACCAAACATTATGTAAAAAACACTTTTAAATTCATTATTATTCACTATTACTTTTTTAATCCTTAAAAAAAACCCTATTAGGTAAAGACCATAATATTCTCCATTTTACAGATGAGAAGATTGAAGTTTAGGGGACTTAAATAATGTTTCCAAAGCTTTCCAATAATTGTTACCAAATAGCCTCCCACAGACCATTAGTACAGCCAGGGTTTGAGCCAATACACTGGCCAGTTATGGGAATCAAAGGACTGGTGACTTCCAAAAAGGACATAGTGATAAGCACTGTCAAGTGAAACTAAAATTAGAATCTCTGACCAGAATTTATGTGTAATTCTTATCAAATCAAGTATACACTTGGCTTGTGAGCTACATTTTCAACCAATAAAGGATTTCTCTTAGATATCATTTAACAGAGTCTCCTTCAATGTAAAAGACATAAAGAGAGAGAGAGAGAGAAAGAGAGTTTTAAAAATAAAAGTGGTATTTGTGAACCAAATGATTGGGGAATTAGCGACTTAGTAATCCTCTCATTATTTTAGTGATTAAACCTAGCCAAAGCTGGTGGTGATTTAAAGTTTCTATTTGTTTGATGTCACCTTAGGAATTGAAATTTCTCCAGTTCTTTATCCAAGATGAAAATAATATTGAATATTGCTATGTACGGTGTGTCAATAGTGGTATGCAACAAAAGCCTATGCCATATTAGGAAATGCATAGTTCAAATTTTCAGTCATGAAAAGTACACATTCCAGGCTTTGACATCTATACTTATGAAACTGGCCTGTCGGGAGATTATTGTTCTACTTTTCAGGTGAATCAAGCACTATAATTGGACTGTGTTTGTGCAAGGAGAAGCAAGTCAATCTGGCAAAACAGAACAAGACAGTTTTCTGCTCTTTCTCTTCACAATCTTAGGCTTGTCATAAAACACCAGTCCCCTCCTGTTATTTTGTGATTTATAGGTTACAGCATGCCTTCACATTTAATCTTCACTACAACCCTGTGAGTTTTAACTTCGGAAAGTCTTTGATATAGATTTCTCCGGTTTGTATTCCACAAGGAGAAATATCTTGAATAAATGTCCACATTTCAAAATGGGAAACTGGAAATGTGGAGAAGTTAACTGAATGTGTCATTTCCACATGACTGAAAATGGTTGAGGCGGGATATAATGCTTAGTCTTGATGGCTGAGCTAGTTCCAGGACCTCACGGCAGCCTGACTTACAAGACGATCTATTGATGAAGAAGTTAGACTCTGGAGTCAGGCTGGGTGGGTTTCTGTGTGACCGTGAGCAAGCTATTGAACTTCTCTAAGGCCTGTTCTGAATAACACCTGCTTCCAAATATGATTTTGATGATTAACTAAAGTAAGGCATGATAAGCTCCTATGCCAGGGCAGGGTACATGTAAGTGCTTCATATATGTTTGTTGTTGCTGGTGTCATTGTAATCAGACCCCAAGCATATTTGTGTTAATAGTATCATTGAGTCAAAATGATTTTTGCCAGATCTTTGTTCATTTGGTTCATGTGTTTATCATTCTTCTAAAATAAATCTGTTATCCAAGTTATCGCAGAAGTATGTTTACTATGTCACTCCTACACCTGTTCAAATCAATACAAACTATATCTATTTGCTGGTATTTTTTCATTTGAAGTAGACTTGAAATAGGCTTTATAGTGAAAATAGATAGCCAATGCAGTTCAAAAATGAATGTTAACTTTAAAAGAGTAAAAATAGTTATTGACATTTCATTATTTATATTTATACTGGATGTCTCATTGACTGAAGCATGGGTAAAGTTATAAATAGTTTGCATGAAAACACTTAAAGGAGATAAGAGAATTGCACATTGTATAATCTACACTCTCGTTCCTCACTTTTCTTACAAACTCTTTTTTTTTTAACAAGCTTATTTTTTTTTAATTTATCTCTTCTTGTAAAAAGCTAATATTAACACGTCCCGTTTCTCCTGCCTGAATTTAAATTAAAAAGTTTAGGTTAATGACAGTTCATTTTTACTAAAGGGCATCATAGAAATGATAAGGTTTGAGTTGCATCCTGGAAATTTGGTAGAATTTGGCCAGTGGGAGGAAAGAGGCAGACACTAACACGAAAGCTATGAATGGAAAGTCTGACACTGAAATGATTGGGCCATGGATCCCTGCCAGGGTGGAATACAAAGTATATTTTAATAATCAGGGTTGGATGTGATTATAGAGGTCTTTGCTTATCAAATAAACTCATTAAGATATAATTAGGTAATACTAAGGACAGTCTCTGATATAAAGTTAACTAATATTTTTTAACATATAAATTTATTTATTTTAATTGGAGGTTAATTACTTTACAATATTGTATTGATTTTGCCATACATCAACATGAATCCACCACAGGTATACACGTGTTCCCCATCCTGAACCCCCCTCTCTCCCCGTACCATAACTAATATTTAAAGAATCTAAAATCAGGAGCCTTTTTGTAAAGAACTATGATCCATCTCTCCAGACTGATACATAAAGCATTCATTCAAGTTCAGATATTCAGTAGCCTCTTAATATTTCATGAAGAGTTATTCCACAATTTGTTCAGCCTTTCTTTTTTGGAAAAACATTCAGGTGCTATCCAGATTTCTATCATGACAATGATGAAATAAACACAAAGTCTCAAGGTGCCTGATTTTCTGTAGGAAGGGTTCTGATTCTTAGAATTTATGTAAGTGCCAGATTCTTTCAAGCAAGGCTGTTAAAATTTGCATTCCTCTTGCTTTTGACGAATGTCGGCACCAGTATCCTCAGCTCCTTAACTTTGACAAAATAACTGTAGTTCATTATTCTTTTATATTTCCTTTCCCTATTAATGAGAAAGATTATCCAATGTTTCTGATCTTTTCTTCTAGTCTTACTGAGATAAAATTGACATACAGCACTGTATAGATTCAAGGTGTAAAGCATAATGATTTGACTTACATACATCACGAAATGACCGCCATAAATTTAACAATACCATCATGTCATACAGACACAAAATAAAAGAAGAAAATAGTTTCCTTGTGCTGAGATCTCAAGATTTACTCTTTTAAAAACATGCAACAGTGATAATTATATTATCGTGTACTTTACATCCTTAGTACTTATTTATCTTATAACTGCAAGTTTGTACCTTCTGACTGCCTTCATCAACTTCCCTGATCCCCACAATCCCTACCTCTGTGCTTAGTCATTCAATTGTATCCGAATCTTTGCGACCCCATGAACTGTAACCTGCCAGGCTCCAGTGTCCATGGGACATCCCAGGCAAGAATACTAGAGTGGGTTGCCCTTTCCTTCTCCAGGAGATCTTCCCAACCCAGGGGTCAAACCCAGGCCCCCCAGTTGCAAGCGGATTCTTTCCCGTCTGAGCCACCAGGGAAGCCCCAACCCCTACCTTTGGTAAGCACAAATCTGATCTTTTTTTTCCATAGATTTATTGTTGTTTTTTTGTTTGAGTGTAACTGACAACAACATTACGTGAGTTCTTGGCGTACAACATAGTGATTCAATATTTCTAGCAGTATAAAATGATGATCATGATATATCTATTTACCATCTGTCACCATACAAAGATATTATATTACTATTGACTGTATTCTCCATACTGCAAATTTCATTTCTGTGTGACTTTTTTTTTTTTTAACGGGAATTTTGTGCTTCATTATTTCCCTCACCAATTTCGCTCTTTCCCTGACCCTTTTTCCTCTGGCATCTACTTGTTCATGCTCTCTGTATCTATGACTCTGTTTCTATTTTGTTATGTTTGCTAATTTGTTTTGTTTTGATTTTCTTCTGTGAAAATCTTTGGTTAATCTACTTGAGAAATATAAAATAAAATATGTAGTTCTTCATTCTGTGTTTCCAGTCTTGGTTTTAGAGTTCTCCTCAACCCTTTGGCTATACAACTAGTTTTTGAAATTCTTTTCTAAATGTTGTTACTTTTTCTTTATATGTTTAAATATTTTTCCCATTCCTAATTTATTGTTATGAAATGAGATAGGGGCTAATTTTGTTTTTTGGGGGGTAGAAAATGGTTTCAGTGCCATATAATAAATAATCACTTTTTCCAATTGAATAGAAATTTTACTTTTTCACATATCAAGTTCCCATATATAATAAGTGGTGGTGGTGGTTTAGTCACTAAGTCGTTTCTGACTCTTTACAACCCCATGGACTGTAGCCCTTCAGGCTCCTCTGTCCATGGGATTTCCCACACAAGAATACTGGAGTGGGTTGCCATTTCCTTCTCCATAAATAATAAGAAGTAATAATGGTTAAAAAGCTATTCAACTGATCTGTACTTGTTGCTGTATTCTTGGATCATGGTCTTCCTTTCATAATTTTTTAAATTCTTGGATATATATTCCTCCTTATTAACTAATAGTTTTATCAAGTTATAGATAAAAAAGATTCTGAATAAAAAGATGGTGTTTAGTTGCTAAGTAGTGTCTGACTCTTGCGACCTCATGAACTGTAGCCCATAGGATTTTCCAGACAAGAATACTGGAGTGAGTTGCCACTTCCTTTCAGGGGATCTTCCTGATCCAGGGATTGAACCTGGATCTCCTGCTCTGCAGACAGATTGTCTACCAATTGAGCTACTAGGGAAGGCCCTGAACAAAATACACATATTTATTTTGAGACAATTAACACAATTAAGATATTAGGTCTTTCTGTTCAGAACATAATATTTTCATCATATTTTGGATCTTATTTTATGCTGTGTGATGTTTTATTGTTTCTTCTTATATATTTATTTTTTCTTTAATATTTTCATAAGTACAGTATATTTTGCCACAATTTATAATAGCTACTTTTTCATTCTATATTTAATCAGTTTTGTTTATAACTGTATTTCAAATATAGAGAAAAACATGGATTTTTTAATATATATATAAGGTATCTTATATCTTAACTTTTTTATCTTCAGTTCAATTGCTCAGTTGTGCAGCTTTGCAACCCACGGACTGCAGCACGCCAGGCTTCCCTGTCCATCACCAACTCTGACTTTACTCAAACTTATGGCCATTGAGTCGGTGATGCTATCCAACCATCTTATCTTTTGTCATCCCCTTCTCCTCCCACTTTCGATCTTTCCCAGCATCAGGATCTTTTCCAGTGAGTCCGTTTTTCACATCAGGTGGCCAAAGTATTGGAGTTTCACCTTCAGCATCAGTCCTTCTGATGAATATTCAGGACTGATTTCCTTTAGGATGGACTGGTTGGATCTCCTTGCAGTCCAAGGGACNCCGATGCCATTCCTCCTTCGGGTTTCCCTGGATCCTGTGGGGGCTGGACCCCGGCAAACTCTCACATCCATATATGACTACTGGAAAAACCATAGCCTTGACTAGACGAAACTTTGTTGGCAAAGTAATGTCTTTGCTTTTTAATATGCTATCTGAAGTGAAGTGAAGTCGCTCAGTCGTGTCTGACTCTTTGCGACCCTGTGGACTGTAGCCCACCAGGCTCCTCCGTCCATGGGATTCTCCAGGCAAGAGTACTGGAGTGGGTTACCATTTCCTTCTCCAGGGCTCTTCCCGACCCAGGGATTGAACCCAGGTTTCCCGCATCGTAGGCAGATGCTTTAACCTCTGAGCCACCAGGGAAGCCCCAATATGCTGTCTAGGTTGGTCATAACTTTATTTTGGGGGCCCCCAAAACACTGCAGATGGTGACTGCAGCCATGAAATTAAAAGATGCTTGCTGCTTGCAAGAAAAGTTATGACCAACCAATATGCTGTCTAGGTTGGTCATAACTTTTCTTGCAAGGAGCAAGCGTCTTTTAATTTCACGGCTGCAGTCACCATCTGCAGTGATTTTGAAGCCCCCCAAATAAAGTCTGTCACTGTTTTCATTGCTTCCCTATCTATTTGCAATGAACTGATGGAACAGATACCATGATCTTCGTTTTCTGACTGCTGAGTTTTGAGCCAACTTTTTCACTTTCCTCTGTCACTTTCATCAAGAGGCTCTTTAGTTCTTTGCTTCCTACCATAAGTGTGTTGTCATCTGCATATCTGAGGTTATTGATATTTCTCCCAGTAATCTTGATTCCAGCTCGTGCTTCCTCCAGCCCAGCGTTTCTCATGATGTACTCTGCATATAAGTTGAATAAGCAGGGTGACAATAGACAGCCTTAACGTACTCCCTTCCCTATTTGGAACCAGTCTGTTGTTCCATGTCCAGTTCTAACTGTTGCTTCCTGACCTGCATATGATTTCTCAAAAGGCAGGTCAGGTGGTCTGGGGTATTCCCATCTCTTTAAGAATTTTCCATGGTTTGTTGTGATCCACACAGTCAAAGGCTTTGGCATCAACTTTATTCATTCATTCATATAGCAACTACTTAATTTTTGTGCAAGTTCATGTTTGAGTGTATATGCATATGTGCATGTTTATGAAAATTTCTCAAGTTCTCAATAAATTATGTTTAATTAGTTTTAAAATATAACTCTAAGTTGAAACTTCCTTACGTTGGTTTGAATTAGAAGGTCTGTCTGACAGAAAATTTGATATTCATAAGTCTGCGTTTTAAAAAATATAGATTTCAGTACATTAGAAAAAACATAAAGCTAAAAGCAAGATGAAGCTAAAGATTCTAACAAATTTTTGTTGAGGTACTTGAAAATATTCTCATAAAATTCAATTATTTTACTATCAATAAGAGTACAAAAAAGGTTTTTGAATCATAGAAATTTCATGTTACAGCAATGACCTCTCATAACAGAGATATTAAAGGACTTTTGCAAGATAATATAACTAATAAAGAGTAAAGCCCGATTAAAATATTGGTCTATTTGGTCTTAATAATTGAGGATATACCAATTACTATTATATAAGAAAATTTATTTTACTCTGTTTATAGAACCCAGTTTAATGAATGCTGAATGTAAGGGAATGAATTCTCTTAAACTGGATGAATGTCACTCTAGGATGAATTTTTCTCTAGAAATGTATACTTCAGCATTAATAGTTCAAAATGTATGTTAGTGACAAAGAGACATTTCTATATTTGGGTAAAATGTCACACTCTTGATTTTAAAGTATATGCCTCATACTGGTGCCAAGTTACTTCAGTGAAAAGCACTGGGTTGGATTTGAGGAAAGCTATCAGTTTATGAGTTAATAGTTAATCAGTTAAACTAATTGTTAATCACTCAATCATGTCTGACTCTTTGCAACCCCATGGACTGTAGCCGCCAGCCTCTTCTGTCCATAGGATTCTCCAAGCAAGAATATTGGCCTGAGTTGCCATTCCCTTCTCCAGGAGATCTTTCCGACCCAGGGATCAAACCTAAGCTCCTGCAATGCAGGCACATTCTTTACCATGAGCATTAATGTGTGTTATTTAGCTTATGTGTAGGTCAGTAATTCTGAAAACTATGTGAGATGAAAATGATTCAGTTAATAATGTAACTACTGTTATGGTAAGATTGAGAAAAAGACATTGAACAAATATTCATAAATTTTAGAAAAAAAAGCCAAAGCAAATTTCCAGCTATACAGTGTAATAAACAGGGATATGAGTTTAGTTTCCAGATCCTCTTTTAATTGCCTCTTCTTCTTAGTTGTAGATTTCTGGGTCAGCAATATAATTCAATCAGTTGAAATTCGTTAAATGGGGGAGTGCGTTGCTTATAAGTAACATGAGTATATTTTCATACAGGTATGTTTGCATGGGTGTAATACTTTTATGTTTGTAGAGTTTATTTTGATTAAAATAAGTCAATTTTATTTTATTTTTTATAAGTCACTCAGTCGTGTCCGACTCTTTGCGACCCCATGGACTGTAGCCTACCAGGCTCCTCTGTCCATGGGAATTTCCAGGCAATAGTCCTGGAGTGGATTGCCATTTCCTTCTCAAGCATAGTATAATTTTTATCTACATGGCTGTTCTTGTGATGTTCATTTCTGTCCTTAAATATGTCAAATTTGGAGGAAAAAAAAATATATTCCTATCAACATTATTTTTAGGTAGTAGCCCCTGAGCACCTATAGTGAATTATTTATTTTCCTGTTAGAAAATTTGTTTTTCACTTATGACACTGGAAGCACAAAAAGAAGGGAGAGTTGCGTACTGAAGATACTGAATAAAGCAAAGCACAGGATAAGGACAAGAGATAGACTTGTGAGTGAACCATGAAAGAAGCTCATTTTCTGCATATTCGAAATGTTTCTGAGTTCCAATGTCTTATGTTTTAGAATTCTTTAAATTTCTGTTGTTTAATCACAAAGACACATCTGACTCTTGCAACCCCAGGGACTGTAGCCTGCCAAGATCCTCTGTTCATGGGATTTTTCAGGCAAGAATACTGGGATGAGTTGCCATTTCCTTCTCCAGGGTATCTTCCCAACTCAAGGATCAAACCCGCATCTCCTGCATTGGCAAGCAGATTCTTTACCACTGAGCCACCTGGAAAACTCTTAAATTTCTGAGTATCAGGTAAATAGTAAAGTTGCTAATCAACTGATAAACATCTCTGCTGCTGGAGCTCAGCAAACAGGCCTCTCTTCGCTGCCCTCTTCTCTGCTCTAGTGTCACCATCTTCCAAGCCAAGAGGTCCTTTGAGATGGTACTTATCTTTCCTATGAAGTCAGTAAGAAATGGCCTTTCATTAACTTCTGTTCATGGCCAGCTAGTGGGCAAAAGAGAGGAGAAGGGTCATTGGCCCTTATTTGATTAAGGACTTCTCCGAAAATCCCTTTTCAGTCCTAGATTTTGCAAATATGCCATTAGAACACTGCCATTCTGTAATGGAACTCTGAATTGTTTAGTTCTGTTTATGACTAGCTTTCCCTCCGAGACAAGTAGACATTATTGAAACTGAAACCCGAACTCAAAGATGTGTCAGGGCATCTGGCCTGGAGCTCCCTTGTGCTCTGATACCTTTGCTTTGAATTGCTCCTATTCCACACATACGTTTCCTCTCTCTGCCTCTCTCTCCCGCATCACAGTCATGATCACAGTCTTCCCTTTTCCATTACCACAGCTCTAGCTTAGACTGCACTGGTTACCAGGCTCCCTCATCTACCTCCAGCCATTCTACTTTTCAATCTGATAATCAAAATATGCTACAGTGCCATTAGCATTTAGGAATTACTCCATTATTCTCCTGGTTAAATTCTTCTATGACTCCACCAATGGCTATTCAAAAACCTTCCCTCATGTTGCCTTAATCTGCATTCAGACATTTTGTAATTATTTATCTCTATGTGGTTTATCCCATACTCTAAAGAATTTGCTATGAATCCATCTTTCTTATTTTTTTTTTTCTTGTTATCACTTTCTGGTAACTTTTCTATGTTACTAGTTCTAACCCATCTTAAGTATAAATTCCCTCTAAAATCCTTTTCTAATTCTACTTAGTAAACATAATGTCTTCTGTAAATTAATTTCCCTATTGCTTTATTTATACTCTCTTTAGGGAACTTATTAAATATTTATGCCAAAATCACTTGCATAATTTATACTCTATGTGTGTGTGTGTGTGTGTGTGTGTAGGTGTGTGCATTTGTGTGTATATGCAAACATACTTTTAGGACTAAGGAGAATAATTATATGATTATTTCCATAGAAGCTTTCATAGAAGCTTAGACAAATTCAATAGCCAACCCTGATAATAAATAAAACAATTCAAAATTATTGCTTAAAATGTTGAATGCCATAAATAAGTAGGTGGATAGAGTGATAAAGGACTAGCAATACCAAGTATAATTTACAGTGGGCATGAAAGTTGGCATCACTGTTTAAGAATATTATTTAATCCAGAAATTTCATTCCTAGGTACAAGACCAACAGACATGGACAAAAATGTACAAAGAAACCATATTCTTAACAGCCATAGACTGGAAACCACACAGATATCATCAAAAAGAGATTGATAAATAAGTTGTGTCATTTTCAAAAATCAAAATCTTATGCAGAATTGACATAACAAAAATGATTGCTACTAACAGAAAGTTAAACATAAAAAGTACACACTTTGATTTGTTTATATAGAGTTTAAAAGTTTGTGGAAGTAATCTGTGGTGATAGCAGTTAGATTTGTGATTGTGAAATGGAATGACTGAGAAAGGACAAGAGGGAGGTTCTTGGGATGCAGACACTCTTCCAGGTTTTTGTCTGTGTTGTGTCACACAAGCAGGTTCACATTTTAAAAAGGTATCGGGCTGTACACATTGCATTTTACTGTTTGTATGAATGAAAGTGAAAGTGAAAGTCGCTCCGTTGTGTCTGACTCTGTGACTCCATGGACTCTAGGCCAGAATACTGGAGTGTCTGGCCTTTCACTTCTCCAGGGGATCTTCCCAACCCAGGGATCTAACGTATGCTATACCTCAAAAACAAGTTCAAAATTAATAATGATTGCAATGAATCAAAATATATCGAATAAAAGAAAAATCCATGGGCCCATGAGTAATACTCAGTAATTAAAAGGAGAAGAGGACCAAATTGTACATATAAAAGAATGCAGAAGTGATGACAGAATAAGAAAGCCCTCAATTATCAAATACCATGTAATAACCGATGTAGGCACATAATTAGCACTCAATAACAAGCAATCATTTAAGTGTTTTTGTTTTATTGTTATTTTCAATGCAATGCTTACCTTCTGGGACCTGGATAAACAATCATGTGTGCCTGCTGGGCTGTGTGATCAGAGTCCCAGCAGACTCTCTCTCTATATATATAGCATGTTTTGTTTGAATATAACTGGTGAAAGTATGTTTTTTTCAGAAGCAGCAGTGATTTGCGGTGGGTGTATTTTTTTTTTTTTTTTTTGCTGTTTTATTTCATTCTTGACCAAAGCTTCCTCTAAGTGGTTTCTTTATGGAAAATTGTCCCACTAACTTAAAGGGTGAGGTGGGAGATATACTTAAGTTGTCTTCTAAAAAATTAAATACTGAATATATTAATATATATATATACACACACATAGAGTGTGTATCTTATGAAATAAACAGATATCCAAAATGACCAGATGAATTAAAAGCATATGAGTTTAATTATTCTCTTGTAAAGAGTACAGTCTACTTAAAAGTAGTGCAACTGAAGTTTCATATGACTTTTGTTTGTCTCTTTTTATCCTTTTGTGGTTTCCATCATATTTGACAAATATCCCATTTTAATGTGATTTTTATGTCATAACTTTTTCTTCTCTGCCTGTTTAAATTGTCCTTATGTAGCACTTATTTTCACAGAGGCCTCTATGACTTTGTGGCAGCGGGAAGAAATATTAAACCAAAAAATTGTCAAGCAGCAGGGTTTAATGCAATACATACAGGTCTGGGTGTCAGACAGATGGGCCTGGTTCTAACAGCAGGTTACCCACTTACTCACCAAGAGAGCATGTCTATAAAAATATGAATAATGAATAGTTAGAGTAAGTGTTCTTGCTGTTAAGTTGCTAAGTTGAATCCGACTTTTTGTAACCCCATGGACTGCAGCGTGCCAGTCTTCCTTGACCTTCCTATCTCCCAGAGTTTGCTCACGTCCTTTGAGTTGGTGATGCCATCCAACCATCTCATCCTCTGTTGTCCCCTTTTCCTCCTGACCTCCATCTTTCCTAGCATCAGGTTCTTTTCCAATGAGTCAGCTCTTTGCATCAGGTGGCCAGAGCAGCGGAGCTTCAGCTTCAGCATCAGTCCTTCCAATGAATATTTGGGGCTGATTTCCTTTAGGATTGACTACTTTGATCTCTTGGCAGTCCATGGAACTCTCAAGAGCTTTAGGCTTATTAAATAGTGCCTATTAAATTGTTTTTGTCTTCACCATTCCTAGAGAATAACAGGAAATAATAATAAGGAAATTGTTTGTAAGTGCACTGGTGACCTGATTCATTGGGAAGCATTTTTTTCTAACAAACAGCAATGTTAGCAAGGGAACATCTCTTGTCATCTGGAAGATACACTGTAAAGGGATAGATGAAAAAAGAAAGCTGAGAGGATACCTCTCTTAGGTTTGGCTGCCACCTTTAATCATAGGTTGGATATCAGGGCTGCAGAAGATAAAACACAAAGAAGCCAAAAACCTGAGTGAGGAATTTAAAAACTTGTACTGCAGAGGAAAATCTGGGGTTTAAAGCAAATCATTAACTATTTTTCAGTGTGTTTCTTATTATTTAGGTAGGCCACATCACTGGGAAAGAAAAGAAGTTGGGAGCAAGAAAGACTTTTATCAACAGTTTTCATAGGCATTGAGTTTAAGATTTCATAAAATGTCACAATTCAGATAAAGAATATCGTGTCATTCTATTGCAGTTTTTTTTTTTTTTTTTTTGTTCTTTGGAGGGGAAAAAGCTGCATCTGTCATGGAGGAAAAAAAAACAACCCTGGCTAAAGATGTATGAATCTTGTTCAACATTGCTGTAGCATGTTGTCTTAAATCACAGACTTGAGCAAATGAACCCCTCATGACCTCTGCTTTTTTCTTCTTTCTAGGTGCCTCCCATACTCCTTGATAAGCAGTTCTCTGAATTCACTCCAGACATTACGCCCATCATTTTGGCAGCCCATACAAATAATTATGAGATAATAAAACTTTTGGTTCAGAAAGGCGTCTCAGTGCCCAGACCCCATGAGGTCCGTTGTAACTGCGTTGAATGCGTGTCTAGCTCAGATGTGGACAGTCTCCGCCACTCTCGCTCCAGACTCAACATCTACAAGGCCCTGGCCAGCCCGTCTCTCATTGCCCTGTCCAGTGAAGACCCTTTTCTCACAGCCTTTCAGTTGAGTTGGGAGCTCCAGGAACTGAGTAAGGTGGAAAATGAATTCAAGTCAGAATATGAGGAGCTGTCTCGACAATGCAAACAATTTGCTAAAGACCTACTGGATCAGACAAGAAGTTCCCGAGAGCTGGAAATCATTCTTAATTACCGTGATGACAACAGTCTCCTGGAAGAACAAAGTGGGAACGATCTCGCGAGACTCAAATTGGCCATTAAGTACCGTCAGAAAGAGGTGAGTGTTGCTAGACTTTATCCATCAAAATGACACAGAACTTAATCACAGGGGGAAAAAGTTGGTACTCCAAAATTAGATTGGGGTTTTAAAGTATTTTCTATTTAATTGTAAGTGGATGAAATGTTGGCCAGATTACTGATTATGAAACACATTTAGGAGTGGCAGTAAGTCGTTTAATAATTGGTGATGTTTTTTGACATCTGTATTAAAATATACACATTTACTGGGGTGAAAATGGTAAAACCAATGAATTTTAGACTCTCTGTATGAAGAGTTCTGATTCTACCATTTATAAGTATTGTTCCTTTAGAGGGTCACACAGGTTTCTTTGAGCTTTGGTTTTCTCATCTGCTTAACGGACTTAATATTTATATTTGATTATATGTATACTTCTTTATACATATAAAATATTTTTCTCACAGATTTGAAGGAGGTATAAAATGAGTGGATATGTATGAATGCTCTGAGTAAATTATAATGTGTGATATTAATAAAAATACATTATTAGAAATTATTACTAAAAGAAAGCTTTTAGTCCAACAGCAGGTGGAAGTTTTGAAACTTCTCTCACATCTGGCTTAGTTTCTTTATTTGTCAGGAATGAGAAGTTAAAGAAGTCAGTTGCAGGAGAGTAATACAGTTTTCATTAGATTTCTGTGGATTTGAATATGAAATGAGGAAAATTCAGATCTATTATACATATTGCCTAGCATAATTGTTTTTTTGCTTCTATCACTGATTTTGAGTAAGTTCTCAAAAATATGTTTACTTCTACATCCAAAAAATATTGGTTTTCTTTTCATTGGTGAATTATACTAATTATTCTAGAACAAAAATATTGGAAAACTACATATATAAAGAAAGACATATATAAAAAGACATATAAAGAAAAACTACATATATAAAGATGAAAAAGAAAAAGAAACTTCTGAAAAAAATGGTTTTTTTTTTTTAGTTGGCCCTAAATATTCCACATTAGCCCTGGCTGCATTATCTGTTGCTACTTAGTAAGTACTTAAGGTTCAAGATACCTGAATTTGCTTCTTTGAGTTTATCTTATAGTTCTTTGGCCAGTTGTCATGGAGCCTAAAAGTAATTAACAATCTTTTCCCTCAACAGCAAAGGAAATGGCTTCTTTTGTGTGTATTACCTCTGACTCTAAAATCACATGCACTAGGTTGAGCCATGTCGATACAATCAACTCATTTTTTTACGGTCTTATGTTTAGAACTTAGGATTCTGTTTTTTTCTAAGATATTAGAATAATTTTAATATGCAACTCGAAGAAATTAATGAAAAACTTCACTTGACTAAAGGTGTTTTTTCTTTGCTTAGATCCTTTTGTATATTTTAGGAAAAGACTCAGTTTGAAGGTTTATTGAACAAAGAACCACAAATTGAGTCCTTGGTTAGGTATGTTAGAAGCAAAGCAATAGAAAACATTTGATAATTTCTAACACTTCTTTCAGGATGCTTGTATTTTTTGTTTCTGTGAAGTTATGGAATTGGAGGGTAATAGAATCTAACAGTGCAGCAGGATGAAGGAAGACTAAAAACACATAACATGTAATAAGAAAATATGAAATAGTAATAGCTTTTAAAAGATACATTTTAAAAAATGACTGCGTTTGCATTTTCTATTTTAGTTTTTGAAATAACAATGGAGGGGGAAAAAAGCAAAATTATTACAGAATTGTTCTGGAGTATCTCATTCAATATCAAAGAGCATATTTCCCTAGAGTTGACAGTTTTTCAAGAGCAAAGTAAATGTTGTATGGCTAATAATGGCTTTATAAAATCAAGAATAAGATTTTACACTCATATACATTCTTTGAAATCATAGGTTGTGTTTTATGAAAATTACTCCTAAATTATTTTAAAATGTCCAATCTGAAAATACTTGATAAGATTTTCTAGCAAGAGCATGTGTGTTAAATAAAATTCTACTTTAGCCCAAATGTCTTCCCTTATAATTTTTTTTTAAGGGCATAGACTGAACAGGAAGAACTTTTTTGAGAAAAAGTTTTATTGGAGTATAGTTGATTTATAATGTATTAATTTCAGCTGTACAGCAAAGTTAATTATACATATTACATATATCTACTCTTTTATTGGGGTATTTTTCCATATAGGCCATTACAGAGTATTGAGTAGAGTTCCCTGTGCTATAAATCCTCACAAAATACTAGCAAATCGAATCCATCAACACATTGCTCTATTACCTTTTTAAACACAAGTTCTCCTTGTTTCAGTCTACAAAAGTTTGAGGTTTGTCTTTGACCCATCTCTGATGTTTGGGGATTGCCTTCCCACTAATATTCACATGGCTGAGTCCTACTCTCTCTTAAAACCTCACTCAGTTCTCTATTCCCACAGAGAGATTCCAAGAAGCAATTCTTCCATACAACCTTTAGGATAAATGCCTTCATTATACCCATTCTAGGCTGCATTGTATTGCTGTATTTTACTTGCCTTCTCTAGGACACAACTGAGCGACTTCACTTCACTTCACTTCTCTAGGCTGTCAGCGTCAGGAACACGTTTGTCTCATTCATCAGTCCTACTTCAGTACCTGATAGAGAAAAGATGCTCCACGTGAACTGATCTCAATATGCTCAGTATGAATGTGTTTGAATAAAGTTTCAAAATCTCTTAGTTCTGGAAGGCTCCCTGCATGTTTTCTTGCCTGATTAATTTGCAGTGTTTAGGTTAATAATGGAAAGCAATTAAATACATTTTTTGTATGAGAAGGTTGCAATGCAATCCCTGTATAGCTCTTCAAATTAAAGTGAAAATATATATATATATAATCTCTATATGGTCAACAGCCTATGTTCTTTTAAATGTACTTTTCCTTTTCTTGAAGGTAAGTCAACAATTTTGCAACATTAGCTTTCAGCTTGGTACTAACCTGGGTTCTGTCTTAGAAATTAAGGGAGTTGTTAAAGAGGAAGGAGAGAAATCAACATGGCCACAGCCCTGGACTCATACCTGTTTATCCTAACCTGGAGCAATATGAAGGGATTTGTATCAATCAGCTGCTTTCTATAGCATGTGGTATCAGAACCTTGGGACTGTGTGGCAAACAATGGCTCTCTCCTCTTNGAAGGTAAGTCAACAATTTTGCAACATTAGCTTTCAGCTTGGTACTAACCTGGGTTCTGTCTTAGAAATTAAGGGAGTTGTTAAAGAGGAAGGAGAGAAATCAACATGGCCACAGCCCTGGACTCATACCTGTTTATCCTAACCTGGAGCAATATGAAGGGATTTGTATCAATCAGCTGCTTTCTATAGCATGTGGTATCAGAACCTTGGGACTGTGTGGCAAACAATGGCTCTCTCCTCTTAGATCCTTTGGATTCCGGTGGCTAATCAGCAGTTGTGTAAGAGTTTTGCATTTGCTACAAATTGGGCAAGAAGAGCTGACCTTTGTTAGGCACTAAGTTCGGTTCAGTCGCTTAGTTGTGTCCAACTCTTTGCGACCCCATGGACTGCAGCATGCCAGGCCTCTCTGTCCGTCACCAACTCCCAGAGTTTACTCAGACTCAAGTCCATTGAGTCAGTGATGCCATCCAGCCATCTCTGTCATCACCTTCTCCTCCTGCCTTCAATCTTTCCCAGCATCAGGGTCTTTTCAAATGAGTCAGCTNCAGTACCTCAGTATATGTATGTGAGACAGAGAGTGAGGTGTGCCACTGTTTTTTTGTTTTTTTTTTTAATGGACCTCATAATACTAATATCACAGCTCCCTTTTTTTTTTTAAACAAAAAGCTTTAGTATTATTTTTCCAACTTTGGTGAGATTTAATTAAGAAAACTTGCATATATTTGAAGTATACATATGATGATTTGATATACTTATAAATTGTGAAATTAAGCTAGTTAACACATGTATCACCTCAGTTATCCTTTGTGTTTGTGTGATGAGAACACTTAAGATCTACTCTCAACAAATTTCAAGTATGTTATTATCATTTTATTACAATATTATGATATACAGTAAAATGCAGTATTATTATTATCTCTTTGACTTAAATCTTATTTCTCCCACCCATCTCCCCAGGGTCCCTGGCAATCATTACTCTACTCTCTGCTTCTATGAGCTCTTTTAGATTTCACACAGAAGGGAGATCATACAGTATTTGTCTTTCTGAGTCTGGTTTAATAGCTATTATGGAAAACAGTATGGAAATTCTTAAAAAAATAAGAACAGAATTATCACGTGATCCAGTAATGCCACTTTGGTGGGTATATGCAAAGGAAATAATTTGGTACCTCGAAGAAAAGTCTGCATTTCCCATTTTTATTGTAGTATTTTTCACAGTAGCCAAAGTATGGAAACAACCTTAGTGTTTGTCAAGAGGTTTCATTAAATATATGGTATTATTCAGCCATTAAAATAAATGGAGGAACTCTTGCCGTTTGCAGCAACAGGGATGAACCTGGAGGACATTATGCTAAGCGAAATAATCCAGTTAAGAATTAACCCTTCCTTCCCACCCCTTCTTTTAGCTATCTTTCCTTTGAGCTGTTCCTCCTTTGTATTCCTATATTACCCTGTGCAAATCACAATAATTTCACATCCAAATGTTTCATATTTACTTACCTGTATTTCTGGCCCCTCAGTGAATGATTCTCAAGTGCATGGATTCTGTATATCTCATGTTCACTTTCTGTTTCTCATGTAATAATTGTCACATAACAAGTGCTCATTTATTAACTAATATCAGAATGAATGGGCATCCCTATTGGCTCAGTTGTAAAGAATTGGCCTGCCAGTGTGGGAGACACAGGTTCAATCCCTGGATTGGGAAGGTCCTCTGCAAAAGGGAATGGCAACCCACTCCAGTGTTCTTGCCTGGGAAATTCTGTGAACAGAGGATCCTGGCGGCCTACAGTCCATGGGGTCTCAAAGAGTCAGACATGACTGAGCACGCATGCATGCACAACTGGGAAAATTACTTAACTTTTCAACCTCAAATTCCTCTTTTGTAAAATGTATATTATAATATCTATACTGCAAGGTTATTGGAAAGATAATAAATAATATCTAAACCATGTGAGGCATGACAGAAATTCAGTAAATGGTATATTTTATATTATCTTTTATATATCTCTATATACATGTCTGAAATGGTTATATGAAAGAGAATAATTCATGATCTTTCACCACAAAATCCAAATAAGAGTTAATATAATAATAGTCATCCTTGAACAGGACTTTCTGCCTCGAGTCATAAATTAAAATAGCCCACACATTGCACTGCTCTAACAATAGAAGACTGAAGTATGAAATGAAGAAATTAAAACTTATTCAAATAAAATTAATTGGAAAATATTTCTTCTATGTTATTTATAAATGAATCAGTTCACAGTTAAAGCTGAACAACCTTTGAACATTTAGTTCCATTTTCAAAGGTAAAATTATAGGTTTTGCAGTGCTTAGCCAGATCTACCTATCTGATTGGCTGTTCATCCTGGAATACTTTATAATGGTCATGGATACACAGTAGGGTCAGCACAATGGCCAGAAATTTCTTTCTAATATTCTAATAAAAATAGCATAGCATAAACTCTAAGGTTCTCTCTTTGAAAGCTCTCACTCCAGATTTTAACAATTACATCGAAATATTTGTTTTGAATGTCACTTTACAACACCCTTCAGAGGAATTTTGATTAAAATCTTTAACTTTTCAAGAAATGACTTGCTGTACAAGTTAAAAAAATTAAGAACAGTAAATATCTAGAAAGATTGATCGGTATATCAATCAACAGATAAAAACAACCACCTGAGTTTACTATAGTATTTGCTCCATTTTTCCTTTCAGGACACTATTGCAAGAAGAACATTATAGAAGTATTTTTTCAGTCCTAACAGTGAACAGCTATTTTCTCTATCAACAGTTATGAAAAATGAAAAAATGCAGGCTGTAAATGAAGAAATCCTTCTTTCACAGACTAGAACTATTCATAGTCTGGCTCTTGGAAACCTCTGTGTTTAGTCTGTGAGGTTAGGAAGAAGGCTTCTTTTGGAGGATGTGTTTCCTAATGGTCCTTCTCTTCATATTCTTTCAAGTACTCATAACAAATACTTTTCCTGGGCAGCCAGCAGCAAATATTTTTACACTAGCCTCTGTGTTTGCTGTGTACATCATTGACATATCCATGCATTTAAAGGCCAGACTCCACCAATTGTTGGGTGGCATAAATTTCCTGAGCTGCATCTCTGTATGTTATTGAAAATATGTCCCTAGATAATTAAAAATGAAGTATATTCAGAATGGACCCAAGTAAAACTCTCATTAGCAATATGGGAGTTATGTGTGCAAAATGGAAAAATAAATCCACTCCCGAGTAAATACTGCCTAACATTACAAGTGAAAAGAATTAGTTTAATCAATGATTATGTAGATCTGTCCTTATCTGAAGGATTAAAAAGTAAATATCTGTAAAACTCATAAATACTAATTACTCCTATTTTAAATTTATACAGTTTATGCTATGAGCTAAGATTTCTACATAAAATGTCTGATACTAAAGTAAAATGTCATTTAAAATCAGTTTTTGTTAAACACTCAGAACACTATGTTCAATGTTAAAAAAGAAATTCTGAGGGAAAGCAAAAAGAAAATAACAGCTTTATTGCTTAGCTTCTCAAGCTCAAAGCCAAGAACAAAATCAGCTTTCTCTCTACCAGGAATGACAAGTGTGTGGAATCCTCTTCCCTTCTAGGATCTTTGGTAGATATATGCATTATATTTTAGTGATTGCTTTAAGACTTGCAAGATATATGTTTATTAGTTTTTTTCTGCTGCTCTAACAAATTATCATATAGTAGCTCAAACACCACAAATGAATTATCTTACAGTTTTATATGTCAGAAATCCAATACAGTTCTCATGAGCTATTAGCAAGGCTGAATTCCTTCTGGAAGTTCAAGGAGAGTATCAGTTTCCTTGCCTTTTCCAGCTTATAGAGGCTTTTCACACTCCTTGGCACTTCACACTTCTTTTTCTCTCTTTAAATCAGCAATAAGGGACTTCCCCTTCAGTCTAGTGATTGACTCCTTCTTTCAATGCAGAGGGTGTGAGTTTGATCCCTGGTCAGAGATCCTGCATTCCTCATGGCCAAAAAGCCAAAANAGAAGGCTTCTTTTGGAGGATGTGTTTCCTAATGGTCCTTCTCTTCATATTCTTTCAAGTACTCATAACAAATACTTTTCCTGGGCAGCCAGCAGCAAATATTTTTACACTAGCCTCTGTGTTTGCTGTGTACATCATTGACATATCCATGCATTTAAAGGCCAGACTCCACCAATTGTTGGGTGGCATAAATTTCCTGAGCTGCATCTCTGTATGTTATTGAAAATATGTCCCTAGATAATTAAAAATGAAGTATATTCAGAATGGACCCAAGTAAAACTCTCATTAGCAATATGGGAGTTATGTGTGCAAAATGGAAAAATAAATCCACTCCCGAGTAAATACTGCCTAACATTACAAGTGAAAAGAATTAGTTTAATCAATGATTATGTAGATCTGTCCTTATCTGAAGGATTAAAAAGTAAATATCTGTAAAACTCATAAATACTAATTACTCCTATTTTAAATTTATACAGTTTATGCTATGAGCTAAGATTTCTACATAAAATGTCTGATACTAAAGTAAAATGTCATTTAAAATCAGTTTTTGTTAAACACTCAGAACACTATGTTCAATGTTAAAAAAGAAATTCTGAGGGAAAGCAAAAAGAAAATAACAGCTTTATTGCTTAGCTTCTCAAGCTCAAAGCCAAGAACAAAATCAGCTTTCTCTCTACCAGGAATGACAAGTGTGTGGAATCCTCTTCCCTTCTAGGATCTTTGGTAGATATATGCATTATATTTTAGTGATTGCTTTAAGACTTGCAAGATATATGTTTATTAGTTTTTTTCTGCTGCTCTAACAAATTATCATATAGTAGCTCAAACACCACAAATGAATTATCTTACAGTTTTATATGTCAGAAATCCAATACAGTTCTCATGAGCTATTAGCAAGGCTGAATTCCTTCTGGAAGTTCAAGGAGAGTATCAGTTTCCTTGCCTTTTCCAGCTTATAGAGGCTTTTCACACTCCTTGGCACTTCACACTTCTTTTTCTCTCTTTAAATCAGCAATAAGGGACTTCCCCTTCAGTCTAGTGATTGACTCCTTCTTTCAATGCAGAGGGTGTGAGTTTGATCCCTGGTCAGAGATCCTGCATTCCTCATGGCCAAAGAGCCAAAACTAACCAGAACCAATGTTGTAACAAATTTAATAAAGACGTTAAAAATGGCCCACATCCAAAAAAAAAAGTCAGCAATAGCAAAATGTTGAGTCCTTCCCATTAGTTTTACACTGGTCTCCTCTTCTGCCTCTATTTTTCATGTTTTAAAGACCCTCTGACTTCATCGCTCCCTCCCCTGCCCCCAATAATCCAGATAATTTCTTATGATTAAGGTGAGCTGGTTAGCAATCAATACCATCTGCCACCTAATTCGTTCTTGCCATGAAACATAACATATTCACCAGTTCTGGGGCTTAAGGAGTGGATATCTTTGGGGTGCCATTTTTGAGTCTACTACAATGCCTTTACTTTTTCACAGTCTATTTAGAGTTCATATTGTATAATTCCATGTAAAATATAGAAGCTTTACCCCAGAACTGTCTCCTTTACCCCACATTGACTGTCCTTCATGCTCTAGTTACATATACATTCCCTGTGTTACAAACATTACAAGACAGTGTTTTAATTTTTGCTTTAAATGTTGGAGTGTACATTTTTTAAATCATAAGAAAAAATTGTCTTGTCTATTTGCCTTTTATGTTTTTCATTCTTGCTGGATGATCTGAGTATTCTTCTGCAGTCATCTCCTTTCAACCAGAATTCTCTTTAGCATATTTACCAACAGATATTCTTAGTCTCCTATTATCTGAAAATGACTTTGTTTCACCTTCATCCTTGAAGAAGGATTTTGCTGAGTATAGAATTTTGGGTTGACAGTTTTGCCATACTTTTTCAGGATTTTTATTGAACCACTCCTTTTGCCCTCCATAATTTCTGATGAAAAGGGAGCAATTATTTTAATTGCCATTTCCTTATATGTAATGTGTCTTTTTTTTTTCAGGCATCTTTTAAGATTGTCTTATTATTCTTTACTTTCTGGAAATTTGAATATCATGTACCCTAACGTGGCTTTCTTCATTTATATCCTAGTTGAGGTTTTCTGAGCTTCTTGAATCTGTAAATTGGTTTCACCAATTTGGGGAAAATTTGGACTGTTATTTTCAAATATCCTTTTCCTGACTTACCTTCTTTCTTTTATTCTTTTGCTGCTTCAATGATACCTTTTGATATTATTCCACAGATTCTTGAGGTTCTATTCATTTATTTTGTTTTTCTTTTTTTCTTCTTCTGATGGGATAATTTATATTGATTTGTTGTTAAGTTGACTTCTCTTTCCTCTGTCATCTCCATTTTACTGTAATGCCCATACAATCAGTAATATTTTTAAATTTTAGATATTTTGTTTTCCACCTCTAAGCATTCCACTAGGCTTTTATATAGTTTCTGTTTCTCTGCTGAGATTTCATTTGTTTTTATTTATTTTGATCATATATTTCTTTGACTTCTTGAGCAGAGTTAATAGTAACTGCTTCAAAGTATTGTCTGCTAGTTTATCAAGTCGTTCATCCAGGGGTCAGTCTTCACTGACTGTCTTTTCTCTGGAGAATGGGCCAACTTTCCCTAGTTCTTTTCATATAGAGAAATTTTGCATTGTATCTTCCTGGTGGCTTCCCTGGTGACTCAGCTGGTAAAGAATCTGCCTGCAATTTGGGAGACCTGGGTTCGATCCCTGGGTTGGGAAGATCTTCTGGAGAAGGGAGCAGCTATCCACTCTAGTATTCTGGCCTGGAGAATTCCATGGACTGTATAGTCCATGGGGTCACAAAAGGTTGGACATGACTGAGCCATTTTCACTTTCTTCACTTTCCCTAGTTCTTTTCATATACAGAAATTTTGCATTGTGTCTAGGATAATGTAAAAGTTATGTTGTGGAGACTCCTGATTCTATTATAATCATCTAAGTGGATTTTATTTTTAATGTAGAAACCAATTTACTTAAATCTTAGGTCAGTTCTTACTCCAGCCCCTTTAGCCAGGCAGGTTGCAGTTTGCCCTATACATGCAAGGGTCCATACAGAATTTGGGAATCCTAATCTTTGGTTCTCTAATTTCTGGAATTCGTTCTTCACTTTTTATTAGCTCTGGTTGCCCCAGACACTGTCATTATTTCTGTATACCAGAATAAGTCATATTTTTCAAAGTCTTTGCCATTCCATATTACACCATAGTGGTGATAAATATAAGATAGATGCTAGCTAGCTAGATAAACTCACATTCCTAGTTCTTTCTTCCAAATTTTGACTCTTCCAAAATCTGTATGTATTTTTTCTGATTTCTCAGAGCTGGGGGCTAGTTTTTCATTGTATTTTATATGAAGTTATGTAATTCATTTCCAAGAGGATTGTTCTATGTATTAGCCTGCTAGGGCTGCCATAACAATGTACAGACAGTAAAAACAGATTTATTTTCTCACAAGCTCTCAAGGTTAGAAGTCTGAGATGAAAGTGACAACAAACTTCGGTTTTTCTCTTTGAGACCTTTCTCCTTGGCTTGCACATGACTGTCTTATTCTGTGTTCACACGGTGTCCCCTCTTACCTCATTTAACTTCATTACTTCTTTAAAGCCAGTCTCTAAACAGTCTTATTTTGAATTACCGAAGATTAGGACTTTAACATATGAATCTTAAGACTCTTGAACACAGGTTAGCTACAACAAGGAAATTTCTCAGCCATGCCAGAAAAACTCACCCATGGCAATTAGGGATATTACACAAGATACACGTTTCCTCTGGATACTAGTTCGGTCTCAGTCTCCTATCCAGTATATGTTCCAGTTTACTAATAAACTTGTATTGGCATGCAAGATAAAATCTATTTTCCATCTATGTTCAAATATACTCACAATATTTACAATGTCTAGTATAATGTCAATTTCAAATGCAATCTACCCTAGTCAGTAAATATCAATATAACAAACATGAGTGTTTTTTCTCATTACTATCCATATTAATATTGGATATTGCTTCATATCCAATAACCAACTTTTGTTGAATTTTTCTTCATAATATCTCTTAGGTCTGTCCCAGGCTCTGAATTTCATTGCTTACTGTTCTCGATCTAAAACTTTCCAGTGGCTCTCAAATTTCACTCTGAATATAGCCAAAATCTTCACGGTGCTCTCCAAGTTCATAGACCAATTCTCACTATTTTATTATGTTACATACGTATGTGTTATGAGTCTTTTTAGTTTGGTTTTGTTGCCTATCTCCCCCAGATACAAAGACAAGTTTTCATTTTTGTTCAATGCAAAATCTGAGAGTATAGAATATAACCTAGATTCTGATAGATGATTACACATATTTGTTGAATTAATCTGAATGAATACATTATTTAGCTTTCCCATTATTCTTTCCTTTATTGAAATGATGTCAATGGAAAAGAATAACTCAGAAAAAAAAAGAATACCAACAAAGTACAGGATGTTACCTATACTTTTTAAGACACATCGTATTGTTTAGAAACCCTTTCTTTAAGCCTTTGTGAGTCTTTATATTAGTGACACTGCTTTATATTTCATTATCATGTGAAATATCTTAAATCTTGGCATCTTTTAAGATAATAGTAATGAACCAATAGTATTTAAAATGTAGTTTTAAATACTTCGTAAAACTTGAATAGAAGTCTGTTCTAAAACTATTTTCTGATATCTTCATCTATTAGTTGTTCACGTTTTGTGAAAGACTCCAATATAAACCATCTTAATTCTCTAAATCTTGGTAACTCACTGATGAGGAAGGAATTCTATTAATAATTTTGGAAAATGTTCTTGAATCTCTGTCTTTCTCTATAGCTCCCTGTAAAACATTGTGAATATGAAATGTCATAGAAATAAGCTGCTATCTACAGGGCAGCCTAGTTCTGACATTTTTTCCCGCTTATGTGTATTATTGTACTATGTCCATACATCACCCTGTCAGAGTTAAAGTGTACATGTGTGTATAAACATATATTCAGTCTATATTTTACCACTCTCTCTTACTGTAATCTTCTATATGAACATAGAAAAACCTCACAAAACTCAGATGTACCCAGGAGAAACAGTTATGAGGAAAATAAACTCACAGAGGACAATTTAAAAATAATTTTTTTTCCAGCTTCCTAGTTTAAAAATAGCATGCTTGTTGAGACTTGCACCGATTAAAAATAGCTCTTAAGTAGAGAGGTTGTGTTTTTTTAAGATCTGTTTATCTGACATTTCATGTCAAAAATATTTAAGAATCAACATTCATATTTCACCAGTTATGTCTTAAAAGTCCTCAGAGTAGGCACCCCCACCCCACTCCCACCTCCCCCACACACACAGTATTAACCACTTCCCGGATATGCTGGATAGATTTAGAGTTGATATCAATCACTTTCTTTATATGCTATGTTGGTTCAGAGTTCAACTTGATTTGAAAAAGAATAACTCAGTTTTCAAGTTTTCTTATATAAAACTTGGCTAGAAACTCAAAGCCAGTGAATTACAATCATAGTTCACAAACCATTCCTTGTTGATGAATGTCTGGTGAAGAAATCCTTACTTGAAGAATGCTGGTATGAAATGAAGTGTACATTTAAATGAAGAGCTTGAAGAGAATGGCTTTGTGATTNTGGCTAGAAACTCAAAGCCAGTGAATTACAATCATAGTTCACAAACCATTCCTTGTTGATGAATGTCTGGTGAAGAAATCCTTACTTGAAGAATGCTGGTATGAAATGAAGTGTAAATGAAGAGCTTGAAGAGAATGGCTTTGTGATTTTATGATTCAGAGTTAATTGAAAATATAATTTGAGTACTTAGAAACTTTACTAGGAATTTTTAATAGTAAGATAGAGGTGTCTCTCTACACTCCTTAGGAAACCTGCAGATGTAATCGTATATGTTCACCAGTTTAACTTCTTTCTAGTTCCTCTTCTAAGAAAGGGAAAGTGAAGTCACTCAGTCTCGTCCAACTCTTTGCGACCCCATGGACTGTAGCTTGCCAGGCTCCTCCTTCCATGGGATTCTCCAGGAAAGAATACTGGAGTGGGTTGCCGTTTCCTTCTCCAGGGAATATTCTCGACCCAGGGATCAAACCCAGGTCTCCCACACTGCAGGCAGACTCTAGCATTTGAGCTACCAGGGAATCCCTTTTTCTCCTATACCAGAAAGCAATCACTCTTTAAAGAACTTGTTCATCTTCCCACTTATAATTCTTATATTTTTAATATGTAAAAACCTCCTTAGAACTTTAGGGTAAAGTAATAGCTCAAGCAATTACCCCATCAAGCAGACTATATAGGAAGTCACAACAGCCACAGAAGGTACTTTCTCTTGGAAAAAAATAAAATTTGTTTTTAACAGTATTTGTTCTCTGCCTTTAATTTGCAGCTAAAAGAGAAAAAAATGCTTTCATGTCCTTGGTAGTCTTAATAAAAGTACACATAAACACATAATTCTAGCCAAGGTTGATTCAATCCAGAGGCTTTTAAGAATATGCCATCAGCCTATATGTAAAAATTAATAGGAAGCTTAAGGCTTGACTTTGACTTTTGAGAAGACTCAGGACCCTGAGTCACATTCCCACAGGCCCTCTGAGTCATTTGCTGTATCTTTTATAGATTGACAAGAAGAGTTCCTCATCAGCAGTTCAATCCTAGCCACAGTCAAACCTCCATATACAGTTATAAGAGAAGATAGACAGTTTTTCATATTTGCCAATTCTAGATGATTCCTAAGATCACATTTCAGTCAGTGGATTTCTCAAGAGTCTCGTGTGTCAAAAGAGCCAGTGAATTATAATTTCTCATAAGGTCAGATACAATGCCTGGAGTAAGAAACACATGATTGAACTTAGGAAACCCACTTCTCTCATTGCAGAGTTGCAAGTGAATATAGAAATACTTGTGTCTTTGAGCTGTGTAATGCCTCAGTGCAGATACGTGCATGGCGAAGGGAAGACAGGAGAAAGGAAAGAACTAATAATAGTTTTGCACCTGGTGCCACGATAAACAGGCTCCCCTCGTGGCTCAGTGGTAAAGAATCCACCTGCCAATGCAGGAGACGCAGGTTCAGTCCCTGGGTCAGGAATATCCCCTGGAGAAAGAAATAGCACCTCACTCCAGTATTCTTGCCTGAGAAATCCCATGGACAGAGGAGTCTGGGGTGCTACAATCCATGAGGTGGCAAAGAGTCAGATACAACTTCATCACTAAAAAACAACAACAACAACTATGATAAGCACTTCTTACAGTTTCATTTTATTCTTCAAAAAAATGGCACTATTTTCATAATCTTCCTTGGAACGACAGATCTTTCTGGCCCCTATATGGATCATATGATACCATATTATCATTTTTTGTAAAACAGAATATTTCTGTATTCATTTGCTAATTATTCAGTCTAAGCTAGAAGGAGTCATCTTGTTGGTTTCCTTGTAAGACTACACATTGGCATAGGTGATACATGTGTCTAGCCTGCAAATAGCATGTCTCTCTCAGCTTTGACCGCAGGTGATTCAAACTATACCATCCAGCCATATTCAGGTGAAAGTCCTAGGGAAAAGGTAGACAAGTCTGACCAGGTTCAGACCAGAAGTTTGCTGTAAATTCACTGGGACACTAATAACTATGTCAGGGGAGGAAAGATAAGAATCCATTGCTTTTATTCATCCATTTATGCACACACATGTGTGCCTGTATGCTCAGTTGCTTCAATCATGCCTGACTGCTTGCAACCCTATGGTTCTTATGTCCATGGGATTCTCCAGGCAAGAATACTGGAGTGGGTTGGCATGCCCTTCTCCAGGTAATCTTCCTGACGCAGGGATCAAACCTGTATCTCCTAAGTTGTAGGCAGATTCTTTACTGCTCAGCCACCAAGGATGGCCATATATGCATCCATGTGGTGAGTTTTCATTCAATCAACAAATATTATGGGTGCACCTACACAGTCCAGGCATTGTTAGACATCAGAAATGCAGAGGTGAGTTTGACAAATATAGTTCCAGCCCTATGTAACCAGTCATTGAGTGAAAGGGATATAAGAATACAGTATAAATAAGAATTATATATACTATAAATAAAAATATAAAATAATATAATATAAAAAACACATTACCTGGGTTGTCCCTGGCAGTCCAGTGATTAAGACTCTGTGCTTCCACTATAGGGAACACTGGTTCTATTTCTGGTCAGAAAACTAAGATCCGCATATTGTGCTGTGTTGCCAAAAAAAATTAAAAAAAAATATTCAAATAAGTGTATGAATGCGGTCTTGAAAAAGTATAATGAAGCAGAATATTGAGAGCTACATAACAATGCTAGCAGGCAGTCTGAACTAGTCTAGATGATCCAGGCAGATTGGATGAGGAATGGGAGATAGAGAGGATCAGGAGGGGCTTGGGTAGGGTGTGAGGCGTGGACAGCTTTGCAGACAAAGGGAGCACCATTTGGGGGCAATTCTGTAGTAACAGAGACACTAGTGGGACCAGGGCATGGAGAATCATAGGCAAGTCGTTTGCAAACCCCTGCAGAGTGGTGAGGCAGGCACCAATTCAGTCATATCCTCATTAAGAATTGTTTTCATCCTAAAAGCTGCAAGAAGCTTTAAAAAAGGCTTCAAGCGGGCAAGTGCCATGATTCAATGTGTGGTTTGAAGAGATCTCTTTAGGTGCTGAGTGTAGAATAGAGTGTAGAGTGGGGGAGATAATTGACATGCTTCGCATAAGATATGATGGTAGCTTGGGCTTGAGTGGTAAGAGGAGAGAGTGAGAAACACAAATGGAGGGGGAAAAAATCATACTTCTCAGTGACTGCTTGAATCCATGAAGCAAGGGGAAAGGATGTATAGGGATGAACTGGAACATGTCCTATATAAGAGATGAAATCAAAATGAAGCATGCACAGATTCTTATTAAATGTGGTCACTGCTTGGTCACTGAATTCATGTTCTCATCTTTCTCAGCACATTTCTCTTTTAAGAAGAGAAAATTGCCCCCTTTTTACCCTTGGGATCTATAAGTGGTTCCTCTACTTGGCCCTCTTTTCTGTCCTGTCTGGAAAGTTTGAGAAAAGCTAAACTAAACTATAAAACCAAGCCACTAAGGACTTTTTTTTCTTTCTTTCTCCTGTCTGGCTTATTTTCTTTTTATCTCCTGATTATATATGTTCAAACTACTACATCTCATCCCAAATAAAATTATTCCTCTCCCTCCGTCCTTTAACTTTGAGAAATTATTTTAATTCCATTCAGAAAACATCAAGAAAGATTTAAGAGGCTGTGCCGTAGAAATACTCGTTTCTCTTTGAAGGGATTTTTTTTTTTTTTTCTCAAGGTTATTAGTTATCAAGAGCATGAGAAACGGCATCAACAACAATCTCAGGGACTCAGAAGATTAAAAAAAAAGAAAAGCCCTCTTTGGAACTGAATGCTTCGTTTTTATTTCATTCAATTTTTAGAACTTGATTAAACCAGTACTATTGACTTTATATCTTTCATTGTCCACAGAAAAGATTGAAAAATGGAGAAGGTGATGGTAGTGATTTCTGCCAATATCCAAGATCTGTAATTGCTGAGTTGGGATTATAGCTCTGCAACTTTGACTTCATTTGGGGGTTGACTGGAGTCCTGAGTGCCTGTCCCTCACCCACATCCCAATGAGCACCACCTCTGATAGGAAACTACCTTTGCCTCTGCTGTTAACTAGTTTTGTGGCCTTGGAAAATTCATCTGACCTCCCCGGACCTCAATTTCCTGCTTGTAAAGCAAAGAGGTGGGGCTTGATGACTTTTAAAGTATCTTCCACTCTGACTTTCTAAGAAAGACAAATCTTGGTATGTCTGACCCAGAACGTGCATGTGTGAACCTGTGTATTTGATTTTTATTCAACTTTTTCCATCTTATGCCTTCTAAATATTAAAAAAAAAAAAAGCCTCACATATTTCTTTCTCCTTTGAGGAATAAAAGCAGAAAAATAATAAGCCAGGCTGCTGCTGCTACTGCTAAGTCGCTTCAGTCGTGTCCGACTCTTAGCGACCCCATGGCTCCTCCCAGCCCACCAGGCTCCTCCATCCCTGGGATTCTCCAGGAAAGAATACTGGAGTGGGTTGCCATTGCCTTCTCCAATGCATGAAAGTGAAAAGTCAAAGTGAAGTCTCTCAGTCGTGTCCGACTCCTAGCGACCCCATGGACAGCAGCCTACCAGGCTCCTCCATCCATGGGATTTTCCAGGCAAGAGTACTGAATGGGGTGCCAATAAGCCAGGCATCTGTAGTTTTAAGATCCCAGGTACTTGAGATGTTTGTTAATATGCCTGCATCTTATCCAGTTGGGTCTCACCTCCCTTCTCTAGAAGGCCTCCTCCCGGGCCGTTAGAGTCTCCAAATCTCCCTTTGGCAGGACCTCTCCTAGTGCCAGGTCAGTGAGGAAGTGCTCCCACATCAAACTGAGCAGCCCTCCCGTGATCCAAAAGATAATCCCAACAAGGAAGAAAGTTACGTAATTTCCTGTTCAAAAACATTACACTTCAAAGATGGTACTTACTGACAAGCTGAACTACCCCAGTGTTATTTACACATTCAAATAGGAGCAACTGACACCAGTGGGTTGTTTACTGATTGAGTGCCCATGAGAAATGAGAGGGAGCCATCAGGCTATCTCCACTGGTGTACATCTTATCAAAGAGGATGTTTACCTGAAAAGTACATCTAAGAACAGAGGTCTGTGACTGGACACTACACTTCTGAAATATTTTTTTTAATTTTTATTTTTCACTGAAGAATAATTGCTTTACAGAATTTTGCTGTTTTCTGTCAAGCCCCAACATGAATCAGCCATAGGTATACATATACCCGCTTCCTTTCAAAACTCCCTTCCATCTCCCTCCCCATCCCACCCCACTAGGTTGCTACAGAGCCCCTGTTTGAGTTTCGTGAGCCATACAGCAAATTCCCGTTGGCTATCTATTTTACATATGGTAATGTAAGTTTCCATGTTACTCTTTCCATGCATCTCACCCTCTCCTCTCCTCTCCCCAAGTCCATAAGTCTATTCTCTATGTCTGTTTCTCCATTGTTGCCCTGTAAATAAATTCTTCAATATCATTTTTCTGGAGTTCATATATACGCATTAGTGAGTAAAGTGAAGTCGCTCAGTCGTGTCCAACTCTTTGCGACCCCATGGACTGGCTTATCAGGCTCCTCTGACCATGGTATTCTCCGCTGGAGCAGATTGCCATTTCCTTCTCCAGGGGATCTTCCCAACCCAGGAATCAAACCTGGGTCTCCCACATTGCAGGCAGATGCTTTTACTGTCTGAGCCACCAGGGAGAATATGGTATTTATCTTTCTCTTTTTGACTCACTTCACTTTGTAT
>SJYV01047974.1:98757-115038 GCA_006410875.1 Neotragus pygmaeus | reverse complement strand
TAGAAATGCAAGTGATTTCTGTGTATTGAATTTGTATCCTGCAACTTTGCTAAATTCACTGATTAGCTCTAGTGATTTTCTGATACTATCTTTAGGGTTTTCAATGTACAGTATTATGTCATCTGCAAACAATGAGAGCTTTACTTCTTCTTTTCCAATTTGGATTCCTTTTATTTTTTTTTCTTCTCTGATTGCTGTAGCTAGGACTTTCAGAACTAAGTTGAATAATAGTGGTGAAAGTGGACACCCTTGTCTTGTTTCTGATCTTAGGAGGAATGCTTTCAGTTTTTCACCATTGAGAGTAATGTTTGCTGTAGGCTTATCATATATAGCCTTTACTATGTTGAGATAGGTTCCTTCTAGGCCCATTTTTTGAAGAATTTTAATCTTAAATGGATGCTGAATTTTGTCAAAGGCTTTTTCTGCATCTATTGAGATTATCCTATGGTTTTTTTCTTTCAACTTATTAATATGGTGTGTCACATTGATTGATTTGCATATATTGAAAAATCCTTGCATCCCTGGAATAAACCCAACTTGATTGTGGTGTATGAGCTTTTTGATGTGTTGCTAAATTCTGAAATCTTGCATATCCTCATTATTCAATCTCTTTTTAGCATTACAAAGAACAGACACTATAAAGAGGAGAGTGTATGCGTGCCCAATCACTCAGTCATGTCTGACTTTTTGCAATCCTATGGACTATAGCCCACCAGGCTCCTCTGTCCATGGGATTTCTCAGGCAAGAATACTGGAATGGGTTACTATTTCCTTCTCCAGGGGATCTGCCTGCCACAGGGATTGAATTAATGTCTCCTGAGTCTCCTGTATTGACAGGTGGGTTCTTTACCACTGAGCCACCAGTGAAGCCCCATACAGAGGAAAGAGGAGTACAAATCCTTCACACTATGTAGCACTAGGGGATGGAAGGGAAAATATGAAGGAATCATTAAGTGGAATTGACTATCTGCTTGTCACCTTTGGAGAAAATGGCAGTCAGTGGAATAGGTACAGTCACTCTCTTCTAGAACAGACTTTTTACTAAGAGTCACTGAAACTGCAAGATTACTGTTATCTATCTTCAGAATTCAGTGACCATTTTAAGTTTTTTTTTTTTTTAATTTCAAAAGATATCTATTAGTCTATGGTTTGAAAAACACTAGACCTTTGTTGGGCTTCTCTGGTAGCTCAGCTGGTAAAAAAATCCACCTGCAATGCAGGAGATCCCAGTTCAATTTCTGCATTGGGAAGATACCCTGGAGAAGGGATAGGCCACCCACTCCAGTATTCTTGGGCTTAGATGGTAAGGTATCTGCCTGCAATGCAGGAGATCTGGGTTCGATCCCTGGGTTGAGATCCCCTGGAGTGGCATGGCAACCCACTCCAATATTCTTGCCTGGAGAATCCCCATGGACAGAGGAGCCTGGCAGGCTACAGTCCATGGGGTTGAGAGAAGAGTCAGACACGACTGAGTGACTAAGCACAGCACACAGACCTGTATTGTCAATCTCCCTACTACGTGAGGCCATTAAGCACTTGTAATACAGTTTGTCCAAATGGGAGTAGGATCCAGGTATCAGATACACCTCAGATTTCAAGGCCTATAAAGGTTAGTCATCAGCTAAAGATTTTTCTAACAGAAGGAATAAATAACATGATTGATATGCAGAATGTATCCACTGAATGGTTTATGTGGCTATGAAATAATCACCTGGTATTTATATTTCTAAGCATATCCTTCTCTGTTATGTGAAAACAAATAACTTTCATACCATTTCATTTTAAAACAAATAATTTTCATACCAAAACTATCTAATTAATTCTACTATAGTTGAAAAATAAGGAGAAGAAAATTTTATAAACTACTTTTTTCTTTGTGGTAGGAATGGTAACTTATTTTCTCAAAATCTGGAAGACATAAATAAGAAGCTCCTTCTAAAACTCCAGCTGGCAGCCAAAAAAAGTTTTATGCATTTTTAAGTTAACTTTATCCTTCAAGCATTGCCTATTAAAACACAGTCACCATCATCACTTATCAGTTCAGTTCAGTTCAGTTCAGTCGCTCAGTCGTGTCCGACTCTTTGTGACCCCATGAATCGCAGCACGCCAGGCCTCCCTGCTCATCCCGGAGTTCACTCAGACTCACGTCCATTGAGTCCGTGATGCCATCCAGCCATCTCATCCTCGGTCATCCCCTTCTCACCACTTTTGTTCACATCTTAATGTGTGAGCTGGGGATCAATGTTTAATGTCAATGTTTACATAAACCTAGAGAATAGAAATCTCATAATCCAGCAAGAGTCACAAATTAGTAATTAATTTGTAACAGAATAAAAGTAAGTAGTTACTTTTCCATAGATCATGATCATGTTTATTTACTAAGAAAATAATTTTCTTCCTAATTCTTAGAATAGAATAGTAACGCCAGTTATATACTTTGCTATAGACTTTTGACTTTCTTTAGAAAGAATGTCATAGTATTTGCCCTTTTTTCTTTAGCATTCAGCCCCATGTTTAGACTCAGCCTCTCCTTCCATGCTACATGGCAGCAATGGAAACCATAAAATAATAGACATAATCTTGAAAGCAGTAGACACAGTCTTCCTATTGTTGCCATTCACAGATTTACTCATTCGTTCTAAAAATACATCTTAAGAATCTTTTTGGTACCAGAAACTCTGCAAAACACACTGTATAGATACAGAAATAAATAGTATCAAATTGGCATTGGGGTATACAGAGATAAATATACCAATTTCTATTTGATATAGAGTTAATTATAATATCATGTATTATCCTTGGTGCTGATATAAAAGTAAGAGAGAAAATCCACTATTATGACGAATGCTCCTGGACCATTTTTTCAAAATAAAAGCTGGCCAGAGAAGAAGATGGGGTGATGATTGGAGTGGCTGAATGAGGATTTAAAACAGGAGATTTCTGGAGCTTGAATGTGTATCTGAAAGGAGGAAAGTGAATGATGAAAGAGGATGTAACTTTTTATTTCCTAGTTGCTTCGTAAAGTTTTGCCTTTTTCACTTATTTAGTAATTCTATAATGATTACTGATTATCAGTAATATTATTTTCTCAATGTTAATTTATACTTATACTCTTCACAAGGATAAGACAATTTGCATTTGGGCACTTATCTGACATCTTTCCAATGTTACTGACAGACCTTTGGGATGTTTAGAATTCTCTTTAAATCTGCGTATTAGGCAGTGTCTGGACTCTGACATTTAGTACCAACAGATATTGTCCCTTCTTAGATAATGAATAAATGTTCCAGATCTTCAACTCAAAAATATTCCCAATCTTTAAACACCTAGGTACTTTTTGAGGTCAAGACTGCAGTGACACTGTAAAAAACTGCCTCAACGGAGACGCCCCACGTTTCCCTGCTGGGCATTTTCTGACTCCACAGTGTCGTGGGCTGGAAAATTTTGCCTTGGACTTCACTCCAGTAGGAAGAGGGCATTTCCTTCTCTGGACAAACTTGTAGCTTACACAGCATTAAGAATATTGTGCTAAAGATGAAGTAGTGAGACTGTCAATCTCAAGAAATTAAGCCATGAAGGTTTCTTTCCTTATAGCTCAGTTGGTAAAGAATCCACATGCAGTGCAGGAGACCTCGGTTCAATTCTTGGGTCAGGAAGATTCACGGAAGAAGGGATAGGCTACCCACTCCAGTATTCTTGGGCTTCCCTTGTGGCTCAGCTGGTAAAGAATCTGCTGCAATGCAGGAGACCCAGGTTTGATCCCTGAGTTGGGAAGATCTCCTGGAGAAGGGAAGGCCACCCACTCCAGTATTCTGGCCTAGAGAATTCCATGAACAGAGTAATTTGGCAGCTACAGTCCATGGAGTCTCAAAGAGTAGGACACAACTGAGAGACTTTCACTTTGACTTTGCTAAATGAGAAACCTATCTTCAGTGTACTGAGAAGGTTGAGACTATTTGGATGCTATTTATTTATATGGAGAGAAAAAAAGGAGTCGCTTTGTCATTTGGAGGGACTTTAAATTTCTACTAACTAAATAAATGAGGTCCTAAAAATTAGTACTTTTAAATATTATGCTTTGTAGAACCTTACTCACTTTTTTAAAATTCTGGAAATGGGTATGAAAACATTCTTGTCTTGAATTTCTATTGTGACATTTGAATTCTTTTGGGATTAGGGAATAAGGTGCCTAACAGAAGTGTCCAGAAGAGGTGTCATAGTCTTACTGAATTTAGCAAAAGTTCATACTGTTTTCAGCTTTCAACAGTGTTTTAGGTAAAGTAAAATTATCCTGACAGAAATATAAGTAAATATTTTGACTACCTTCTTCATCTGTATGATGTACCAAAAATTACATTATAAATGTTTGGAGGTAGTTAAATAGTTTCTCACAGTTGGCAATAATATGTCTAGTTGATATGAAGCAGATAGGTTCTGCTTGCTATCAAATGGACTTTCCACCTCTATGGAAGAATTTCACAAGGAATTCTTGAGCATTTGTAAGTGTACTCATAGCTTTCATTTATTTCCACTGAAAAGTGTAGGTACAAAAATGAGGCATTCAGTACAATTATCATCATCTTTATTATTGCCAAGACTGTAACTCTATTTACTAACAAGTATGGAAAATTCTCAAGTCTGTTTGAACCAAGAAATCTAATCACTAATATAAGATAGAGAGGACTCAAGTACTGAAGGTTGGAGCCATTCTGACTGCTCACCTTTCCTTCTCCCAGAGTCAGTCTAGACCAGGAGACTTGGAGCACAGATGGCATGGTGGGGAGAACCCAGGGTGTAAAGGCATGGTTCCTTCAGTTCTGAGATCCGAATCTCTGTCATTCACTATCTTTTATCATTTCCTAAATGCAAATGAAAGATTAAGGTGAATCCAATTAGCTGTCATTGTGTATGAATTCTTTTCATCTCAGAAACAGACCCTTGNCAGGGTGTAAAGGCATGGTTCCTTCAGTTCTGAGATCCGAATCTCTGTCATTCACTATCTTTTATCATTTCCTAAATGCAAATGAAAGATTAAGGTGAATCCAATTAGCTGTCATTGTGTATGAATTCTTTTCATCTCAGAAACAGACCCTTGCTAGTTAGACATAAGTATGAATATATAGGGCTTCCCAGCAGGCACTAGTGGTAAAGAACCCACCTGCCAGTGGTGGAGACAGAAGAAGCTAGGGTTTGGTTCCTGGGTTGGCAAGATCCCCTGGAGGAGGAAATGCAACCCACTCCAGTATTGTTGCCTGGAGAATCCCCTGGACAGAGGAGTCTGATAGATTACAGTCATAGGGTCTCAAAGAGACAAAACTGAAGCGACTTAACACACACACAGACACACAAACACACAAATATATAAAGAACTAGAGGGATAGTCTTGGTTCTGCCACTGGGAAAGGAGATGTGCAATTTTGGACATCCCCACATTAGCAGAGGGACTAGGAGTTGTAGGATGACCGTCCATAGGACCAACTGAATGGTACTGTGGCAGCATCAGTGGTGGGGTGGGTCAGTGAGGGGAGGTTGGAATGGATACTGGTGCTGGCATAGGAAACGTTCACATCTTGTGATCGTTAAAGATAACTACTGAAAATCTTTTCGAGACAGTCCCTAATTTACAAACAGATTGTATTACAAAAACTTACAACTGATGCAATGAAATTTGGGGATATATTTACTTCTGGGAACAGAATGATAGTGGGTTCTGAAAATTCCAAGTCAAAATATGAAATTTGCTTTAACCTATCCTATATGTTGTCTGGTAAATGTTCATAATAGGAGAATAAAACTTTGAATCTACTTTTAAAGTGCTTCAGTTCTGTGTGAGTAGTGAAGAATAAACATCCTCTGTATATAGATGAAAATGATTCTTAAAAGTTTGTAGTTTGTACATATGCATTTTTAATATCAATATTTTCTTGCATAAAAGTCCAGAATTGCCATTTCTTCCCAATGTTTGGACATCATGGATAGCTTTGTAGTCAAGAAAATGAGTTTGTTGAGGTTGATTTGTCTTTTTTCTTTACAATTTTCATCAGACACGCATACTTCTGATTACACAAAAAAGCAAGGTATAGAAAAGAATATCATTATTATCTTTTGTTTTTTTAAATATAAATTTATTTATTTTAATTGGAGGCTAATTACTTTACAATATTGTATTGGTTTCACCATACATCAACATGAATCCTCCACGGGTGTACACATGTTCCCTATCCTGAAACCCCCTCCCACCTCCCTCTCCATACCATCCCTCTGGGTCATCCCAGTGCACCAGCCCCGAACATCCTGTATCACGCATCGAACCTGGACTGGCGATTTGTTTCACATATTATCTTTTTTAAAGCAATATTAAGAAGATCAGTGCCCTGAAGACTACATTCACCACTTCCAGATTTTGTCTCTCTTTCACTGAACTCATGGAATTGAATTATATTTCTCTGAAATATATTTCCTTGGAAACTTCTTGAAATATTCTGCCTCTCTTCTTGTAAAGATATATTTTCCAAGAACAACTTGATTTTCAATGGCTTCTAAGCACTGACACGTAACCTAGACTGAAGCAGTTTCTTATCCTATATTCAAGCAGCATCATGGATCTCCTAGGGAGCAGTCTGGACTAATTAATGTTATATTCAGAAGAAAGAGAAGCAGCTAATTTTGTAATTTCTGAAAAGAAGCATAAGAATATACAGTGCCCTTCCTAGTATTGAGGCTAATGATTTTAACCAGGCTTTGCCGTGGAACTTACATGAGTGGTTAGTGCCTAATTAAATGGACTCATAAGTCCTGAGCTATGTTCAGCATTTAATTCAATTGAGTAAATGTTCATTGACACTGTGGGACCAGGCACTGGTGCGAAGGATCAAGTGATGAAAAATGACAGACCCTTCTCAAGTAGCTCACTGCAGCCCATAATTAAAATGCAGGAGATAAGAGGAGTAAGTGCGATTCTAAGTGTGTGCTCAAGGAACAATATGAGTACTGAGAAAAAGAAGAGTTGACTGTAAGAATGATCAGGTGAATAGAAGCTGAGTGGGAAGATACACGAGGAATTCACTGTGAAGAAATAGGAAATGGATAATATTAGGCAAAATATCAGCATATATTGCTACTAAAACAGGAAGAAAGGTCCAGACATGATCAGAGCACTCTGAAGAGTTTGAATGTGTGCCTACAATATAAATATGCAAGAATGGAGGAAAGCAGCCTTATGGCAAAGGAGCTCGAGGCCTGGCAGGCTTAATATAAACCTGAGACATTTTCCTGGAGACTGAAATGACGGTATAGACTTTTAATAGAGAAAGAGACACAGTTCAATTCGCATTTTGCAAGGCCCATCATCTCAGGAGAATGGCACATAGGTTAGATGGAGAAAGAACTCAGAAGCTAATAAGTTTTAGCAAAAAGTAGATCACTTTTTTTTCCTAGTGTAAGCCTGAAATAATGATATCTAATGTTATGATAATATCTCATGAGGGCAGCACAAAGCATGCATGCTGTCGTGTGTGACTCTTTGTGACCTCATGAACTGTATGTAGCCAGGCTCCTCTGTTCATGGAATTTTCCAGGCAAGAATACTGGAATGGGTCCCATTTCCTACTCCAGGGGAACCTTCTCAACCCAGGGATCAAGCCCGCATCCCTTGCACCTCCTGCATTGGCAGGTGGATTCTCTACCACTGAGTCCCCTGGGAAGCTCTTATGGTGTAATGATTTGACTTACATACACCATGAAATGCTGCTCACAGTTAGTTTAGGGAGCATCTGTCATCTCAAATAGATACAAAATTAAGAAATAGAAAAGATTTTTGTGATAAGAACTCTTAGGATTTACCTCTTACCCTTGTTCGTTCATATATGACATACAGCCATATGAATTATATTTATCACATTGTACATTACAGCCTGGATATACCACATTTTGTTTATCCATCCATTGGTTGATGGCAATTTGAATTATTCTTGTTTGGGGCTATTAAAAAACAAAGCTACTGTGACACTTGAGTGCTAGTATTTGTGTGGCCATACATCTTCCTTTCTCTTGGAAAAATGCCTGGTATTGAAATAAACTGATCGTATGGTAAATGTATGGGTTTTTTTTTATTTTTTAATAAACTGTTTTCCAAAGTGGTTGACCATTTATATTTTGATGGCCAATGTATGAGAGCTCCATTTTCTCCAAATTTCTATCAACACATATCATGGTTAGTCTTTTTTTTTTTCTAAGAAATAGTTGGTCTTGAAATTATGTGGTAAGGGATAGAAAAGGGAAAGAGTGACTGTAGCCTTTTGTGTCAAAAGAACAAATAGTACTCATTCCCATCATGTCACTTTTTTCCCTCCTGGATTCTTGGAAGGTAACAGAGCATCGTTAAGTCCCCAATAAGCTAACAGTTATGCTCCAGGAGACTAAGAAGGGACCATGCTTTCTGAGCTGCTGCTCATCCGTGCAGAAACTGTCAGTGGCTCGTCAGAGTGGAAAACCAGCCTGTTGACAGCTGGCCAAGATCAGGACCTAACTTTCTTCTGTTTTCTATTCGACCATTCTCACCTATGATTCACCTACATGATTCAACAGGCAAATGGTGGTCCCTTCATAACTGTATAATTTTTTGCCTCCACATTTCTCTTCATTTGATGTAAACATCTAGATAGCCAGCTCGAAATGACTGGCAGTTTTTCCTCTGTTTTCCAAGATAGCTTAAAACAGTTCTTGGGCATCCTGACAAGGTTGTCTGTGAATAGAGGTGGAATTTCTACAGACCTCTGCCCTTTGTGATTTCCAGAGAACTAACAATATCTATTGATTCTGCCTTCCCACTACCAAAACCTCATTTTGTTTGTTTGTTAAGTTCAATAATTTAATGTACTCAATGTTGGGTTTATCACCTCCCACCTTATTTCCTTTGTCTCTGCATTTTCAACTTCCTGCTATTGCCCACTCATCAGCCCAGCTCAGTTGCCAAATCAGTTTTGAATTTCAGCCCAGAAATGATTTAAGAAGTTCAATCCTGCCCCCGCCTCACCAGCACTGTCAGATGGAGTGCCACTCTCATCGTCCCTTCTGGATATGTAGACATCAGAAGTGGTGCCCTAGTAATAATGTTCTGAGTTATTCATTGAATCCCAATCTGCAAACCTGAATTTGACATGCATGTGCAAAGCAAATTATCAGGTGACTTGATGACTGGAGAGATTTTTTTTTTTAACTTGACAGAGCCAGGAGGTTGTTGACTAGTGTCCTGTGGGGGATACAGCTTGAAGTTTTTCAGTCTTGTTGAATAATCTCAGGCTTCTTAGCCAATGTCTTCTCAGATATAATTAAGTCTTCATTGACTTTTTTATTTTTTGTAACGAAGCTGATAAAAATTCAAATAGTCAACTAGTTATTTTATTGACATTCCCTGTGCTCGAATTAGGGGCTTCCCAGACGGCCCTAGTGGTAAATAACCCACCTGCCAATACAGGATATGTAAGAGACGTGGGCTCAATCCATGGTTAGGAAGATTCCCTGGAGGAGGACATGGCAACCCACTCCAGTGTTCTTGCCTGGAGAATGTCATGGATAGAGGAGCCTGGCAGGCTAGGGCTCATAGGATCACAAAGAGTCAGACACAACTAAAGCAACAGCCTGCATGCATGCTTTATTATCTTGTGAGTATTTCTTGTATAGAAATCTTTTTNATACTGGAGTGGGTTGCCATTCCCTTCTCCAGGGGATCTTCCCAGCCCAGGGATCGAACCCAGGTCTCCCACATTGCAGGCAGATTCTTTACTGTCTGAGCCACAGGGAAGCCTCCTTATTTTTTATAGGAATGGGCAGGGGAGGAGGTCAGGATTTGATCTGTGGCCATGGTTTACAGACTCCTGCCCTAGACAACTACCCACTGAATGGGACAGATGCCCAAACTATCAAGGGTGCAGTGCCTGTCCAAACCCCATTACAGGTTTCCACAATTGTACCTCATTTGGCTTCCCAAAAGGAGTCAATGGTTTCTCCTTCAGGAGTAAGATCCTAGCATGTTTTTTGTACTAACCAGCTGGTGGGTGGTTTTCATCCTGGTAAAGAAGTACTCACTCAAGGTTCTCAGCAACTTCCTGCCCATGGTTTCCTCCAAGTCGCTGCTGCAGGGGCTGGTCTCTGTGTCCAGGTTGATATGACAACATTCACTATCTGATGCTGAGAAAAAGAAAAGAAGAAAGAACACAAGCCTTTCCACCCGAACACCCAGGGATCCAGGCAGGGTGTTTTTTGTCAATGTTCCTTGGCAGGTGAAAGCTCAAAACCAGAGCCAAGGCAGTGGTGGCTGTAACATAGAAGGGATGTCCAGGAAGAAAAAGGCCCTAATTACTTAGCAAGAGGCTTTTTAGGGCCACAAAAGGAACTAAGAAACGAGAGAAGAGGAGCAGGAATCCAACTCTCCAAACACTGTTAGGTCAGACAGAGATGAGAACATGAGCATTTCCACTCAGTATCTGCAAGATAAGAAGCACCTTGGAGGACAGGTCGGGTGTCACCTTCACCTTCCTCTNTTCAAAAGCATCAATTCTTCAGCACTCAGCCTTCTTCACAGTCCAACTCTCACATCCATACATGACCACTGGAAAAACCACAGCCTTGACTAGACAGAAGTTAGTCGGCAAAGTAATGTCTCTGCTTTTGAATATGCTATCTAGGTCAGAGCTTTATTAATTTTTGAACTTGTTTCTATTTATTTTGTCCATATTCAATTAATATTTTAATTTCTCTCCAATAATAGTGAGATTTCTTGGTTGTTTGGGTTTCTGTGTGTTTGTTTGTCTGTGAAGCTTTGTCTTCTTTCTCTCATCATTTTTCATTTGTGGTGTTTTATTATTTTGAGTAGTTGTTTTTATTCTTTTAGCCACAGGCTATTTTGGGGGAGTGGGATGCACTGTGCCTTGCATCTTGTGGGATCGTAGTTCCCCGATCAGGGGTGGAACCTCTGCTCATTGCAGTGGAAGTGCAGAGTCTTAGCCACTGGACCCACAAGGAAGTCCCTTGTAGAGTTGTTGTTAAATCATTGATACTGGAATTCACTTTATCTGTAAAAATAAGGTAAGATTCAGTAATCTTCACAGTTTCTTCAATATTTAAAATACCATGATTCAACAATTTTATAAATAATCATGAGATTAGGGTTTTTTTAACTTTTTTTTTTAAGTTATAGCAAGAGAGGGATAGGAGATATTTTCTTTGTTAGTGTGTCTTTTATAAATTCATGGCACAAATATGAATTTGAATATCTATCATGTTTTAGTATGAATTTTAACGTGATAGAATTGTTTAAGACTTGGCCAACAACTGTAGAATAACGGGTTGTAACATTGTGAGTTTCAAAAACACCCTACCACCCCCAGCCCCAGCCAGGACGGTGCTGAGATGTTGGTTCCCGTTATTCACTGTGCAGTAGAAAGATGGAGTAGAGGAAGAGGATCTGTACACTCCTGGCAGGCAATGCGAGGGTCCACCTGGGGAGGCTTTGCTGGACTAGACCAATGGCAGGTGTCACAGAGTTGGAGTGGCCGCCTCGGAGAGTGTCCTTCAAATGGGGTTGGTGTAATGCTGTGATGCTAAGTCACTTCAGTTGTATCTGACTCTTTGTGACCCTTTGGACCAAAGCCCACCAGAGTCCTCTGTCCCTGGGATTTCCCAGGCAAGAATACTGGGGTGGGTTGCCGTGCCCTCCTCCAGGGAATCTTCGCCACCCAGGGATTGAACCCCGGCCTCTTATGTCTCCTGCACTGACAGGGAGGTTCTTTACCACTAGCGCTGCTTGGGGCGTAAAGCTAAGTAGTTTCAAATAACCCAAGGAAACCAAGAGACAAGGAGGTGGGGAAAAAGAATGAAAGAAAGAGAGGAAGGAGGGGACAAAGAAAAAGTGCAAAGAAGGAAGCATCTGGGAAGGAAGCAAAGAACAGAAGGAAAGAAGGAAGAAAGGGACATGGGGACATGTGAGATAAATGATATCTTTCAATCCACTTAGCAATTAAATACAGTGAAAATTTTTGTGATATAAAATTTTAATTCTCTTAATATTTAAGTTGGTAACATTTTTCTTGGAAAAGTCTATTAACAAGTGGGGTGTCATTTGGAAAATCCTAGTGTAGACCTGCAACAAACAAGTGTAGAAGAAAGAGGGTGTCAGATCATTATGAGAATATTTAGATTTACAGAGATTCTTGTGAACACTTTTATAGTTGTTTCAATCCTAAAATTAAAACAAATTTGTAGCCAGATGACATCCACATCTTGGGAAATGTGGATTACACACACTCACTCCTACTCTTCTTATATTGTCCTGTCTCTGTTCTTTACCACTCTGTAAACCTCACTGCATTGGTGTTTAGTAAAAAATTGAGCACACTATTCATTTACTAAGCACAGATATGTACTTTCCAATAATTAAAGAAACAGATCTTTTAAGAAGAAGCACTAGTAAAGATTAAGGCTAACCCAGCGCCTGACAGTGACAGGTGTTCTATAAAAAATTAAATGATTTGCATTTTCTAGGTAATTTAACACGGTCTGTTTTTATGTATTAGGCAATGAAACATTTATCCATGCAAACCTTAAGTGCTCCCAATAAAGTTATTTTGCTCAATTGCCCTGGGGTGTCTCATGTTCTAATGAAATTTGAGCCAAGAAGGAAAGAGTATGTGAGTCCTAGAATTCACCAGACCGTGATGAACAAAGTACATATCTTTCTTTTACTTTTTCTGTCTGTATGACACGTGTTGTTCATGCTTAATCCCTTATGTGTTCCTTCAGTTTCTGAGAATTAATGAGGTGATAGCAACTGTTCATTATATCTTGCATTTTTCCATAGGTTTCACTAACTCCCTTCTATCATGCTTTTTCAACTGTGTTAAATTCTAATGAAGAACACTGTAGAAAATAGTTTATATGAGAAAATAGTTGGTAGACTATGCTTTGTTTATAAAACGCTGACACGAAGGATTATGTGTGTGTATTCGGCATGGGGGAAGAGAAACTAACCCAAAGTGATACTTGTTAATAACCTATATCTGTTTGCCAGTCCTCTGCAGATATTCAAGTAAAGCTCTATTTGACTTTCAAATACATGACTTTGACCAAAATAATCAACAAGGAATGTGTTGTTGTTCAGTCACTAAGTCGTGTCCGACTCTTCAACCCCATGGACTGCAGCACGCCAGGTTCCTCTGTCCTTTACCATCTCTTGGAGTTTGCTATAATCCATTTCCATTGAGTCAGTGATATTATCTAATCATCTCACCCTCTGCTGCCCTCTTCTCCTTTTGCCTTCAATCTTTCCCAGCATCAGGGTCTTTTCCAATGACTTTTCTCTTCACATCAGGGGCCAAAGTACTGGAGCTTCAGCTTTTAGCATCAGTCCTTCCAATGAATATTCAGGGTTGATTTCCTTTAGGATTGACTGGTTTGATCTCCTTGCTATTCAAGGGACTCTTAAGAGTCTTCTCCAACACCATGGTTCAAAAGCATCAATCCTTCCATGTTCAGCCTTCTTTATGGTCCAACTCTCATATCTGTATATAACTACTGGAAAAATGATAGTTTGGCTATATGAAACTTTTTCAATAAAGTGATGTCTTTATTTTTTAACATGCTGTCTAGGTTTGTCATAGCTTTTTTCCCAAGGAGCAAGCATCTTTTAATTTCATGGCTTCAGTTACTGGCTGCCATCATTTTGGATCCCAAGAAAATAAAATCTGTCGCTGCTTCCACTTTTTCTCCCTCTGTTTGCATGAAGTGATGGGACTGGATGTCATGATCTTAGTTTTTAAGCCAGCTATTTCATGGGTTAACAAAAGGTATTTTTGGATTATAAAATTTAACTTTACTAATTATAGAGCTTAAAGCTTACAAAATAATGAAAAGAGTCCTAGCATCTCGGTCTTGAAGAAATGCACTTTTACTTTTTTAGCTGTATTTGCTGAATGTATTATTATATATTTAATTCAGCTTTACCCACTATATCCTTTGATGAACCCAATATCTAAGAAAAAAATGAAGAGAAACAGTTGCATGAGAACTCATTTCACATCCAGCCTATATTGCACATCTCAACTACTGAATCAGTCACCCTATCTCTCACTTTCAAACAGCTTTTGGTTTATGATCATCAAGCCACTTTCTGAGTATCTAATGGCTGTTTGCTTGCTTGCCATTAGAGAAGAGTAAGTCAGGGTCAAGTAAGGGTCTCCTAAAGGAGATCAATGAAGTCCAAGAGTAAAGAAGAAAGTAAGAAACATTGGGGAGGAGAAGAGTCCTGTGAAAGGGTCAGGTGTTCACTTTGCTTCTAGGGTGTGTCTAATTTTTGATGCCAACAGAACTTTCTTGAGTCCCTTACAAGGAAATAAAGCTTCTACTACCATCCAGAGTGGACTTCCCAGGTGGTGCTAGTGGTAAAGAACCCACCAGCCAATGCAAGACACATAAGAGACATGGGTTCAATCCCTGGGTTGGGAAGATCCCTGGAGGAGGACATGGCAACCCACACCAGTATTCTTGCCTGGAGAATCCCATGGACAGAGGGGCCTGGCGGGCTACAGTCCATAAGGCGTGCCCACAGAGCTTCCTTTAAACATGCTGAACACTTTCTCACAAGCATCTCTGCTCTCTCTCCCACCATTCTCTGCTTATACAAATTTGCCCATAGACCACTGGAAAGAATTTCTGGAAGAAAAAATTTCCTCTGAATTTATATAATGCTTAGCTGTAAGTCTCAGTGAGAAAGATAGCATGCAGAAAAAGAGATCCTGGACATTTCATCATTTACTATTAATTTACATCATTTGCTATTATCCTGCACATTTCATCATTTACTGTTAATACATATGTAACCTTCTTGAATACATTTTCAGACCTCTTATAACCCCCTCTATCTTCATCATTAAAATAGAGTGAGATCTATGTAAAAACATGTTGGCAGGATAAAAATGGTGTCATGTTTGGGGAATGTTTTGTGTGTGATAATTGATTGTACTTAGGTGTTTGCTTTATTTCCTCCCAATTCAGCTACGATGATTTACATCCTGGTCATCTAATATGCTTTCCTATATGATTTTCTTATTGCCTCAACTTAATTAAAAGTATATTTACTTTTTCTGATATGACAGTAGTGTTCATTATAGAAAATACTGAAAATACACCAAGTGTAAAAATGAGGGGGGAAAGTATAATGTCATAACCATAAAATAATCACCAAAGCAAGAGAAAACCACTAAATAACATTTTTTACTTTATGTCATATATATATATATATATGACAATTCTTACTTAGGCACCTATATGTGTGTGTCTTTGTACACAGTTTTGTTCAGTAATCAGTACATCCTATGGAAATTATTAGTCCTCGGCTCTTTTTTGCTTCCTGAGATGTAGCCATAGTATTTTGACCCCTGTGGTCTCTGGCTAAGCACAAAGCACTTGGCCTTGGGTATAATATTTTCAGTAAGTGAGCTTTGTCCACAGGATGGCTTAAAGCCCTATATGATGGTATAAGTATACAATTGTTTAGAACAGACCTGGTGACTTGACTGGATTCCTGCCGATGGGTTGGAGGCCTGCCCCTAACCCTGACTCTGCCTTTTTCCTTTCCTTTTCCCTATAGTTCGTGGCTCAGCCCAACTGTCAGCAGCTGCTGGCGTCTCGCTGGTACGACGAGTTCCCCGGCTGGAGGAGACGACACTGGGCCGTGAAGATGGTGACGTGTTTCATAGTAGGACTCCTTTTCCCCGTCTTCTCTGTGTGCTACCTTATAGCTCCCAAAAGCCCCCTCGGACTCTTCATCCGAAAGCCATTTATCAAGTTCATCTGCCACACAGCGTCCTATTTGACTTTTCTGTTCCTGCTCCTGCTTGCCTCTCAGCACATCGACAGGTCAGACTTGAACAGGCAAGGTCCACCACCAACCATCGTCGAGTGGATGATATTACCGTGGGTCCTGGGTAAATGTGATACTATAGAAAACTATAATGCAAACGTGTTGCTACCATGGAATTGTGTTGCTCAGAAAAGAATATTCATTATAGTTGGACATGCGGGAATGTGTAAAATAGATTCCGATCATTGTAGCACCAAAGTCTCATTCCCAAAGCTAAATGAAGATTTCACAAGCTGTGGTGGACATGCCTCCAGATGCCACCTATGAAACATAACTTTAGGTTTGAGAATTACAGATTTTAATAATTCTGAAACCTGAAGTGACTGATCCTCTGGGTTGTTTTGGAGATTTTTTTTTTTTTTTTT
>SJYV01047974.1:82367-97076 GCA_006410875.1 Neotragus pygmaeus | reverse complement strand
TTTTTTTTTTTTTTTTTTGAGATGTTTGTCTTCTGGTGGCTCAGCTGGTAAAGAATCTGCCTGCAATGTGGAAGACTGGGGTTTAATCGCTGGGTTAAGAAGATCCCCTAGAGAAGGGAGTCCTCTAAAGACTTTCAAAAGGTCTCATTAACCCTATGTAAATAATCATTTTTAATGTTTTAATTTTCTTAACAAACTTGTTGTTGCTGTTTAGTCAGAAAGTCGTGTCCGGCTCTTTTGTGACCCCATGGATTGTAGCCTACCAGGTTCCTTTGTCCATGGGATTTCCCAGGCAAGAATACTAGAGTGGGTTGCCATTTCCTTCTCCAGGGGATCTTCCTGATCCAGGGATTGAACCTGAGTCTCCTACATTGGCAGGTGGATTCTTTACTGCTGAGCCACCTGGGAAGTCCTCTTAACAAATACACCTTCTAAAAGTACAAATCACTCTGAAGAATCATTGTGAACTGTACATAAAGGAACCATAACCATTTTTAAAAATCCACCCCTTTATGTTTATCTTTGAAACTACATAGTAAATCAGAATAATAGGCAATTAAACAATAGGACGTCTTCCTATCTCTGTTCTTTCCAAAAGAAAGAAATTGGTTTGGGATCTGCAGCAAATCATGGTAAGGTAGAAAACTTCAAAAACAAAAACCAAAACCTTGCTTTCCTTTCCTCCTGTTATGGTAGCCATAGTTAAAATTTAAATTTTAATTATTCTTCCTTCTCCTACTGTAGTTTGCTGAGAAATTGCATTTCGTCAGTTTAGCTCATCATTTTAAACCTCTCTGGTATCATATCCACGTCAGCACTAGTAATTAGAAAATATGTGACAAATTTAACGATTCACTATCTCAGATCAGTTTGGGTCAGCTGTCAAAATTGCTGGAGAGACTGTAAAATGAGGAAAAGGCAGGAGAAAAAAAGTGTCTGAGTCAAGATAGATATGCCTTTTAAAGGTTACAAATACTGAAAGTACTGACAATAACAAAAGTTCCTAGGAACAAGATTTGATGTTTTTACAAATATTACTAATAAAAAAACCCTTCTAAAGTGAACTTTAAAATTAAGTACATTTGCCTTAATCTGAAATAATGTCTGATCTTGCTTACGTTAGAAGGAAGGTTTAGATAGTCTGTAAATGTATTTTTGAATAAAAATAATTTTGACACAGTAATTGATATTAAGTATAAAATGACCCTCCCTGTATATCTATTTAAATTAAATATCTCACAGTAGGAATATGTTCTTCATTGAGTTTCCTTCAAAGAAAATTTCTTGGGAACAATTTGCAGGGAAGCTTTTAGAGGTTAAATTTCCCACTGTGTGTAACATATTGAATGTCTAAAAATCCTGGTGTCCCAAGTGAAACACAGAATACTTCACTTTGAAAAATGGTGTAGATAAAATGCAACATAGGTAGATACAGCATTTCTAGTCTCTTCTTTAGAGAGTCAATGAAAATATGTAGTGTACTTTCTTTGGAGTAAGGACTGTGCAAGGTAGTAGTGAAACCAAAAAAAAATTTTTTTAAGTAAGAAAAGAAAATATTCCTTCCCTTTACAAAGGTTAACTTTTACTGAAGAAATGGATAGTAAACAACCAATGACGTATGTATATACTATCAGAAAATGGTAAATAATATAAAAAGTGGAAACTCCAAACTTTAAATAATTCATACAAGTAAAACTGGCTGCCTTCTACATGCAAAACTTGTAACAGAATTTTCCATGAAAATTGGCTAGAAGAAATCATCTCCAAATTACAGCTGAATGGTTAAATAAGGTACAAATTTAATTGTGAGAATTAAAATTCCAGCCAAAAGAAATAGCTGCTAACGGCAGCCTTTTCTTAAGATATCCTGACTGCAGTGAGTTAATTTATACGGAATTTTTAGGATGAAAAGAGATGTTCTAGAATAAAAGAGAAATACATATGAATGATCATCTTGCTTAAATAGCAGAGCATGAGAAAAAGAATGCTTCTGTTTCAAATAGATCTGTCAAAACAGTTATATTATTCATCAAGCCTGGTGAATTCTGAGTGCCTCATATCTGAGACTGAGTTCTAAGTGTTTTGCTAGCTTCATGAGTATAAGACATATTCTCCATGTTATTTGGCTGTAGAAGAAAAAGCACCGGATTTGAATACATGTCCAAGTTCTATCACTAAGAGACTACAGAATTATGTGTGGTCACAATCTCTCAGGATTTTGTATTTTCACCAGTAAGATGAAAGATTCACAGTGATAACTTTTAAGTCCCGTTTTGTCCTACTATCCTCTGCTAGGGATCTATCATTATTAGCGCAGGGAAAATTGATCTTTTCTTTGGTGGGAAGAGGGGGAGGATAGACAGAGGAAGACTAAAGACAACAGGATAGGGATCCTTTAACTTTTTACCAAAAGTGTGGTAGACACAAAGGGCATGGTTTAATTTGATGACTGTATTGTTCTGTATTGCCGTGCTCAGTCCTGCATCTGATAAATTGAGTCACTGACTATATATTGCATGGTCCCTGAATTGTAAGGCTCTAAGTTTCTAATAACAAGACTGAGGGACTTACTTATAAGACTGTGGCTTGTAACTGTTTCCCTCATCATGTTAATTTTCCCAATGACTAATTGAAGCTCTATGCTTCAATTTCTCAAGTCTTCCTGAACCAAAGTAGGTTTTCAACTGATGTCGCCTCTGTGAGCTATTTGCTTTGTAAAGAAATATTTTTTCATTTTACTATTCTTCCCTTCCATTTTCAGGTGTTTCCCAGACCTATGATACAGTAGTTTAAAGGAAATGATGAGTTTGATACCTCTCGTTTCACTTATCCTGACAAAAAGACTTTTGCTTTACTGGTTTCTATATATTTATATCATAAATTTTCATTTTTTCTAAATAGAAAATTTTTCTAACTTTAAAGTTTATCCTCCCAAATCCATCCTTAAAGGGATGAAGAAGTATGGTTTTTCCTTAGGAATTTCTATTTGATATACTCTGCTGTGTTTCAATGGTAAGAACTTACACAACGTTATAGATCCAGATATCTTGTGATTTAGTAGCATGGCAGAATAATGTTTCTGTGTCATTTTCACTACCTTTCCTGTTGAAGTTCAACATCTTTTTGACTATATAAATTGAAGTCTATTGAGTTTGATATCTTTAGAAGACAGTACACAATGGTCCTGTCCTTTCACTGTGGTATTACTGATAAATTGTAGCTCATTTCCTGCAACATTTTTCAAATTATTTTTCCTTCAGACATTCTTGTATCAACACTTCTTTTCTCTTGTCAAATAACCTCTAGACATCTTCTCACACATGGTTCCTGCAGGATGAAATTTAGCATATAAAGCAAAGAAATTTAAAAGCCTGATATAGACTAAAACTTATGATTCTGGTCATCTTGAGATATACAGTTTTAAGCAACAGAGAAAACTAATTGGATAATTCAGCTAGAACTCTCTCAATAAAAAGGTAGATTATAGACAGATAGATACCAGTATATTTCTCAGATTGTCAAATGACCCATTTGAGCTAGAGTAAAATGTAAAACAAGTTTCATCCTGCATGCATATGGCCTGATAACAGAGCTATGCTTTTCAACTGTCTAGAGGGAAAGTATCACTGGAAAGACCGTGATGGATTAAAAGAAGCCTGGGGTCAGATTAAAGACATGGCTACTTCTATTTTCTGTTGAATCATAATCCCAAGGATCTTACTTTATTAAGAGTTTGATTTTAACTATGTATTAATAATACTAGGGAAAGGGAATGAATATAATATTCATATGGGAAAGTCATTTTTACACAGAATTTAAATGCAAGGTAAATATAGCATATTATATGTAGAATACATATTTTGAGAATTCATCTAAGTTATAGCAGAAGTTTTAACTCAGATGTCACTTGTTTCTGGAGATAATATGGAGTAAAATGTGAAAAAAAAATTGAATGCTAATTTTTAAAGTCTTCCCAAAACTAGTTTGAATTTTTTCACAGAATCCATTATAACTAAATTGTAACAATCAAGTTTCTGCCATAGCTTATTCCCCTGCAAAAAAAAAAAAGTATGCCTATATATGAAATATCCAGATGTAGACTTATGTTATCTCTTAGAAAAATGAAATTATGAAATTGATACCATTTTTCACAAAAGAAGTAGAATGTTAATGAAAGCTATCATATAATTAAGCAGGAAGTGCCTTGTTTCCAATGAGAAAATAGAAATGGCTGCTGAAGTGACTTATTATTATGTGTATGCTTAAGAATATGCCATAATTATGTAGCACACAAATCTGTGCACACTGAGCTTGATGAGAAGGGTGAACCAAGGAAAAGTTATATCAGGGGAAGTAATCTGAGCTCTGTTAAAAATAACTTCTAGTGAATTTCTAGGCATAAATTAAGGATTGCTCATAATATCCAGATTATACATCTTGCCTATAATACATACTTATTTAACAATTTTTCTGCAACAGAATTGGCCTCTTATTTCTCTCATTTACTTTATATTTTTATCTTTTAAAGTGTTGATATTTAAAAATCTGAACATTTCCACAAGGCCTGACAAATTGAAAATGTGAAAAGTGGTGATCACATTTGCATCTAGATAAAGATTCATAGAGACAAACAATCCTGAATACTTTATTACTTATGACCATTTCTTCATCTTCTAATAAGGCATTAAGATCACATGGCTTCAGATACTCATATTTTCAGTCTCACCCCTGAATTATCTATCTGCTCAAAAAGCCCCCCAAATCCAGAATTATAAGGAACAAGACTATAGTCTTTCCCCACTCTGTCCCTTCACAACATACTCTAACCACCTCATCAAATTAGCTGCAGAAACATAGAGACACTCAAACACAGCTGGAGAACATCTGTTCATTCATTTAAAGGGATATTTTAATTTTCAGGAAAACCAGATATTCATTGCAGTAGGACATAGAGTCCTCATTTTCCTGTTTAACTGGAAGGAAGAAATTTTAAGATCACCTTTACCAAGATTTATCAACAGTAACACAGTAAAATCTCAAACAAAATATTCACATATGTGTAAATTGTTATTTGTACACATTCTATTGCTGACCAAATGACTTCTTTATTTGAGAGAAAATTAAGTCCTTTGGGTCACACATGCAACAGAAATTTGATGCACCAACAGGTGAAATCTACAGGATTTGGGAGAATGTTTGACAACATGGTTCTGATGGTTCAAGGAAAGAAAGGAAAAGATGGGAAAAGAGGAGTACACGGAAATGAACGAGAATCAGAGTAAAAGACTACAGGGAAGGTGTAAGTGGTTTCAATTAGTTCAGAATAATGATAATATAATAGTAACAGTAGTAATGGTGATAATAACAGTAGAAACCAAAAAATTAGGCACTGTGCTAAGTGATTAAAATGGAAGATCTCATAGTCACTCCACTTCATTTAGTAATTATGAATGATGTTATTAATTAATAGTATCTCATTTCTCAGAGAGGAAATTGGTTTAGAAAAGTTAGATCACTTTCCCAGGATCAAGGAGCTGACAAATGATAGATACTACATTCAAACTCTGGGCTTCCCCTGTGGCTCAGCAGTAAAGAATCTGCCTTTGACGCAGGAGCCGCAGGAGACGCGGCTTCAATCCCTGGGTCGGGAAGATCCCCTGGAGGAGGGCATGGCCACCCACTCCAGTATTCTTGCCTGGAGAATCCCATGGACAGAAGAGCCTGGTGTGCTATAGTCCATGGGCTTGCAAAGAATTGGACACGACTGAAGCCACTGAGTAGCACAACACATTCAAACTCTAGGTAGTCTAACTCCAGAGCTTTCTTTATTCTCTTTATCCTCCTCTGCCCTTGGAGTGTGAGAAAGTGAAAGTGAAAGTCTCTCAGTTGTCTCAGACTCTTGGCGACCCCATGGACTATACAGTCCATGGAATTCTCCAAGCCAGAATAATGGAATGGGTAGCCATTCCCTTCTCCATGGGATCTTCCCAACCCAGGGATCGAACCCAGGTCTCCCACATTGCAGGCGGATTCTTTACCAGCTGAGCCACTAGAGTATCAGAAGTAGAATTCAGAGTCCAGGAACTCAAGTTTCCAAATATAGACATTTTCCCCTACTTTCTCTGCCTCTGTTTGCTAACTTAAGTCTTTACACAGGTCAAATCTGAGAGAACCATGTTTCTGATCTTTTAANTGAGCCACTAGAGTATCAGAAGTAGAATTCAGAGTCCAGGAACTCAAGTTTCCAAATATAGACATTTTCCCCTACTTTCTCTGCCTCTGTTTGCTAACTTAAGTCTTTACACAGGTCAAATCTGAGAGAACCATGTTTCTGATCTTTTAAAGAGGCCACACTCTTTAAGATATGTACTTGATATAATTCACTGTTGAAAGTCATGCTTGTTAATATAGCAAATTTATCACTATCACATCAGCATTACCTGTATTTCCATCTCCACAGCCCACCACTATTCTAAAACCTATGCATTATAAGTGGTTCCATAGCACTGACCGAAGCAATCTATTCTGGAAAGAAAGATCAAAGTCCTTTGCTGTGACCTTGAGCTGTTTCTTTTTTAGTTTCCATGTTCACTTGCTAAGTCCTGAAGTTAAATTTCCTAGCTTCCAGGGATATCTTTATTTTTTTTTAATTTTTGTTGGAGTTTAGTTGCTTTACAATGTTGTGTTATTTCCTGCCATACAGCAAAGTGAGTCAACTATCAGCCATATGTATACATAGCTCCCCCTCTTTTTTGGATTTCCTTCCCATTTAGATTACTACACAGGATTGAGTAGAGCTTCGTGTGCTATGCAATAGGTTCTCATTAGTTATCTATTTTTAAACCTTTCATTGGTGTATGTATGTATGTGTGTGTATGTATGTATGTATGTATGTGTGTGTGTGTAGGGAGTTTTCAGGAAATGTAAAGATATAGATTTCTTTTGTGCATAATTGTTTTATTTTGTCAGAATTTTACTGTAGGTGAAAAGTAGTCATTTTCATAGTGAAAAAATCAGTAACCACTCATTGCTACTGCTACTGCTGCTAAGTCACTTCAGTCGTGTCCGACTCTGTGCGACCCCATAGGTACGGCAGCCCTCCAGGTTCCCCTGTCCCTGGGATTCTCCAGGCAAAAATGCTGGAGTGGGTTGCCATTTCCTTCTCCAATGCATGAAAGTGAAAAGTGAAAGTGAAATCGCTCAGTCGTCTCTGACTCTCAGCGACCCCATGGACTGCAGCCCACCAGGCTCCTCCGTCCATGGGATTTTCCAGGCAAGAGTACTGGAGTGGAGTGCCATTGCCTTCTCCCCAACTACTCATTAGAAAATATTTAAGTGACCCCACTCCAGTACTCTTGCCTGGAAAATCCCGTGGACAGAGGAGCCTGGTGGGCTGCAGTGTGTGGGTCGCTAAGAGTTGGACATGACTGAGCGACTTCACTTTCACTTTTCACTTTCATGCATTGGAGGAGGAAATGGCAACCCACTTCAGTGTTCTTGTCTGGAGAGTCCCAGGGACGGGGGAGCCTGGTGGGCTGCCGTCTATGAGGTCGCACAGAGCCGGACACAACTGAAGCGACTTAGCAGCAGTCACTCATTGAAAAGGTGACAAGGAATATTTATTGTTTTTCCAGCTACATAAATATCTAATGCCTTAGTTATCATGAAAATTTTTAAATTAAACAGAAATCCTATAAAATGTCTAATACTGCATTGACAGAAACATTTTACTTGATTTTTAAGTTACTACATTTGTGTCATAAATAGACAAGCTAGAATTCTAAAGTTCTACGTTTTTTACATCTTAATCTAAACCTAACATGTTATTGTTCTTTGGCACAGTTTCAAAACATGTACTTCCTTAATTATATATTCCTGATTTTTTTATCTAAATGTTGAACTGATGATATCAAAACTATACTAATTTAAGCGTTTTTAGATGCCTTCAAACTAAGCATATTTAATTATTGACTGTCCTTTTAAATCGGTATTTTTTTGAAGTGTGGTATGCTGACTATAATTATAATAGATGGATTTTTATGAAAAGTTCAGATTTTGAATTCTCCCCTCTTGCCTCTTGACTGATTCAGAAATTTCAGAGGCCTTTAAACACAAAAAAATTAAGGAACAATTCTAGGAGTCTAGACTTTTTAAAATTTCAGATTTCAGTTTTAGGGAGGAATTGAGACTCATTAGATTCTAAACACCTATGGTGTTACTTCTTCCAACCACTCTCCCCAACCACCCTACATTAAATATCTTTTCTGTCTCCCTTAACCATATGTCTATTCATCAATTTCCTGAAATTTTGAGTTATTAAAAAGTAGTCCCAGTTCACTTTAAAACATGAATCTTACCATCAGTTTAAAGTTCTCCTCTTCCCAACAAAGGCTTAACACAGGGCTCAAAGGATCTGTGAAGTGAAGTCGCTCAGTCGTGTCCGACTCTTTACGACCCGGTGGACTGTAGCCTACCAGGCTTCTCCATCCACGGGATTCTCCAGGCAAGAATACTGGAGCGGGTTACCATTTCCTTCTCCAGGGGATCTTCCCGACCCAGGGATCAAACCCGGATCTCCCTCATTGGAGGCAGATGCTTTAACCTCTGAGCCACCAGGGAAGCCCATCAAANTGACTCTTTACGACCCGGTGGACTGTAGCCTACCAGGCTTCTCCATCCACGGGATTCTCCAGGCAAGAATACTGGAGCGGGTTACCATTTCCTTCTCCAGGGGATCTTCCCGACCCAGGGATCAAACCCGGATCTCCCTCATTGGAGGCAGATGCTTTAACCTCTGAGCCACCAGGGAAGCCCATCAAAGGACCTGAAAACACTGATTTTTTTGCTCCTCCTTCAAGCCCAACACTGGAATGGAAGGAGGGACCTAGGCTTTTTCTATTCTCCCCATTCCTTGGATTCTGCAGGTGAGAGGGATGGCAGAAAATGTTTGTTAAGTGTCTTCTTTGCCTCCCTGGTGCCCTGGTCACAGCTCTTTCCTTGTTGGTTGTCTGCATCTCTAGCTGATCCTGAGTAGCCTATAGGACATGTCGTGACCCTCTGACTCTCCTGATGGGCCCATGAGCATTCCTCAGATGGCCCTGTATACATAGTTCTCCAAGATCCAGCTCTTCCTGACATCTTCCAGTCTGTAAACTCTCGTAGCCAGCCATTGGCCCCTTTAGGAGTCCTGTGACCCTAACAAGGACAGGAGAGCAAGATGGCGAAAGCCTGGTTTCTTCCTGCGGTGCGTGCCGGCTCCCCGGGAGATTCCAAACCCCGTTCCCTCTCCTGGTAGGAGGTCAGGCTGCTGCCAGCTGCCCAACTGATGAATCCTATTGTTCGTTTGTTTTCCCTGAAGTCCTAGACCCAGGGAGAGACGAGCAAGCCAAGGGTTTGGGAAGATGTCCCAGCAGGGATTAAGACGCCATCTTCTCCTTTTAGAAACCCCCCCATCTTTATGAGGGGTTGTCTTGGAATGTCCCACACTTGACTGAAGAAGGGGGTGGTGCTGATGAGACCACTCCCATCTCTTCCTCTGGCTTTCCTAACTGGTACCCAACTGGAGTGCCCTGAGTTTATGGCTCTCTGGCCCCTTCTTCCCAGTGTTCTCTTTGTACAGGCGTGGGCAGGAGTAGCAGGTGGCTGCTGGCAGACATGGTCCTCACACCTCTTGTGCTGTGTGCATGCTCAGTCGTGGCCAGTTCTTTTGTGACCCCATGGGTTGTAGCCCACTAGGCTACTCTGCCCATGGGATTCTCCAGGCAAGAATACTAAAGTAGGTTGCCATTTCATACTCCCAGGAATCTTTCAGATGCAGAGGTCGAACCCACATCTCCTGCATTGGCAGGCAGATTCTTTATCATTGCACCATTTGGGTAGGCCTAGTGCCTTCTATGGGTCTGGCATAAGATGAGTCTCTACCAAGTAAAACTGCTACGTTTAATTTCGTTTTGAACAAAACCAGACTTCTGACCAGAGACTATTTCTTGGGCCCCCAACTTATGGAGAGGGTGAAAACCCTCCTGTGAAGATAAAATCTTTTTGTTCTCTTTATATTCATTGACTTGGTGTCACAGCATGGAATTCAGTGTTCCGTCAAGAGACTTCCAAGGTTAAACTCCTCAGCTAGCTTTGGGGCTGCCTTAACAAGCCCTTGCAGTGTCCTAGGTGAAAAGGTGACTTGCTGTTTTGCTTGGGGTTATTTCCTCTTTGTGTAAGTACTGACAGTGAGAAAGGAGAGGCAAGACGTCTGTTTTGCAGAATTACACATTTTTTTACATGAAATCGAGGCTGGTTAATTACAGCACTGGAGGGCTGCCTGCTGCATCTCATCCCCCACAGCTAGCTTCACGTGATGGGATGTAAGAGAACACTCAGCCTTGATGAAAACTGTTATGGGAAAGGTAGAAAAAAATAGTCAAAACTTCCAGGCATCCACAAATATTTTCAAAAGGAAGTTCTCTGACTCATTTGCACTGTGATCTTTCCGTTGTTGGTCCCCACAGTCTTACATCAATGCTTGTAATTAGACCTCCACCACCACGCTGAGAAATCATGTTATCTGTTTATAAACAGCAGAGAACAATTTTGAAATGTTCCCATTGTGGGAACAGCACAAACATTTTCTGACAGACGCTCCCTCAAGCTTTGTTCTCTGCAGTCTCTTTCAGTTAGCGTGAATCGTTGACTATCTGGATGTGTTTTCCAGCCAGTTAATAGCACCCTCTAGTTTTTCTCAAGGCTTGTTTGTTCTGAAATTTCAGTGAATGTTGCCAGAATAGAAGAAACTTGATATATCACTAATGTGCTCGTGACAAATAGAAACTGGTAGTCCTCAAACAGGTATGTGATGATGGAGGAAGTGATCCAAACAGCTGTGCGAAGTGATTCTCGAATCTGGTGCTTTGAAAACAAAAGATCTCAAAACCATTAGTCAAGAAGCACTAATTGACAGTCTTATTTACAGCTCAGGTTAAAAAAAAAAAAATGGGCTGAGTCCTCAATTTCATCAGGATCTCTGTTTTTTCCATACAGTTGTGCCTTTTGAAAGTCAGTAGTACAGTAATTTTTGTGTGATTCAGAGAGTTAGATATTTAATGTCTATCCTCTGAACTTTGAGAAACTGTAATATATCTGAATTGTGAGTTTTTGTTTTGAGTCATCTTAGGAAATCTTCGAGGTCATCTAGTTCGAACTTTTGATTGAAGTGTCATGCTCTTGAATCCATCTAATAAGAACAGAGTCTGCTCGATATTAAGAAGCTCTAGGTTAAAACTGTGCTTTCTTTTTTTTAAAATTTTATTGAAGTATAGTTGATTTAAAATGTGTTAATTTCTTCTGTACAGAAAGGTGACTCAGTTATGTATATATATTCTTTCCCATATGGCTTGTCACAGGATACTGAATATAGTTTCCTGTGCTATAAAGTAGGACCTTATTGTTCTTTCTGTCTTTGAGACTGACTCTTTTGGGGGACTTGTTATTTTTACCCATATTATAGTATTCTCTACAGTCTATTGAGCTGCTAACTGCTGCTTCAACACTCCTTCCCGGTGGTCCTCTTCCTGTCCTCACCAGGACTCACTGCTGATTAGTTAGCAGTGAGTCCTGGTGTCTTTACTCTTTTACATAATTGTCCATAAAGTATTTGAAATTATCTATTTTGGTGACTGTTAATAATCCCATTTGACTTTCCAGTTGGGTGGAAGCAAAACAAGAGATATTATTTATTTACAAAGGGAAATAAAATATAAACCCTTTTGTTGGTTTGCAGGTCTTTTAATATATTTTATTTTTAAATACATAATTTGAGAACACCAGCATCACAAATTCATAGACCTGGAGTGACCTTTAGAGGTCCAGTGAAACAGGTCTCCACTTATTGCTAGAAATTCCCTGGAGTATGACTGATTGCTGGGGGCTTCCCTGCTGGCTCAGTTGGTAAAGAATCCGCCTGCAGCACAGGAGACCGAGGTTCAACCCCTGGGTCTGGAAGATCCTCTAGAGGAGGGAATGGCACCCCACTCCAGTATTCTTGGGGCTTTCCTGGTGGCTCAGACGGTAAAGAATCTGCCCACAATATGGGAGACCCAGGTTCTCTGCCTAGGTCAGGATCATTGCTTGAATTTCCCTGGAATATGACTGGTTGGAATCTTAACCCTGAAAGGTGTTTGGGACAATTCTGATTGCCAGAAAATCCCCCTTACATTGGGCAAGAAGATTCCTTTCTATATCCTTCATATCATAAATCCAACTTTTGCTTTCTGCGGCAGACCAAAGCAAGTGTGTGCAGAACAGTTTTTCATCTCTCATAGCGTCTATTGTGATGACTGATTTTCATAGGATTTTGATAATTCAAACAGGAAGAGTAGTATCTGGCTTATTTATACCATTAAGGTAGAATTATACTTCATGTAGAATTGTGTCCATAAAATTCTGTGATAATCCAAACCTTTCATTTTAGAAGTGAGATAACTGAAATCTAGAGATATGGAGCTTCTGGCTAAGATTACAAAGCTGATTACTAGTTGAGCTGAGCCTCACTCACCTGTTATTATCATTGCGCTTCTGAGGAAAATTAACTTGAACGTATTGGTTCAAAGATTGCAATGCTTATATGGCCTCATCTCTGGGAATTGGCAAAGTTTTGAACAAAGCAAAACAAAAAAACTCCGTTGTGAAATCTCTAGGAGCACTGCCTAAGGAGACAGGTCCAGTTCTAGTTTTCTCATTAAGTAGCTTTAGTCACCTGGCCTTTTGGGGTCTTAGTTCTCTTAGGTACTTTGCAGTTGCATGCTGGATTCTCAGGCTGTACTTGGGTTTAGTAGGAAAAAGCACCACAGATGTGGGAAGGGAGAGTTTTTCCATGGATACTGAGCATTTTTCCTCATTTCTTCACTGGATAATATAAATTGTAAGTTTCCCACAAGCCCTAAGATCAGTGCCTGCATCACATCTTTTTCAGATATGATACATTCCTTTCTTCAGAAGGAGGATGTGATCATTATCACCTCCCCAGTTATGCTCAACCTTATCTAGTTCTCAAGAGAGATTTATTTATGAAAGAAACCTCAAAAGGAATATAAAAACAGCAAATCTAGAATAAAGCAGAGGTTTACAGCAGACTCTAAAATGCACTCTGTAATTACTTTAATTGAAATTAATTATCTGGGTTCTTAATTTAAATGTGACAAAATTTAACAATAAAACTTTATTAACAATACTAAAATATTGCAAGTTTTTCACTAAATAATCATGAGCATCAAGTCTAATATACTTTTCTTTCAAAGTTTCATTGTAAAAATTTTCACAAACACATCTATCAGCAATATATCACAATTTCTTTATTTTTAATCAGTCTCTCATGATTTTTGCTGCCTTATCATTCAGTTCTACCACTACTTCATCTCATTTTTTTTTTCTCCCCTTAGGGCACAGATATATAAAATGTTGACAAACACATACACTCATATAGTACCAGCACAATCACCATATAGGAGAAAGTATGGCCCAGCAAGCCAAATTTGGCCCTTTGCTAGTTTTTATAAATAGTTTCATTATAACAAAGCCACACTAATTCATTTATTGTTGCTGTTGCTCAGTTGCTAAGTTTTGTCTGACTCTGTGACTCCATGAACAGCATACCAGGCTTCCCCATCCTTCACTAATTCCCGGAGGTTGCCCAAGTTCATGTCAGTAATGCTATCCAACCACTGCAAAGCCTAAATAATTTATTTTCTGACCCTTTACAAAGTATGATGGTAGTTTAGATTGTTATAGATGTACTTTATCAAATCAAAACAATTTCCTTCTAGTCATACTTTACAGAAAGCTTTTGTCATGAATGAATGTTGAATTTTGTCAAATGAATTTACTGCACCTATTGTAAAGATTTATTGCCTCTAATGAAAATATTTTTTCCCAAAAAATCTATTGATGTGATAAATTACATTGCTTGATTCTTAAATATTGAAACAACCTTGCATTTTTAGGAAAAATGCATTTGGTCATGACTTATTATCAGTTTTATATGTTACTATATTTAATTTACTAATATTTGTTGAGGATTTTGTACATATTCATAAGGATTATTAGTGAATAGTTTTCTTTGTATATATTTTTGTCTGACTTTTTATCAGAATAATACATACTTTAAACATCTTTTTCTTTGTAATTTTGTATTTCATTAGCACTGGCATTATTTCTTTCTCATATATTTGGTAGAGTCACCATGAAAAACTAGACCTGAATTTTTCTTTGTTGGAAGGTTTTTAACTATGAATTCATTTTCTTTAATGAATATAGAACAATTCAGGTTACTCTATGTCCTCTTTTGTGAGTTAGGTAGGTTTTGTCTTTTAAGGAAAATGTCCAATTCATTTATGTTGTGAAATTTATGAGTATCAATTTGTTCCCTTTATTCACTTGTTATCCTTATAAAATCTGTAAGATCTATATTTATTCCCATTTTTCATTTCTTATATTGATTATCTGTTCTCTCTTTTCTTGATCAATTCTAGCTAGAATTTTTTCAATTTTATTGACCATTTCAAAGAACTAGATTCTGGTTTCATTGATTTTCTCAAGTTTTATATTTTAAAATGTATTGATTTCTGCTTTCATTATTATTTTTTTTAATGTTCTTTCTTCTGCCTGATTTGGGTTTAATTTGCTCTTTTCATAGTGTCACAGTTAAAGCTGAGATCACTG
>SJYV01047974.1:0-81754 GCA_006410875.1 Neotragus pygmaeus | reverse complement strand
GGGAAAAAAAAAAAAGAACAGTATCATAACATGGTCTGCAATGAAACTGACAGAATGATCCATCCATTCATCCATGTCAAAGCTCTCTGCTACCTTGCTACCTTGGTATCAGAAACCCAGACTTCAGGAGTGAATTGTCATCATTGAACATCAACAGACTTCAGGGGTTCATCACTGGATACTAAGGTCAGCAAGAGAGTCAGTTTCTGCACCTCTTCAATTCAAAATTGCTTCTTGAGGCAAGCTCCACAAGGCTGCATAAGTTTTTATTGCTGCTGTACAAACTACTTCAAACTTAGTGGCTTAAAACAACAAAAATTTATTCTCTCACAGTTCTAGAGGTCAGAAGCCCAAAGTCAAGGTGTGACAAGGTTTGGTTCCTTCTGGAGATTCTGAGGGAGAATTCCACTCCATACCTCTCTCCCAGCTTCTGGTGGCCTCTGACAAACTTGGCATGTAGACCTATCCCTCCAATCTCTGCCTCCTTCTTTATATTGCCTTATTTGTGTCCTCTTCTCTGCTTATCTTCTCTCCTAAGAACATGTGGCATTAGATTTAGGGCTCATGCTATTCTAAGATAATCTCATCCCCAAATCCTCAACTTAACTGCATCTACGAAGACTTTTTTTCTAATAAGGTTCTAGGCAGACATGTGTTTTGGGAGGCCACCATTCAACCCACTATAAAGAACAGAGCAGGATTAAAGTTCAAAAATTTGTGCAATTCCAATGAGGTAGCTATCTGAATCAATACAACGAGAATAGATGTTTGCAGCAGAATAACTCTTTTTTTTTTTTCCTTTTTGGCTGTACTGGGTCCTCATTGCTGCACAAGGGCTTTCTCTATTTGCAGCATGTGGGGACATTTCTCTAACTGAAATATGAAGGCTTCTTGTTGCTCTGGCTTCTTTTAGTTTTGGAACACAGGCTCTAGGGGGCTTCCCAAGTGGTGCAGTGCCAAAGACTGCCTGCCTGCCAATGCAGGAGACACAGGAGACGCTGGTTGTTCCCTGGGACAGGAAGATGCCCTGGAGGAGGAAATGGCAACCCACTCCAGTATTCCTTCCTGGGAAATTCCATGCACAGAGGAGCCTAGTAGGCTACAGTCCATAGAGTTGCAAAGAGTCAGACACAACTGAATGACTGAGCACTGACGCACCAGTTCTAGCACTCATGGGCTTCAGTAGTTGCAGCACTCAGGCTCAGTAGTTGTGGTACACAGGCTTAGTTGCCCCACACATGTGGAATCTTCCCAGACCAGGGAGTGAACCCATGCCCCTGGAACCACCAGGGAAGTCTCCCCTCTTTTAGTAAATAGAGAAAGAGGAAAAGTAGGTGCGTAATTATTTAATTAATTCCAATGAATTGATATCAGAGTCTCTTAAAGGAGCACCCAAGCTAAGGGTAGGGGCCTAACCATGAATGTGGATAGGTGGGGGAAGGGCATTACTTAGGTATTCTAGAAGTGCATGGGCCTTTGGGCCTGTCAGGTGCATCAGCTCTGTACTACATTGCTTTCCCTGTCCTCATCTGTCTAAACTACTTTGGAAAGACTTCTCCAAACCTTGAGCATTCCACTAGATCCTAAGACACCAACCTAGCAACCCAAATCTGACTCTGGATGTTGACCTCTTGTCTAACCACTTGATTTTCAGTGATTGATGTTGAACTGTACCCCTACTGGGATGAACCCACTCTGGCAGCTCAAGGTGAAAGACCTGACCCCTTTTCCCTTATCACAACACTCAAGCTCCATCGTTTCTCTTTGATGTGATAGATTGTCTCAAATTAAACAAATGCTTGTGCATAGTCCAGGGCCCCTTCCTGTACACACTCCCTGGTGATCTGGTTTGAAAGAAACGGCCAGCCTTGGCTGATACATTGGGCAACATTACAAGGTACATGAGGCAGGAAGAAGCACAGCCAAGATTCATTTCTGTTCTTGCTGATCTCTACTGTGGTTTCCAATGGAGAGAACACCTTTAAGAAGGTAAAGTTGGCAGGGCCACACTGTGTCAATGGGCTACTTTCAGCTTTGAAGAGCATAGCTTTTTTTCTTTTTCTTGGGATACAGTCCTCTGGAAGGCTGGAATTCATTTCTGGCATAGTACTTCACTAGAATCAACTGTGCATGCTTAAAATTGTACTTTTAATGTTATTTTAAGTACCTATTTTATAATTTCAATAAACTACACTCAAGCATGATGTAATTCTGATTAATGATACTTCGATGGTACACCAGGAGCTCTCAGTTCTGCTTGTGCCTCAGTGCTCACCTGAGGCATCCCATTAATCATTGTTATGCTACAGTCTGTCCTATCATATTGCTTAATTACCTTTTCTGTTACTCATTCATCTACTCTATTAATCCCCACAGAACAAATTCATCAAACGCTGAAGCACTGGCGTTCCTGATCTTGCCAGAACCTAGCCCTTATCCATAAAAGATGGAAGGATCCCAAAACTCTCAATATTCAAGAAAAACAACCCTAACACATATTGTCTACTCAAGGGAATCTTGTCTCTCTTTATTCATTGCAGACCCAAACCTTACCCACTTTTCAAGGCTCAGCTAAATCCTAGTAACCCACATGAATTTCTCCTTAGTTAAGGTTCTTATTGCCAACATCACAATCTATGTCATTCAACTTTACTATTTTGTTCCAACTTTACTATTTTGTTCCATTCTTTGTGGGCTTTCATATGAATATTAATTCAATTGAGTCATGAATTTCCTTAGAACAGGTTTCATGTTTAATACTCTTTAATAATAATGAAGAGTAATTATAAATAATAACATCTACTGACTATTTACTATGTATCAAGCACTGGTGTCAATGGTTTACAAAGGTTAGCTCATTTAATTATATCAGCAATATTGGATGGAAGTACTTTTATTGTCATCTTTGCAACACAGAGGTGAAAGTGCCCATGTTCACACAACCAGTAAAACAAGCATACAAAGCCAGGCAGCCTGAGTCGAAAATCTAAGCCCTAACCATTAGGTAGCACTACCTCTTCTCATAACCTTCACAGAGCCTAGCAGTGTACTTACACACATTCATAACTAGCTTAATTGTTTAATTAATTAACTTTTTAGCTGGATTAAAATCCCTATTTTTCAGAATGAAAGGAAGAAATTTTGGTCCAGATTAGAATAAAGATAAGAGAGAAGAAAAATCTAAAACTGAAAGAAAAAAAAATGATAGGTAGGTATTTGGAATAGGAGAAAAGTACTTGCAAAATCAGATGCATAGAATTTTATGTTCCATGAAAGGTATTTCCACATAAAAGTTTAAATAAAGTTTTAAAATTTAATAGGGGTACGGTGAAGCCATAACATCATTTCATGACATCAAACTTCGAAGAGACACAATAGTGACTGGACCAATAGACTAGTTATTATAGATGTTTCTAGTCACTTTTTCACTGACTCATACCCAACATTTTCTAAACTTTTCCCCCTCATACAGTCAACAGGAACCTTACTCACAGTCTCTCCTAATAGAATTGTTGTTCATGTCTGTTCTCTCTTATCAAAAACTGTGCAGTAAGATGTACCAAAATAGGAATAGACTTTCTAATTGTGATAAATTATTTTCCAATATGAGAATCATTAGAAATAATCCTTTGCATTTCAAAATATTTAAAAGAGAGATACATCATTAAATCACAGAGGATAATTGGATACAGTGGATTTTAAGTTACTGAACCCATTAGGCAAGGTGTCTTAACAGTAGACAAAGCGAATTACATAGTTGTTGGAATAAGCTACCTGCTAAAGAGCTTCAGCTCACCACAATACTTCATATCCCATTTTTGTACATGTGTATGCATGTATATATGATAGGGAAGAATTTTCACCGTAGTGGTTATCTTTGGATTATTGGATTTGAGATATGCTTATTTATACCATTTGAACTTTTATAGCGACCATGTATACATGTTTACAAAAAAGATGTGTATAAGAGACAGGATCTATATTTATTCCCATTTTTCATTTCTTATATTGATTATCTGTTCTCTCTTTTCTTGATCAATTCTAGCTAGAATTTTTTCAATTTTATTGACCATTTCAAAGAACTAGATTCTGGTTTCATTGATTTTCTCAAGTTTTATATTTTAAAATGTATTGATTTCTGCTTTCATTATTATTTTTTTTAATGTTCTTTCTTCTGCCTGATTTGGGTTTAATTTGCTCTTTTCATAGTGTCACAGTTAAAGCTGAGATCACTGATTTGAGACCTTTACTGTTCTCTAATTAAGCATTCTACTCTAAGTACTGTGTTAACTGAATCACAGAATTTCTAGTTGTATTTTCATTTGTAATCATTTCAAAATATTTTCTAATCATTCTGTAAATTTCCCTTTGACCAAAAGTTATCAGAAGCATATTATTTAACTGCAAAATATTTGGAGATTTCAAGATACAATATATTATTGATTTGTTCTTTACTATGGCCTGTCAAAGGATTGTCATGTAGTTATTTTTTGCACTTTTATCCTATTCATCCATCTCTTTTAAATAGTAAATATTTAAACTTTGCAAATGTATAAATATGTTGAAGTTCTATAGTCTGTCTTGGTGAATGTTCCGTGTGCACTTGAAAAAAAAATGTGTCTTCTGCTATTAGACTGTTGATAGTGTTGTTCAGAATTTCTATATTCTTTCCTTAATTTATTTTTTTAACTGGATATAATAGTTTTGAAATGTTGTATTAGTTTCTGCTGTACGACAACATGAATCAGTCATATATATACATATATCCCCACCCCCATCCCAACCTTTAGATAAGCACAGAGCACTCAGCTGAACTCCCCTGTGCTATACAGCAGCTTCCCACTAGCTGTCTGTTTTACACGTGGTAAATGTGTTTATATGTCTATGCTTCTCTCCCAATTCACCCCACCTTTCCCTCCCCACTGCTGTGTCCACAAATCCATTCTCTACCTCTGCATCTCTATTCCTGCCTTGCAAACAGGTTCATCAGTACCATCTTTCTGGAACTTCTATATTCTTACTAAACTTCTTCCTACTTGTTTGTGTACTTTTAGAAAGGAATAGTTAAGTCTCTAACTATAATTGCACCTTTCTCTATTTATATTTAAGTTCTATGGCATCTTGCATTATCAGGTTATTTTGTCAGCTGCTTTTATATTTAGGATTGATCTGTCTTCTCTGAGATTTGATCTTTTTATCCTTATGTTTTATTCCTGTACATGCATAGTAATACTTCTGAAATATATTGTCTTACATTAATATAACCATTTAAGCTTTTTTGATTAGTGTTTCATGGTATCATTGTTATTCATTTATGTTTGGCCTATCGAAGGATTGTTATGCAGTTATGTTTTGCACTTTTATCCTGTTCATCCATCTCTTTTAAAAGCATGTTTAGACTTTATCTTTCATTCAATGCAGTTTTTAATATTGGTAGATTTTAAATCTGCCTCATTGTTTTTCCTATTTGCCCCATCTGTTGTATTTTTCCTTTTTTTTCTGCCTGTTCTTGGATTGCATTTTATAACACCATATTTATTTATATTTTTGACTCTGCATTTAAACATATTTTGAGAGAATGCATTAGGATTTACAGCATAAAATTTAATTTGTTACAGTCTAACTTCAAATCTTCCCTGGTGGTTTAGCGGTTAAAGCGTCTGCCTCCAATGAGGGAGACCCGGGTTTGATCCCTGGATCGGGAAGATCCCCTGGAGAAGGAAATTGTAACCCACTCCAGTAGTCTTGCCTGGAGAATCCCAAGAATCCCATGGATGGAGAAGCCTGGTAGGCTACAGTCCATGGGGTCACAAAGAGTCTGACACGACTGAGCAACTTCACTTACTTACTCACTTAACTTCAAATAATATTTTGCTTTACATTTAGTATCAGAACCTTGTGATTCTGTGTTTCTCATTCCTCTTTCTTGTCTCCTGCCCTGTTTTCATGTTTTACCTATGTCATAAACCACAGTACAGTGCTACTATTTTTGTTTTGCCTTGAGCAGTCAATTATCTGTTAGAGCAATTCATAATAAGAAAAACATCTTTTACATTGATTTTCACTTTAGTAATTTCTGAATAGAGATCTTCATTTCTTTTTATAAGCCTAAATGTCTATCAGTTATGTTCTGCTTTAAAAAATAACCCTTTAGCATTTCTTGGAGCATGGGTCTCTGTCTGAATTTTTGATTGTCTGAAACAAGTTTTTCATTCTCCTTTATTTTTTAGAGGTATTTGTGCTGTGTGTAGAATTCTGGATTGACTTCTTTCTCTTTTCACCACTTTAATGATGTCATTCTGTGTGGTTTCAGACAATCCATTTGATATCAGTCCTATATTTTTTCTTTATATGCAATGTGTCCTTTATTTCCACCAAATCCCTTTCCCTGATGCCTTTAATATTTTTTCATCTTTTTTTGAAGAGGTTGAGTATGATGTATCACAGTGTGCATGTGCTTGTATGTGTGTGTGCATGTGTGTGTATTTTGTTAGTGTATTTATTTATACCTATGTAGAAGGCTGGACAGAAGTGTATAGCATTTATGCCTGAAAATGGATATGCCTCTTCTGTTAGGACATTAGTGCAGGAATTTGAGGCAGTCGAGTCAGAAGCTGAGCTTCATTTGTGTTTCATTGTTGCTGCATTCAGTTTCAGGCCACCATACACAAAGACTGCAAGTCTTTGTACCCCTCTCTCCAATTCATGGGCTTCCCAGGTGGCTCAGTGGTAAATAATCTTCCTGCTAACACAAGAGGCCTGGGTATGATCCCTAGGTCAGGAAGATCCCCTGGAGAAGGAATGGCAACCCACTGCGGTATTCTGCCTGGGAAATCCCATGGACAGAGTACCCTCGTGGGCTACAGTCCATGGGGTCACAAAAGAGTCAGACATGACTTAGTAACTAAACAACAACAACCTCAACTCACACATTGAAATCCTATCCCACAATGTGATGGTTTTTGGAGGTGGAGTCTTTGGGAAGCACCTGAGACATGAGGGTGGAGTCCTCACAAATGGGATTAGTGCCCTTATAAGAACAGACCAGAGAGTTAGCTCACTGTCTTTCTGCCAAGCGAGGACACAAAGAGAGGTCAGAAGTGTACGACATGAAACAGGACGCTCACCAGAGCTTGACCCTGACACTCTGACCTTAGACTGTAGCCCCCAGAACTATGAGAAGTAAATTTCTGTTGTTTATAAGACAGCTTGTCTGGAGTGCTTTGTTATAGCAGCCTGAACAGATAAAACAGTTGAGAGAGAGAATTATTCTCAGAATTCCTGCTCCACCCCAGCTTCTGGACTTCCTCCAGCACCTGTGCCTCTGAGGGAGATTATGTCCAGGTATTTGTGATCCTCTCATGGTGGACTTCCCTGGTAGGTCAGAGGGTAAAGCGTCTGCCTACAATTCAGGAGACCCGGGTTCGATCCCTGGGTCGGGAAGATCCCCTGGAGAAGGAAACGGCAACCGACTCCAGTGTTCATGCCTGGACAATCCCATGGACCGAGGAGCCTGGTGGGCTGCAATCCATGGGGTCGCAAAGAGTCAGACACGACTGAGCGCCTTCTGTGTGTGTGCAGTGGGTGTCAGCTTCTGCTTCTTACTGGTGGTTATCAGCCTGGTGATGTGAGGCAGAAAACCTGTCTGTTTTCCAGGTCTAGGGTCAGACTTAGGTAAGCCTATGCCTGGGGATCAGGGAGCATCTCAATGATGCAAACCTTCCTTGTCATGGTGGTAAAACTCTGCAGGTTGCATGCAGAAGGGTTTCCCAACCTTCCCCCATTGGTAGGAAGCATCTAAGGATATTGGTATAAATGTTAGTCCCAGTTCTATTTCCTGCTTCTCCCAGAGGACTGATGTGTTCTGCTTCTTGGGGTGCAGGAGCCTGGATAAAGCTTTGTGCTTCCTCCCAGAACCAGGTCCTTGAGCAGTGTCAGGATCTATGGAAATTAGCTTACAACTGAGTTGACACTCTCCTCATATCTGTCTCCCAGGTGTTCTGTCCTCTCTCAGTAGCTCATGCTCAGCTTTTAGAAATTTGTTTAAGAAGGTTTTCTGAACTTGTCTTAATCTCTTGTGTTGATGTGCTGCCAGTGCTTCACCCTGTCACCTGACCCAGGGAAGCTAATGCTCTCCTTGTCACTCTCTTTGCAGCAACTGTTTTCGTTGAAGTATAGGCTCCCTGGTTTCTCACCTCTCTGACAGATCCATGAAAAAATATGATTCTATATTTATATGACTTTCTTGCTTTTAGTGTAGGACAGATATAAAACTCTGTGCTACCTACATTTGTATCAAACTATCATTATCATAAGAGACTAGTTGTTTTCATGTTTTAATGTAGTTTTAAAATCGTATTTATCCTTTTCATATTTCCTGATTCTGGATATCTTCATATTTTCCCTTCTCATTATTAGGCTCTAAAAATAGATTTATAAAATTTTAATAATATTTTGGAAATAAGATATACAGTGATATAAGTAACTTATAATATTTGAAAATAAAATATTTCCTATTAAAAAACATGACCATTAATCAAAGGAAAGGGAATTTTATTTTCTCTGGATATAGGTCTAGAGCTATTGTTAGAAGTATGAATGTTATAATCGCTTTTTGAACAGAATTGAAATCAGATCTCTGCAGGTGCTAACTGCTTACAAAAGCACAACAAAGGACCATGGTCAGTGGTATTAAGCCAGTTATGTTCAGTAGATACAAGAGATGCAAGTTCAGCCTCTGGGTTGGAGAGTCTCCCTGGAGTTTGCTTGGGAAATCCTATGAACAGAAGAGTTTGGTAGACTACAGTCCACGGGATTGCGAAGAGGCAGACCGGCCTAGCGCACATACATTCACTAGAAACAGTTTTTTCATAAATCTTTGAGTCATTTTGGCTTGGGAGNTTATATGACTTTCTTGCTTTTAGTGTAGGACAGATATAAAACTCTGTGCTACCTACATTTGTATCAAACTATCATTATCATAAGAGACTAGTTGTTTTCTTGTTTTAATGTAGTTTTAAAATCGTATTTATCCTTTTCATATTTCCTGATTCTGGATATCTTCATATTTTCCCTTCTCATTATTAGGCTCTAAAAATAGATTTATAAAATTTTAATATTTTGGAAATAAGATATACAGTGATATAAGTAACTTATAATATTTGAAAATAAAATATTTCCTATTAAAAAACATGACCATTAATCAAAGGAAAGGGAATTTTATTTTCTCTGGATATAGGTCTAGAGCTATTGTTAGAAGTATGAATGTTATAATCGCTTTTTGAACAGAATTGAAATCAGATCTCTGCAGGTGCTAACTGCTTACAAAAGCACAACAAAGGACCATGGTCAGTGGTATTAAGCCAGTTATGTTCAGTAGATACAAGAGATGCAAGTTCAGCCTCTGGGTTGGAGAGTCTCCCTGGAGTTTGCTTGGGAAATCCTATGAACAGAAGAGTTTGGTAGACTACAGTCCACGGGATTGCGAAGAGGCAGACCGGCCTAGCGCACATACATTCACTAGAAACAGTTTTTTCATAAATCTTTGAGTCATTTTGGCTTGGGAGAAAAAAATGTGTTTTAAGTATCTGTTTACAAGTGACCATTATATTTTCCATGAGAAAGATATAGAGGTAGAGAGGAATCACAGTTTGATTCAAATTTTCACAACCTTCTGAATGTATCAAACGAATAAAAAGAAAGTGAAGCTGCCTCAAGAGAATTCTCTACAAATTAGCTAAGAATCCTGGAAGTTTTACAATCTGACTGGGACTCAATTATTATTACCTATAAAAATAGGTGCTGTATTAGAGTAACTATATAGTCTCCTGAAGTTCCAAGATTCTCTAATTCCTAATTATGTATCTTTGTTTATAATGATTTGATTGAAAAACCACTCTTACATGAATCTTTCTATAACTGCAGGTTTTATATGGGGAGAAATTAAACAAATGTGGGATGGTGGACTTCAAGATTACATCCATGATTGGTGGAATTTAATGGATTTTGTGATGAACTCCTTATACCTAGCAACAATCTCCTTGAAAATCGTTGCATTTGTAAAGGTAACTATAATTTACGTTATTGGTAAAGCAAAAGTTACGTTAAGTATTGATAATATTCCATTGTTATTATGTTTATTAACAATGCTGCCTAGGGCATTATCTGTATGTGAAATTCATCATCTCACGACTTTCCTGAGACATACGAATAAAATACATAGATAATGCACAGCTTATAGTCGTAAAACAGATTTTAATAGACATTTAGAAATTGTCACCCAATTTTCTGGTATCTAAATTGAATGATGCCTAAAAGTGACTCAATAGCTGCTCTCAATTCTAATCTTTTCCGTTTCTAATGAAATTCTACCTCAAACACTGTTCAAACTTTTGCAACCAGAATCTATTTTTATCAGTAATAACTAACTGATAAAATTACACAGACAGATCAAAATATTACTCTCTAAAGCATTGAAATTATCATTTCAGTTTAAACTAATATAGCTTGATATAATTGGAGCAGAATATAATTCTTTCTCCTCACCCCATTCAACATGACAATGCTGAAATCTCACACACCCATTCCTCCCCCACATTTCATACAGCATCAGTCTCATCGCAAACCACATAATTTACGTAAAATGTTTTTGCTCTGCAGTGACAACTGAGATTATTTTGTACTTTGGGGGATGTTTTTTAAGCCAAAGTATGATCGTGTCCTCCTTCCTGCCTTTTCATTCACTCCTTCCTTTTCTCTTCCTTTTTAAAAAATGTGTGTCAAAATGATGAGTGAATTAGGAAAACATAAGTGTTTAATTGGACTGTACATGAATAATTCATGCGATCTAATGATCTGAGCTAGGAAATGCTAAAACAAAAGTGAACTCTCATTCATTTAGTCTTGTTCTAAGTCAGCTCCTAAAACGTTCAGCTGTAACAGGGTCGAAATTGCCCAAAGTCATTTCCTGAATTGTTCAATTAAAATGTTTCCAGCACTCATCAAAACATTCAGAAAAAAATGTTTTCTGCCAATTTCATGGAAAACTAGCTATGTTTTAAGAATGGAAATGATTTGATAATTTTTTTCTATCTGCATTAAGAACGAATTACCTTGGGACTTTCTGAAGCTAACAGAAAATATTGTGTTAACCAGGGAAGTTTTGCATCTGTGTAGGAGATGGATATCCATTTTGAAGTGCATATCTTCCCAGTTTTTCTTTCCTCTGTCATGATGCTTAAGTATATCTATAAAGTTGTTTTGGACATCTTTCTCCCAAAAAGTAATATATCTGGTTTTTTGTGACCACGTACAGTTATAAAACTCTAGTTCTACATGACATATCAATTCTTCTCATACTTTCAGGTGCTAAGAATCACCTGAAGAGCTTGCTAAAACAGATCCCTTTTCTCAATTCCCATGGATCAGGAGTATTAGGCGGGGGCCTAAATTTGCATTTTTTGCAAATTCATCAGCTAATTTTGAAGTAAATGGTCTAAGGAAAACATCATAAATAGCCCTAGGCTGAAAAATTCTATTTAGCAGCTCAAAGAAATATGAGTTTGATGCCACAAGGAACCTCTTTCATATAATATTTATATTAAGAAACATTTTATAGATCTCATTTATATGGTATTCACTTATAGTACATATATATTTTGTATATAAGAACTCTGGTATATACTACATACAGTTACATAAATTAATGAATACCTGTGTATTTGGGGCCACAGTGGTTTCAGATAACTGGATTTGAATTTTCATAAAATGAGGTAAATTCTTTATGTGGAATATCTGTTTTCATACTAAAATATAAACATTGTTCCTTATACTGTAAATGGGAAAATTTATGTTAAAAATTCAACAAGGGACTACCCTGGTGGTCCAGTGATTAAGACTCCACACTTCTAATGCAGGGGGCACGGGTTCAGTCTCTGATAGGAAAACTAAGATCCTGCATGCTTCACATAGCTAAAAGAAAAAATAAAATAAAATAAACTCATCCCAAGTGATGAAGAAGAAAGAAAAGAAAAGGAAAAAAAGATGGAAAAGTACATAGAAATAACCTCAGATGAACTCTTTGGGAAATATATGGATTGTTTATGCACTTTGGTCATAGGAGTTCAGCTAGGATTATAAACATAAATGATGCAAAGTTATTTCTGAATGACTGATTTGTGTGCCCCAAACCTTAGCTTCATGGCTAGTTTTTAAATGGCTGCGCTTTAGACCCGGGTTTCCTGGGCTCAGTTTTCTCGATCACTTACTAGTTATGTGAACTTGGACCTCTCTGTGTGTCACCTATAAAAGAAGGAATTTCTGTCCTACACCATTAATATAAGAAAAACATGAGTCAATCAATGTATTTAAAGTGCTGGTAACCGTGCATGATTAGTTCTCTCTGCTGTTTCCTCCTCCTTCATGTACCCTGAGTCCACTGGACTTGCCTCTTGCACTGTCTTTATTGTGTCATTTGCTTTATTTTAGTTGAAAAAGAGTTTCATGGAGAGTTTCATGGAGGAATTCACACTCGTCTTTACCACTTGCAAACTGTCTGATTTGGGCAAGGTGTTTCATGTGGGCCTCAATTGTATTATCTTTTAAATGATGATAATAGCAAAAAAGCACTGACTTTGGGAGGCTGTGATGTCATGCTGATTTGGCAACTCAGCCTTCTTTATCATCTTTTGTTCTATCATTCATTTTCTCATGCTAATTTTTAATAATATAATTTATGATTTCAGGAAAAGGAACATTATTTCTGTACAAAAATAGACTACCATAAATGAGGCAAACAGTCATTTTGTGAATCAAGCAATGAGAATTTATGAAGTCACATTAAGAAACTAGCTTTCCATCTATTTGTTGAGAATGCAAAGACACTTGCAATACAGCCCCTGCCTTCAAGCAGTTCACAGAAAGGAAAGAGAAATGCACATGAAGACCTTACAGTGTGATAAGGTCTACCACAGGGACCTTGCTGGCATCATGGAAGGAACTAAATTTGGCTCGCAGTGTCTTGAAATGATTTAGAGGACAGAGTGAGTGGGCATGTATTGTGTCTATGAACATTCATAAATGTCCCTGGGAGAAGAAACATAATATGCATGATTCTGAGAGTATAAAGGAGGTCACTAATTCAGAAGGATGGTCCAGGGAATTGGGGCAGGAAGCGAGGATGGGAAGGACTTTCTAGACCATGCTATATGGTTTGAATCCTAAGATAAAGAAGAACCATTAATGAGGCTGAAACAGAATGAGTCAAATGATGATGATTATCTGAAGTAGAGCAGTGAATGCAGGAGAAGTTAATAGAAGGTTGGCTTTAGGGAAACAAAAAATAATTAGGAGGTAAGATCCACAATACATGTGATTTGTTATTATGAAGGCTGGGATCATAGGTGGGATCCCAGGATGATCTTGACACTGCTCCCTAGTAAATAGTTCACTTCTGATGGTGCAGGCAAGATAACCAAGGGGTTATAACTTGGAATTTCCCAGGTTCTGTCTTCTGATATGAGTGCATAAACAGTAGCAAAAATCTAACCCTTGGTCATCTGGGTCAAGTGATGGATCCAGACCAAACGAACTATCAGTCCTTCAAGAGGGAGACCCTTCTGTAACCGGGCTGTAGGGAGAGAACTTCATGGTCTAGAAGAAGGGCCATTCCTATTTGGTTCATCGTTTTGCAATTTATCCTCCTGGAGTTTTTTTTTTTTAACATATGAAAGGGTCCTTTGGCCAAAGCTGTGATCTGGGCTCTGATTCATTCTTGGTATGACTACTGCCTGTACCACTTCCTACCAGTGCGATTTGGGACAAGTTTATGACCAACCTAGATAGCATATTAAAAAGCAGACATTACTTTGCTGACTAAGGTCCATCTAGTCAAGGCTATGGTATTTCCAGTGGTCATGTATGGATGTGAGAGTTGGACTGTGAAGAAAGCTGAGCGCTGAAGAATTGATGCTTTTGAACTGTGGTATTGGAGAAGACTCTTGAGAGTCCCTTGGACTGCAAGGAGATCCAACCAGTCCATTCTAAAAGAGATCAGTCCTGGGTGTTCTTTGGAAGGACTGATGCTGAAGCTGAAACTCCAATACTTTGGCCACCTCATGCGAAGAGTTGACTCATTGGAAAAGACTCTGATGCTGGGAGGGATTGGGGGCAGGAGGAGAAGGGGAAGACAGAGAATGAGATGGTTGGATGGCATCACCGACGCGATGGATGTTAGTTTGAGTGAACTCCAGGAGTTGGTGATGGACAGGGAGGCCTGGCACGCTGCAATTCATGGAGTCGCAAAGAGTAGGACATGACTGAGCGACTGAACTGAACTGAACTGAACCTATGCCTCACCGTTCTTCTCTGTAAGATGACAGGAATAATCAAATTCCAGACAATGTTTTGAGAGGCTCTCATTAATAAACACATTCAATGCCATATAATTGAGTTTAATATAAGCACTCAGTTGTTTTTTATTTTGATTAAAATGAAACAGCATTAGATTATACAAAGAGAACACAGAAGTTCATGTGACTTTAGGATTTTCTTTCCCCATAAGGCTTTGTGGTTATGCCTTAAATGCCTTGATTCATTAGCATTTCACAGCTTAGGGATTGTAGCGTTTTAAAATTTGCTTTTAATTTTTGAAGGTTTGTCAATCATTTCTTGTTCTCACGATGTATAAAACGTTAAGTCAATCTAGAGCTTGTTGATGCCTGAGCACACTTGGAAAATGTTAGTTTATCTTCATTAGGAGTCGTTTTCTCCTAAAATATTACCTAGTCCCTTTTCCTATGTATAACTTGTCTCTTATGTCTATCTTCTGTCATTTTGCAGAAATGATTGCAATCCTATGCCTCATCCACTGTGTAAATAATATTCTCAGAAATCAAAATGATTAGGAATAAGAACATTTCTTTCAATGATCTTGCTGGAATTTTTCATAGCACCATTCTTCTAAATAGTATTTACCACATTGGTCCCTCTTCTTATCAGCTAGAAAGAAGGTTAATGTTTCCATTTCATAAATGTTACAACTGCAGTGAATTCTCCAAATCATGAATTTTTATAAATATTCTTTAGTTTTATGACAGAGAGCTGTAGATATTTAAATATGAATTGTGTAGTGTTATCTACCACAGGAGAAAATCATACGCCTTCTTATTGTCTTCCACTTCTTAATTATCTAACCAGTTTGTAGGAGGGGAAACGTTTTCACCTTATAAATCAAGCATTAAAACCAGCATACATCTTCTGTTTAATCTTGTAGGACAAATGTTTTCACTTTGCCTCAACTTAATTATTATTCATTTTGAATACTTGACTTTTATGAGTATACATCAGGCTCTAGAGAATATAAAGACGAACTTTTCCTATATTCAAGGAACTTAGGACCCACTATTATGATGCAATCCGTCTTCCTCTCCTAACACTTCTGCTAAGGTGTTCATGATCTGGCTTCGGCTTTCTCTTATTACTATTCCCAAAGCCTCTGCAACCCAGCTATATTAAGATGCTCACATTTCTACAAATGATCCATCTTTTCTAACAATCATGCTTTAGAATATATCTACAATTCTCCACCCGAAAATGCTTTTTGAACTTCTGTCATATATAAAACACTCTATTAGATGTCCAGTACCAAAAACACATTAGACAAAGCTCCCCACATGGAAATCTGACAAGGAACTCAAAGGTAAATATTCTGTTTTCTAGGTCTGCATAGCAACAGATTCCTTACAAAGAATCTAAATAGAAATGGAGACTTAAGGCAAAGTCAAACTATGGTAGGTTTATAATTTATAAGCAAATCCATGAGAGAAAAAGGAAAGCAGGAATTTCCGGTCCTCAAAGAGCTATCAGTTCAGTTCAGTTCAGTCACTCAGTCGTGTATGACTCTTTGCAACCCCATGAATCACAGCACGCCAGGCCTCCCTGTCCATCACCAACTCCCAGAGTTCACTCAGACTCACATCCATCGAATTCGTGATGCCATCCAGCCATCACATCTTCTGTCGTCCTCTTCTCCTCCTGCCCCCAATCCCTCATGTGTGATATGTAACTTGATTTCTCTCTAACATGGAATTGCCAGCTCTGGTCACCAGGACCCTAGTGTCCACTCATCTGTAGTATAAGAGAACTTCTCAAAGGAAAGACAAGCACTGCCTATTTAATATCTGTCTTTTTCACTGTATTGTAAAAGCCTGCATGGCATGAGTAATAGCTTGTTTACCACTGTGAACCCTGAAGATATCGCCTGACACAGAGTATGCACTCAACACATATTTGATAAGTGATTAGTAGCCAAAGAATCAAAATAATTAGAATGTAAACCCATTTTTTTAGACAAAGGGTCCAGGATTCATAGAAAGGCATTTTGGTGAGATTGTGAAGGTAGTTTGGAGAATGGCCAGAATTGAAGGTTTGAGCCAGAGCAGTAAGCACTTAATTGGGTACAAATGGAAAGTCAATCTCAAAAGGAAGTCAAATCTCAGATTCCAGAGGCTTCATGTGACATGTTGGGAAATGGAATTTCATCATGAGGACATTGGCGTCATTCAAGAACATTAAGCCAGATTGCCTGATTGGTCCTTTTAAAAGATGATCTGGAGGAAATAAATGATTGTAGGGACAAGATTCAAGGCAGGGACAAGAGTTAGAAGGCTATTATAATCATTTCTGTAGGGAATAGATTTCCTACAAAAGTTCCTTTTGTAGGAAACTTTTTTAACAGTGAGGATACCAATGTTGAGGAGTAAGAACATACAGAAGATTTTGGTTTCAAAGGCTGGGATTTTGCTAGGAAGGACTCTAGGATCAACCTCAAATGCTGCCTTAGGTAATTTACTGCCATCCACTGAGATGAAAAAGCATGAATTGTGAAGGTGTTTGAGGATGAAAAGAGGATGAGTTTCAATTCTGACCTGTGAGTTTGAGACACCCATGAGATATTTAAGGGAAAATGTCAAGAGGCAAGAGAATATAAAATATGAATGTAAGTGCAACTTCTGGGCTGGAGATGAGGAACTGAGAGTTATTAGCATATAAGTGACAACTGAAATCACAGGAAATTTCCAGGGAGAGTAGAAAGAATAAGAAGAGAAGGGGTCTGAGAAGTGAGCTCAATATTTAAGGTGCAAGTGAAGAAGCAGAGCCTGCTAAGAAAATTGACAAGAGCCATCATTCTGGCTGGAGGCAAACATACAAAGATGAAACATGAGCATAGATCTTGTGAATAATTTTTAGAAAATAAAGCCAAAGGAAACTTTAAAATTCAAGTTAATCTTTTCATTCCTAATAGTAGGTGTGGAAAATATGTTTAATCACTGCAAAATTACCACTTTTCTGTACAGAGCTACAGAATAGCTTGATTTGAAGAAATTTTTAAATTGCTTCATAAAATGTCCTTCTTTAAAACCAAACTGAAATGTACATAGATGTGAATGGCAGAAGAAAAATTAAAGAATAAAGTTTAAAAAGTGAAATCAAGAGAGAATTCCTAAAATTTTATATCTCGGTTTATTGCTAACAGGAAACAAGGTTTCTAGGTCAGAGAACAGATAAATTCTTTACTTACAGAACAGTCTTCACATTGGTCCCCCATCCTCCAAGCTCACACAGGGCAACAGAAGAGAAGCCAGATGTGTCCTCCACATACATGAGTATCACAGGACAGCAATGGGGAAATAATGCGTCTCAGAGCTTATGTAGTACAGCTGTGCCTGCTGCCCATATTCCCCCTGGAGACGGAAAGAGAAAGACCTTAACCTTCTAAAGTGAACAAGTTCTCTCTGGGGAGGCAAAGGTCCCCCTGGATTATTATCCTTAGACTGTAAGCAGATGGTTCCAGGGGAGATATTTCTCAGTCTCTCAGGAGGTCTCTCTCTTTAATTTCCAAGTCTTCATTCAAACATCCTTTAACCCTGTGCTTAGTCGTTGAATTGTATCCGACTCATGGACTGCAGACTGTCAGGCTCCTCTGGCCACAGGGGATTCTCTAGGCAAGAATACTGGAGTGGCTTGCCATGCCCTCCTCCAGGGGAATTTTCCCAACCCAGGGATCGAATCCAGGTCTCCCGCATTGCAGGAGGATTCTTTACCTTCTGAGCCACCAGGGAAGCCCTCCTTTAACCCAAATACTAGCAATATTTTTCTCGAGATGCCCTGGGTATAAACATGAACATATTCACATAGCACTGTTTCTCATCACTTATCTGGAGTGCTGGACCCTGAAACACTCCTGGATAATTATATAGGGGCAGAAGCTAGCATCTCATTTGCAAAGTGGAAACCATCCTCTTATGATTTTGCAAGCCCCAGCTGACAGAATTTGCTAAGAAGGGTTCTAAAGTACAGTAAGTCAATAGCAAAGCTGGAGTCAGTGACCATGTGATGATGGATTTTACATCCTACTAACTCAAGTGGGCTATGATGCCTAGAACAAGGAATGGCATCTCCACTAGATTCAGTAACATCAAAGGATCCTTCGAGCTTGAACAACATATAATCTCTATTCATTGCCAGTCTCAGCACCAGATAGAATGTGTCACTTTCTCTTCTCTATTCCCACAGAAGTTAGTGTTCATCTCTCAGAACATTTTTATTATAATTATCTGTTCCTTTCATCCTCATTTTTCCATGCATGAATACTTGATGGGATAAAATGTCTCTTGAGCACCTAGGACCTGCAGGGCATTGTGTTAAATGTGGTGACAAATTCCAAGAAAACAGTTACATCTTTAAGAATGTTTATTGTTTAGTATTTTGTACATTTTGAGGTATGGTCCTCAGCCTATAAGTTAAAAGAGAGAGAGATGATTAGCCATCAACAGAAGGGTAGATATTCTCTACTAAAATATGTGTGTCTTTCAAGAGAATGAGAAAAGGAAGGTTAATGTTATCTTAGTCTTTGAAGGAAAAGGTGGTATAAAATACAGGGTGGCGGGAAGGAACTGGAGAAAATTAGGTGAGGTTTGATGCTGCAAACTATTACTCTAATATTCATTACAATGAATTTAAAATCTTATTTTCTTTTTCCTGTATCTTCCGTCCTTAGCTATTTTATGCTCAAGCCATGCTTGGGAATGCTTAAGAAGAGTTATCAGGATTTAAAAATAGAAAATAATTTCCTTCTAGTTCAAACTTGATTGTTTTAAATTGTCACTCAAGCAGGCGTCTGAGTGTTGAACAAAATCAGGAACTTCTGAGGTATTTTCTCCCCAAGGAGATTTAAAAAAATACTATCTATTACTTTCAAGAGAATTAGTTAACATTTGTAAAGGTCTTTGGTATAAAATACAATAAAAAAGAATAGAAATATTCTGATGGTACTCATAGAGAAGTAAATTTTTTTTTCCTACGTGATAATTAGGGAAAAAATGCAGTTGTCTAGACATTTTTAGTGATGTATATGAAAAAGAGAATGTAACTTATTGTTCAGTTCTTATACAGGTATAACAATAGATGTTCATAATGTAGCATTTCAACATGTATTTGACCTTTTCTTGATAAGGATACAAATCTACTTTAAGATTACAAGGGATAAATTTCAATGTGCTCTTTCTATAGCCTGATATCAAAATAGTTCAAAGCTGACATTTTAATCATACTTTAAAAATAATTGCTGGTCAAAGTTCAATGTAGCAAATATTTTTCTCAAATCAAATGTTTTATCTAATTAGGGAATGTTCAGACAAATATCACACTTTCTACACATGAAATATTAAAAGCAGCAATCCATTGACTGCCTGAGTGATTTCCAACTTAGGTTTTATGTACATTTAGGCTATAACAGATACAAAATATTAATGGTGATGCCCACACTCATCATTACTATGTCCACGGCCATTACTTCCACTCATTTATAGGTCATTTGTGTCCAACATGGATACCTCTAGGATCAACAACTGTGTCAAATATGGTAAGTGAAGTCATTGATTTTGTTCAAAATGTAGCAGTTTTCCTTTATAATGTAGTTTTCTTATTATGATATCTCTATTTTTCCCAATATAGAATCAAACTTGTTTTTTTCCTATATAACATTTTCCTTTTCTTTTTTTAATAGATCTATTGCAAAGATCAAGGACAGATGTAATTCACAGATTAGCAAAGACTACAAATGACAAGGACAGACTAGGAAGGTCGCTTGATTAAAGCTCATCCCTTATAAGTTCCTTTAGTAAATTTCTTATTTTTGTGTAGATTAGAAGTGCTGCCACCTTCATGGAATACATCAGCTTCTTGCCAATAGGTCATGGTGCTAAAGCTACCTGAAAAAAATCATCCTGGCCTGGACTTGACAGGTTTGTATGTATGTGTTTGTTTCATATTTTATTTTCTCTTTGTTTCTCTCTTTTCTCTAGTACAGTGCTCTTAATCCACGTGAATCTTGGGACATGTGGCACCCCACGCTGGTGGCTGAAGCATTGTTTGCTATTGCAAATATATTCAGTTCCCTGCGTCTGATCTCACTGTTCACTGCAAATTCTCACCTGGGACCTCTGCAAATATCTCTGGGAAGAATGCTCCTGGACATCTTGAAGTTTCTGTTCATCTACTGCCTTGTGCTGCTAGCATTTGCCAATGGCCTAAACCAGTTGTACTTCTATTATGAAGAAACAAAAGGGCTAAGCTGCAAAGGCATACGATGTGAAAAGCAGAATAACGCCTTTTCAACGTAAGTCTCACGGATTTTTCTCTTGGAAATGTCAGTAGAATTTAAAGGGTATTTACATTTTGAAATAGAACCGTGACAAGTAGTTGCAAAGAAACACTGTGCTCAGTGGGGAAAACAGAGNAATCTGTGAATAAATCTTAAGTGTCAACTGTATTAAACAATTATATATGCAGTTTAAAAATAGGATGAAATTATAATAAATGATACATTTTCAAAAATTAAAAAAAAATTATATATGGTGAACTCTTCCCAATGTACATCCCAGTTGACAAGACAAGGTCTGATTGAGGTTGATCACATTAAAACCTTTAAGATAGTTTGCCCCACTGAGAGTCCAACAGCCTTAGCAAAATAATTCAATAAGGAACCATTACATTTCCTATCCTATAATTAAAATTTTATTATACAATTAAACATATGAAATGATTTATGTAAAAAAAAAATTTCAGAAAAGAAATCCTGAACACCAGTTAAGGCATCCTTAATGGGATTATTCTGGTTATCCAGATGAGACATCTATAGATTGCTTCAAGTTATAGGAGTTTGTTACAAGAATCTGGCACAGGATTATATCCATTAGACTCTCTGAGCAAGGGCTGACCTTAGCAAGATGGACCTTGGAATTTCTTACTCTGAGAATCGATATTAACATGACTCAGCTACTCCACATTACTCTCTTCAGGGTTTACTTATTACCTGGCTTATTTATTCTCTACTCTGTTTCTTAGTGTGTGCTGTCTCAAAGCTTTGGCTTCCTCATAATTCAGGGATCCTGGTTCTACATCGTAACTTCTGTCATTTCAGCGCCTTTTAACAACTACCTCATTCTCTTGCTATTTCTAAGACAAAACGTTCACAGAGAGGAGCTCTGATAGTTTAAACTCATCTTTCCATGTCAACCCATACCACAGTCCACTGGCCTCATGTGAATTTGCTCTCCTTGGAGCACTTGGCCACTGAAATCCTGCCTCCTTAGTCACCATGCCAGGCATAAGATACTTTTTGCTTTTGTTTTCACAATGCAACTACAGTCTTGTTTTAACCATTTCTCAAAGACTCTTAAGAATTCTATTGTCTTTTATTATATTAAGGTATTATAATGGTCCTACTGAAACAATTTTTCATTTGAGTTCAGACACTCTTCATCTTTTTCCATTTTGGGAGTAAATTTAAAAAAAATTTTAATGCTCCCTGAAATATTAAAAAATAGCAAATTTGATTATCTGAGCATTCAGAAACATCTTGTCATCTTACAGGATTTACTCTGTGCAACTTTAATTGTAAATGTGGAAATCCATAGTGATAACACTATTTTAGTCCTTTTATAATCAAAAAGGAAAAATCAGGTAAAAGTACTTATATTTTTCAAGGACTAAGCCTAAGGATCTATAATTTACCAACTGTCATTCAGTGCCTTGGGACAGGGGTTTGCAAACTTGTTATGAAAAGGAGAGGTAGTACATATTGTAGGCTTTGTAGGCCATCTGTTCTCTGTTGCAATTAGTCACCTCTGCCATCGTAACAGAAAAGAAACTGTAGACAGTAGATAAATGAGTTGGTATGGGTGTGCTTCAATAAAACTTTATTTATGCACATTGAAATGTGAATTCATTTAAAATTTTCACATGTCATGAAATATCACTCTTCTTTTGATTTTTTTTTTTTCCAGTTGTAAAAGTAAAAACAATGAACTCAAGGCCGTATAGAAACAGGCTAAAGGTCTGATTTGTCATCGCTAGTCCAGGAAACTAAATAGCTTTCAAAGCTCTAGGGAAAGTTAGGTACACATTTGCGCAGAATAAGGAAACAGTATTATTGGATTCTTTTTATTAAGCTTATTTTAAATTAATCAAATATAATCTAATAGTAATCATATTCTGTCATCCAATCTTACTGTATAATGGTTCTATTAATATAGTTATTAGTGTCATTTTATCTTTATTCCAGGTTATTTGAGACACTCCAGTCCCTGTTTTGGTCAATATTTGGGCTCATCAACTTATATGTGACCAATGTCAAAGCACAGCACGAATTCACTGAGTTTGTTGGTGCCACCATGTTCGGGACGTACAACGTCATCTCTCTGGTTGTCCTGCTTAACATGTTAATAGCTATGATGAATAATTCTTACCAACTTATTGCTGTAAGTTGCATCACTCCCCTCCTAGAATGTGTTGTTAGCTATATTCCACCGTATTATAATTGGTAATACAGTGTGTAACTGCTATGAATGAAACAAATCAGAATTATAAATGGACAATGTGATGTTTATAAGCACTGTTACCATACTTGGCTATATACTAATTTAATTTTTCATATTACATGTGATTATACTAAATCTAACCTGTGAGGCAATCATTGGCTATGGCAAGCAATAGGTGAGGTATGGGCTATGAACAGACAACTCATCTCTATGTAATGCCCTTTGGGTTTTGCATTGTCTCTGACCGTTTAATCTACAATCTTCATAAAAGCAAACTTATACCAGCTTTGCAAGGTACAAGTGCTAGCCCAGAGAGGAATCTGAGTGAAAAAGCATAGGATTTTGTTTCTTAAAGCCCAGAAAAAAGTCATTGAGGAGTAACACTGAATGCTGCAGCAGACTATACAATACCATATGTGTTTATTTGAAACTCTAGAGGGCAAACAGCTTAGCTTATTTATTCATTCATTCAATTAAATCTTATTAAGCTCTTATTTTGTTGCCAGAGATGGTCCTAGGAACTAGAAATATTGCAATGAATAAGAACAACAAAGTCCTTTATCCCTTTGAACTTGCATACTAGTGATCTGTGTCTGTGGCCATTAGAAACAGTGATAGAACGAATCTGTATTGGAATATATATCTTAAGATTTTCATATGTATACTTTAGACAAATAGCATTTTATAAGAATAATTATAGGTTGCCCACTTACTCCATAAATAACTGCAATTATATTGCATCTTTGAATCTATTGCTAATTCTCTGGGATGTCATTATTGTTATTTTGAGAAATAGCACTCCTAATTTTAATTAAACTCTCTTTATGGAAGCAAGACGCCTGTCACAGATGAAAAACTGCCTAAGACATTAAGAATGAATGAATTTTATTTACGAATTCCCAGGCTGAAGTATTCCCACGTTATATACTTAGGCCCAGGGCTTTCCAGGTGGTGCAGTGATAAAGAATGCACCTGCCATTGGAGGAGATGCAGGAGAAGTGGGTTTGAACCCTGGGTTGGGAAGACCCCCTGGAGAAGGATATGGCAACTCCAGTATTCTTGCCAAGGAAATCCAATGGACAGAGGAGCCTGGAGGGCTGTAGTACATGCGGTTGCAGACAGTCAGACACAACTTAGTGACTAAGCAACAATAATGGCAAGATGAGTAGCAGAGGTGGCTGTAGTCATCACTAGCCTGGAACTTTCTACCTTCAGTTTTCCAATCACTAGATGGTTTAATATTGTTACAGACCGTTTCAGAATCCCAAGCCTTGAACTAAGGAAGAGTCTGCTTTGTAACCACAGTAACAGAACATAATGAGGTCAGGATAATCCTTAACTTGTGACTAGCTGGGAATGAGAAGGAGCAGAAACTACTCACAGGCCAACATTTCACTTGTGTGACTGCCTTTTTATGACCTGAAGCCAATTTTACTCATTTCCATTCTCCATGGCTACAGCAAACAGTATCTACTTCCCTTCATTAATGCTTGTTTAGAAAGATGGGGAAGGAGATAGGAATGGGAGAGAAGAGACAAAGGGAGGGAAGCTACAGCTTCTGAGGATCTATCTATCCATTCATCCAATCAGAAGTCTGCTAAGAAACAATGAAGACCATGCGTTTTCTAGACACGGTGAAGCCCGTTGAAAGCACAATCTGTCCAGAGTCTAAACTAAAATCCACATTATTCAGAGGAGAAATGTATACAAACAATGTATGCACTCATCAGCACACAGCAATTGAGAAATATTAGAATGAAGTATAACCTAATTTTTCCTACTCTAAAACTCGAGGGTTTTTAAAATAATATTGGATTGGCCAAAAAGTTCATTCGGATTCTTCCATGGCATCATGCGAGAATACCCTAGCAAACTTTTTGGCCAACCCAATATTAATGGGTTAAGATGATCTATTTTGAATTTGTATGTATGCCCAGTTTCTACTACCTCCTACTTTCCAGATTTTCTGCTTAAATAAGATTTGTGGCTAATTTAAGAGGAGACTGACTGCCCCATATCTAATTGCCACAAATGTTCCTAACTTTTTCCAGGCAATTAACAAAGTGAAATCATTAATAAACAATCAGGGAGAATACCTCAGGCTTGTGGGTGGTCACTAGACACACTCTTATCTGGTACTGTTTGGCCAAGGTTATGTCAAGGTTCAATGCTGTGTCAAAGGCCTGTTGTACATTTGAAGAACTGCTGAGTTTATGCCTGTTGCCTAAAGGTGGACAAGATTTATTCAAATGGAAACATATCAAGTAGGAATTTTCCTGAAAACAATAGAAGTATGAGCTGTGGGCATCTACCTAGGCAAGGTGTCAAGGCCTTGGGAAGACATAAAGCCCTGCTTGAGTCTAGAATCTAATGAAACTGAGCTAATGTAAGCCTACAAGCATGAGAAATGAAGATTCATCTCCAGTCTCTCTAACATGGAATTACTTTAGCTGTCTGTTTCCTGGAAGAGGGAAGGATGAAAAGTGACAAGAGAGTTGTGAGTCCTTTTTAGGCTAAGCCATTGTCTAAAGTATTTAGATGACTATCTCGGGGAGTCAGCCTTGTTTTTATAGGTAATTTAATTAACGTTCCAAAAGCCACTCCAAAGTCAGCCTACAGTTTCTCTGTGAGGTTTATCTCACCTTATTAAGAAACCTGTCAGCACTTGTCGTTTTCTCCTGTTCAGGACCATGCGGATATAGAATGGAAATTTGCTAGAACAAAGCTTTGGATGAGTTATTTTGAAGAAGGAGGTACCCTTCCTACCCCATTCAATGTCATCCCGAGCCCCAAGTCTCTCTGGTACCTGATCAAATGGATATGGACACACCTGTGCAAGAAAAAGATGAGAAGAAAGCCAGAAAGCTTTGGAACGATAGGGGTAAGACCACAGGCTGTTGGTATTACTGTTTTGTGTGTGTGTGCACTTGAGTATGTTTGCACTCTTTACTGAATATGTTTGCATTTTAGCCTTTTTGTTCTCTTTGGTTGCATTCAGTGAACATCTATTCCACAGTTATTGTGTCTAAGGGGCTTCCCTGGTGGCTCAGCAGTAAAGAATCTGCCTGTAATATAGGAGACACAGGGACACAAGTTCAATCCCTGAGTAGGAAATGACAACCCACTCCAGTATTCTTGCCTGGGAAATCCCATGGACAGAGGAGCCTCACAGGCTACAGACCATGGGGTCACAAAGAGCTGAACATGACTGAGTGACTAAAAATAACAACATTATGTTTCAGAAGCTGCCTGATTAACTATGGTTCCCTATGGTTTAACAAACCCATTTCTTCCACTGAGGGTGGTCACTGTTACTTTAATATGAACCACATTGTACATTTCCTAGACCCAGCAGTCAAGGTTTGGGAAACTATCCCATTAATTTCTAGTTCTATTCAGAATTATAACCTCGGTTTACTTTCAGCATGACCGATTCATTGTTATTTCTCTGGATTATAAGGGAATTGTCTGTTTCAATCACCTCATATTCTCACTGCCTAACAGACACCCCTGCACAGAACACAGAATGCTTGACAAAAAGTTCTCACTTCAGTGACTGAACAACTATTATAACTTAAAAATCCTGTGCCATATTCAAGCGCAGTGATTTCAGAATCTATTCAATTGCTCAACATTTTGCTTCTACCCCCAGTTATATTCAATACCAAGAAGTTGCGTATGTAAAAAATATTAGGATTATGCAGAGCCGTGCCCGTGTTATACTGGAAGATTATACTTTTCTAAGGACATTTCTTTCATATTGGAAAGCAAGAGCTCAAACAACTTCAACAGAAAAGCTGTGGATTTAAACTTTTCCAACCAAACCACTGACATAAGTCATTCTTCATTTCTTTCTCACTCAAGTTTCCTCATTTTCAAAGTTCTCATAGTGATGTTTTAGAAATTGATACCGTAGCATTCAATAGTCACTTGGATATTCTCAGAGAAATTGCCTTGGAAGTATTCTAATATGCCCTTCTGTTAGAATTATCAAGTGATGTCAGTTATTTAATTAAAGAATTAATTCATTTTTAATTTTATTTAACTGAGTTTGTGACTGCTAGTTATGCCCTTGGTGATCCTTCTTACTGATGAACTTCATTGCCTACAGGCATTGTTCTCAGCATCGAACAGTTCTTTGTCTCCTGAAAGTGGCATCGATTGTCCTATCATCTCAGTAACAGTTCTAATTCTAAAGAGAAACTGACAGGCAGGGAAGTAAAGCAAACAGGTAGTTAGAAGAGGCAGTTATAGTCTTTCCTAGAAACCATCACTCCATGAACTTGGAATTTGGGCCTCTATCTGATCTTGGAAATGGAAGTCAGATTATGATGAAGCCTTACCTTTCAATCCTCATACTAATTTACAGATTTTATCACTGATTTTTAAACTTTTCTCTTAAAAATAAGTTGAATGTGTTGAAAAATATGGTTGTAAAATAAATATAATGATTTGGATTTAACAAGCACTTACTGTACATTTTCCACATACCAGGAGATGAGTTAGGAATTAGAGGTGGGCACAGGTATACGAAAGTATGGTTTCCATTCTTGAGGGCATCGATTTTAATGTGAGAGACACAATATGAGAATATCTTACTGTAATATGTGTTACATGACATATTTAACATGACCGTGTAGTTATATCCAAGATGCCATGAGGACAGCATGGGAAGTAAGTCATGTTTTCCCTGAGAAAAACAGAAAAAGATTTCAGAGATGCCAAACTCTGGCTGCCTCCCTTCCATGTCAAAATAGACTTGTCCTTTTTCTCATGTTGCTCTTAAAATTGGTAATAAATTGATTTAATCAGTCACCCCAAATTTAGTAATTATTAGTACTATCTTATTATGCTTTCTCTCATAGCAGTATTTCAACTGAAGAAGACTTTCTGGGACCCAAAATGAAAGCCATACACAAAATAAATTTGTCTTTAATAATTTAACTTTAGGCTATAGCAGAAGGAATCTTGGGTTTTAAGATGCCATGGAACTTGCAACAAAATACAGGGCCCTGCTCTAATATTTTAAGAGATCCATCTGTGCAGCCACCAAAATAATGGAGGACCACTCTAAGAATTTGACTTCCAGCTCTCTCTCCCGTCCCCCAGAATCCTCCCACTGTTGACATATTTTTAGGACTACATCACCATCATTTCTTAGATGCAAAGAGGAGCTTAACATTGACTTGGGCTTTCCTATGAAAGCAGTGATTCAAAAGGTAAATGGCATAAGTTAAAGAACATTCTTCTGTATACATTCCTGGTCAGAAAAGCTCATTTCTATTTCTGTCTCTATCTCTAAATTTGAATATTTTGATCCAAGTTGATACACAGCAAGGTAATTCACAATTAATTGTGACCTCAAATCATTCTCTTTTCCCTAGCCATGTAGTTTCCTAACTTTTGGTAATGGATATCCTGTGCGTTGGGAATTTATGACAAAAGTACATCCACATTGTGAGTTGTCTCTCTTTTCTCCATTCTCATCCTGTCCTCAATCCTGCCTCTTCTCTGCTAAGCTGAGGCTCTGGACAAGCACCAACCTAATCAAACTCAATGGCATGCATTTACTTTTGTCTAGACTGCACTTCCAGAAGGAGAAGGAAGGATGTATCTTGGTTTTCATACTCTTAGTTGAGTTTTATACATTTAGCTATTAGATGGAAATATATCATAAGTATTATTTGTAAAGAAAAGCATAAGATAAATAAAAATTAATAAAGTTATGATATTAATGGAGGAGTTGATGGTAAAGAGTCCACCTGCAATGCAGGAGACCTGGGTTCCATCCCTGGGTCAGGAAGATCCCCTGGAGAAGGAAATGGCAACCCACTTCAGTATTCTTGCCTAGAAAATCCCGTGGACAGAGGAGCCTGGTGGGCTACAGTCCATGGGGTCGCAAAGAGTCAGAAGCAACTGAGCACAGCACAGAGCTAAATGAGAAAGTAATTCCAAAAGGGAGTGCTGTGAATTCATTTCAGTTTGGTTAATCCACTTGATAGTCCATTGTATAGACAGATGAAGATGAGGAGATAGACACATCCATTAACTAAAAGGTGACTTTGAAGTACTGTTGGCAGTCACTTTGTGTAACAAAGGCCCAGCTTAGAAGATTGCTTGACATTTCAGAGGGACCTTAGAAATCAATTAGCTCAACTATTTCTTTTTAGAATAAAGAGCTCTTTTACCTTAGGCAGTGTTTTAGGTAACAGAGCTGGGAAAAAAATTGGGTCTTAGTGTTTCTGTTCCCACAAGCTTTCCATCACCCTCTCTTGCTTTCCTGGGAACGCTGATGACCTTCCATAATACCTTTCATGCANATTGTGAGTTGTCTCTCTTTTCTCCATTCTCATCCTGTCCTCAATCCTGCCTCTTCTCTGCTAAGCTGAGGCTCTGGACAAGCACCAACCTAATCAAACTCAATGGCATGCATTTACTTTTGTCTAGACTGCACTTCCAGAAGGAGAAGGAAGGATGTAACTTGGTTTTCATACTCTTAGTTGAGTTTTATACATTTAGCTATTAGATGGAAATATATCATAAGTATTATTTGTAAAGAAAAGCATAAGATAAATAAAAATTAATAAAGTTATGATATTAATGGAGGAGTTGATGGTAAAGAGTCCACCTGCAATGCAGGAGACCTGGGTTCCATCCCTGGGTCAGGAAGATCCCCTGGAGAAGGAAATGGCAACCCACTTCAGTATTCTTGCCTAGAAAATCCCGTGGACAGAGGAGCCTGGTGGGCTACAGTCCATGGGATCGCAAAGAGTCAGAAGCAACTGAGCACAGCACAGAGCTAAATGAGAAAGTAATTCCAAAAGGGAGTGCTGTGAATTCATTTCAGTTTGGTTAATCCACTTGATAGTCCATTGTATAGACAGATGAAGATGAGGAGATAGACACATCCATTAACTAAAAGGTGACTTTGAAGTACTGTTGGCAGTCACTTTGTGTAACAAAGGCCCAGCTTAGAAGATTGCTTGACATTTCAGAGGGACCTTAGAAATCAATTAGCTCAACTATTTCTTTTTAGAATAAAGAGCTCTTTTACCTTAGGCAGTGTTTTAGGTAACAGAGCTGGGAAAAAAATTGGGTCTTAGTGTTTCTGTTCCCACAAGCTTTCCATCACCCTCTCTTGCTTTCCTGGGAACGCTGATGACCTTCCATAATACCTTTCATGCATGTCCATCTTTTGATTTCTCTCAACAGCTTTTGCGGATCCCACCACTGTTTGTCTTTTAGATTCCCCTCTCCCAAAGCCCTTGGTTAACAAGCTGGACTATCTTCCACTCTTATTTCTTGGTTCACATTTTTGAATCAGAATTTTGAAGCTGACTGGGTGGTAGAGTTTATACATTCTCAGAGGCATTTTTCCTAAACCGTCCCACTTGTGGGTTGCATTCTCTTGTCACCAGCAGCCACCTGAATGTCACCCTGCTGCTCCCTCCCTTCAGGCATGAAGCCCCTGCATGCTCTGAGGGTTACTGATTGGCCAGGAGTCCATCATTGGTGATCTTATCTTATATGGCCCCTGGGTAATGCTGATATTACGACTAGCCCTGAAAACACATTAACTTTTTTTATCTTTGGACTTCCTTTTATAGGTGACTGGGAGTTCCAGGTAAATTAGCCTTTCATTTGGAATGTTTTATGGGAGAAAGCAGAAATGAAGCAGAAATGCTTCATTGAGCAACACTTTTGGGAAGCAAGCCCAGGAAGGAGAGATGCCTTGTTTCTGGGAAACCATGAAAATCCCACCAAGGAGGCAGCCTATTGAAAGTATAATCATAAATTAAGCAACAGTTTATAGCCTCTGGCTTTATAGTATAGGTTTATCTCTTACCAGTTGAATTTTAACACATTTTATCAGCAAATACCCTTCTTGGTGTTAAAATACTGGTTCTTAAACTTTAGTGTGTCCTAGAATCATCAGAAATTTCCATTTTAACAAGCACTTCCAGCTTGTAACTTTAATTAGAAATTCCTATTTAAAAAGGCACTGGCATCTAGCTCAGCTTTTTAAACTAAAAGCNAATACTGGTTCTTAAACTTTAGTGTGTCCTAGAATCATCAGAAATTTCCATTTTAACAAGCACTTCCAGCTTGTAACTTTAATTAGAAATTCCTATTTAAAAAGGCACTGGCATCTAGCTCAGCTTTTTAAACTAAAAGCCATTGTTTGCATTGGTTGTCCAAGAGGTCTAGATCACTTAATTCAAGCAAAAAGATGTTAGAGCAATAAGACTTCTCCAGGGTTTAATTAATATGAAACGTTTTCCATGCTATAGACCAGGTTTCCAAATAGAACACTTAAGTTGGCAATGTATTGAACCCAAAAAATACTAGATCCCTTAACCATTAAAAAATGATCTTAACCTCTTTAGTTCTGTGTTTTCCACTTTCTCGTTTTCTCTGGAGCAGGTAGTGAGGAGAACATGAAACACCATCTCTGTTAGGGTCACTTAGCATCACTCAGCTCTGGGACTGCAGATGGTTTTCTCATGCCTGACCAGTTGCCACAGAAATATATTCAGTTAAGTCACTGCATGGGAATCTGGAGAAGTGACTAGATTAATACACCTATCATTACTAAAGGAAAAAGGCTAATAGCACTTGCTTTTCAGAACTCATTTTTTTTTTTTTAATGAGAATCATTAAAATGTATTTTCCCTTAATCTTCATGACTTTCTGTATGTCTACCAACAAATCTTACAGATATGACTGTGTTCACCCATGGGTACCTGTGAATTCCTAATTTACTGTGGTAAGATTTGCCGACAAGACATTTTAATTAAATGTTCTTTCCCAAGTGGGAATCTAGAGGACTGAATTTCTTCTCAGTATTTCAGGAGTGAGATCCTGAATACTTGCTGTGACAAGGCAACCTTCAGCATTTTATATCATTTGTTTTTATATGCTTAGAAAGTGTGTTTATGGAGAACAATATGTAGACCCATCAGTAAATGAACCACACTGCCATCTCTTCGGAGAGATCATAGCCTGCAGTGACCCCTTGCTTTTTCACTTTTTTTTTTTTTTTTAATAAGAGTATAGACAATTGCCCTTCTTTGGGGATTCACTGAGCAAAACAGAAAATAAAAGGCATAATTCACGGGCTTAAAATCAGTGATAGAGCCAAACTAGAGTGGGAATGAGAGAAAACAGCGCTGACAATGGACTGTAGGGAACTGAGCTTGGTGAAGCGAGCCTGACGTTCCACTGTGTGGACCCGGAGAGAAGCAGAGATAAAGAGTGAGAAAATGTTACCACGATTCCCTGGAGCCCTTTCTTTCAGAGCTGCAAAGCTCTGCTTGCTCTAAAGCAACCTGACACTTCTGTTGAAATCAGAGTTATCTCTGGGTAGCAAAGGTTTTTTCTCACTAGCTGATCCTTTCCTTTATCATTATCTCTGTGATCCAATACTGCCATTGTCTTGTCCTAACAAATCAGGAGGAACTTGGAAAGGAAGAGGTCTGCCAAGATGGCAGCCGGTGTGTCCTGGGCACTTGCATAGAAAGCCATCCTGCCAAGGAACATTCTCTACCCCTTGCCAGACTTTGGGTAGAATTTGCCAAGAAAACTCCCATCTTAAAGTGCACGTCTCCCTCCAAAATATTTTTCCTAGACATCCAGTCGAGGAAGGAAGATTCCTGATCCATCATATGGCCCATTTTTCTTATCTTCAACATAACAGCAAATCAACTTAATTTATTTTAGAAAAAGCTGCCAAATGCAACTCCACACATTTTTCATTGTTATTTTAGTTGTGTACAACTCTTTTGCGACCCCATGGACTGTAGCCTGCCGGGCTCCTCTGTCCATGAGATTTCCCAGGCAAGGATACTGGAGTGGGTTGCAGTTTCCTTTTCCAGGGGATCTTCCTAACCCAGGGATGGAACCCATGTCTCCACAGTCTCCTGCATTGCAGGCGGATTCTTTACCACTGAAATTTCTCAGTAACATGCTAAGCATGAACTCATTCACAGAAAATTTCCTTATTCCTAACAGGTCTACNGGGGATCTTCCTAACCCAGGGATGGAACCCATGTCTCCACAGTCTCCTGCATTGCAGGCGGATTCTTTACCACTGAAATTTCTCAGTAACATGCTAAACATGAACTCATTCACAGAAAATTTCCTTATTCCTAACAGGTCTACCATGCTGTCATTCTACCTAGTCATTAGTTTTCTTTTATAAAAAGTAGAGAACCATTAGTCACTGCAGATCACTTTATCAAAGTTTAACATGACTAGCTTGAAAAAAATTCACTACCTCTTATGCACTTAGGTACTTTTAAAATAAAATGCCCTTTGTTATACCGCTTTTATAAACACAAATTGGTCCATTCTATTATTGGTCACTTCCAGTGATAAAAGAGTAAATCCTTTTGAAGTTCAGCTGAAATTTATCCAACAGAGGGGTTGCAAACATGGTATTGTTGGTGGCAGCTCTGTTTTATAAACATTAAATGATGTCACCAGTTTCCAAAAATTATCATTATGTTTATGGCAAAAAATGCCCACATTATGGATTGAAGTCTTTGTGTCTTTGAAAATAAGATATTTGGAACTCCTAACCTCATAATAGTAATGGTCAATAAGTATTGGTGAATTCATTGCATTCATTTTGTTTTCAGTGTTCAGAAAATGGTTGACTGCATCCATCCCTATCTTCCTAGGTTACTGAAGTTCAATTGGCTGATATAGTCTCACAAAACTAAAGACTGCTTTATAGTATGACCATCTAGGCGTGGAAACAGATTCTTTGGCAAAAACAATTCACTGTAAACTTGGGTTATGATATTGAATAACTCCTGATAGTTATCACAGTAAAATTTTTTATGTTCTTTCTTACTGCCAGACTATTTTGCTTAAAATTCAAAAAATAATTTTTCCAGAAAAATAAATCTGGAATTATCTTTTAAAGTGTGATCTTTGGTCTTTTTGTATTTGTATTAAAATTGCAAATTCATATATGAGTAGGTTTCTACAGGAGGGAAGACAGTTGTGCTCTTTTTAATACTAAAAGTGAAAGTCACTCAGTGGTGTTTGACTCTTTGCGACCCCATGAACTGCAGCCTACCAAACTCCTCTATCCATGGAATTCTCCAGGCCAGAATACTGGAGTGGGTAGCCTTTCCCTTCTCCAGGGGATCTTCCCNGACAGTTGTGCTCTTTTTAATACTAAAAGTGAAAGTCACTCAGTGGTGTTTGACTCTTTGCGACCCCATGAACTGCAGCCTACCAAACTCCTCTATCCATGGAATTCTCCAGGCCAGAATACTGGAGTGGGTAGCCTTTCCCTTCTCCAGGGGATCTTCCCAACCCAGGGATCGAACCCAGGTCTCTCTCATTGCAGGAAGATTCTCTACTATCTGAGCCACCAGGGAAGCCCAGGTATCATGATAGTTTTCACTTATTACTCATAATTCTCTGATTCTGTCATCCTTAGTTTTAGTTTTACTTTGAGAAAATTTTAAGTTAAATCATGACTTCAAACTGCTTTCTGACTACTTTAATTGGCTTTTTAACAACTAAACTACAGAAATGTTATAGAGCCCCAAGATTAAAAAAATTGAGTCTACTAAATTCTGTACTAAATTCAGAGTTTCTGTTTACTTAAATCATAGAATATGATCTCTTATAAAATGTTTACAGTGAGAGGGCTAAAGAAGTTAGTGTACAGCTGCATTCACACTCAAAGTCTTTGTGTTCGGGTAAAGTCAAGGAGATCTGGAAGGCATGTTTCCTCCCAGAAGTGCCTTTTTCCTCAGATTTCAGCTGATCTGTGTCTCAATAGGAGTCACATACCTCCATCTTGTGGCCCATTCATAAAGTTCCCACATTTTTTTTGTTAAGATGTTCTAATTTTGTATGAAGCTTCAAATTTTCCAGTCCTATAATTAAACCATAATCATTTGAAAATCTGTTTACTAAGTCATGTAAAATTGAGTGATTTTCCAATCATTAGTGGCCTTTACAAAGTGAAGCATTGTCTCATCTGTTTCTGAAAGTCACTAATAGTCATGAAACACAAATCCATTCTAATGGCCAACGAAAATGCCAATTTCCCCTATTTACCTTAAAGAGAGAAAGAGTTTCTTTTAAATTGTCAGATTTTTTTTTTCTAGTATCATTTCACAGTGATGTATGCACAACTCTCTTCAAAATTCCAATTTATCAGCCTCTGATTAAGTATTTACTAAGGAACAAGATCAAAAGACTTATTTAAACCCAAGATACATTATTTCTTTTGCTTTCTCACAATTTATCAAATTCATTTCTTTGTAACAGAAGTATACTTTAGATTACTTTGGCCAGTTTTCTTCCTTAAGAATCAATGCTGATATTTGACACGCATAAAATTAAGATTGTATTAGTTTTTTTTCTAGTATCTTTAGAATACTAATGAAACCTGAAAATATATACTTTATCATTTACTATTTAACTCAATTTACAATAGGCTTTTTTAGTCATTAAACGTCTTTCTCTGTTTTGTACTCCATAATCATTGCTCCGTGCTAACCCAAGCTCTGCTCCCAAAACATTCTGATCCCTTCAGAATGATAGCAGGGACTTACATTTATTTTAAAAAATTAATGAACCCTATCTTTGAGCAGAATCTTTTATTCTGATAAATTCAACCATCTAATTCAAACAGCAATTTCCTCTTAATGTATATCTGCTTGAAATTAAGGGATGGGGAATTCATTGTCTAACAGTGTTTCTGATTACACATTGTATATCATGGCTAAATTCTTAATGTGACTATGTTGATATTTATGAAGACCTTCAGATTGTTCTAACACTACCTTTTCAGTCTATCAAATTTTAATTATTTGACATTTAATTTGTGTTTGATACCTTCAACCTGTGTTTCTTAGCATCGTTTCAAATGATTCAGAGTACACACCAACTATGATGACCTAGTTCTCCTAATCTTATATAAAAAGAACAATCTTGCCATCATTGTTTAATTATTCTCTATATTAAGTACCACAGGAATTATAACCTTGCACTTTGTTGTTTTGGTTCGTTCATTCTTTTGATTCGAGTAAGGCTGTCTCTCTAGCTGTTGTCCCTTGTCCAGTAAAATTCCCACTTTGCAGAAATGAGGGGAATGATATTCTTGATTAAAATAACCCAGAATTACTTTACAGAATGGTAAAATGTGACTGTAACTGAAAGGTAACTGTCCCCTTCCTTTTCAGAGGCGAGCTGCTGATAATTTGAGAAGACATCACCAATATCAAGTAAGTTATTTTTATATCTTGAAACTTACACTAAAATAAAGCACCATCCCCTCTTTTGAACTGACTCTAGGGAGATCATATTTATGCACTGAAGAGCAATTCTCTTATTTTCTAATGCCTCAGGAAGTTATGCGGAACCTGGTAAAGCGATACGTTGCCGCAATGATTAGAGATGCCAAAACTGAGGAAGGTCTGACAGAGGAGAACTTTAAGGTAACCGCTTTCATCTTTGTCACTAAGAGGTGGATTCTACAGAGTGTGGAAGCAGGGCAGCCCATTTTAACTCGGAGCTGGAAATGGGGGTCGTGTGTTCCGAGCAAGCCTTTCTGTCTTCTTATTTTTCTTTTTTTTTTTTTTAATTCAAGCCTTACTGAATTATTTTTTTAAGTGGTAAGATTTATTTTCAAAATACACTGCATTCAAACAGACTTAATCTGAAAGATCGAGGAGACTTATTTGGACAGAGAAAATCCTAGTGACTTGTGGCATTCTGATTACTGATCTCAGCCACAGGCTTTTTGAAACTTTGATTTGATTTCTAAACCTGAAACATTTAGTAACCAATGGTCTGAACACAGCAAAAACCTTCTTTGTGTTCTGCACAGCTTTGGTAGAGGAAAATTTAAGGTTTGAGCTTTATTGGAGCTTACAAATGTAGTTTTTCTCCCTGAGTTGTTGTTGTTTTTTAATTCTATCAAAGTAAAAAAGGTGGTAGAATACGTGAAATACATAGTTCTTATCTCATGGTATAAAATGCCTTTCTTACTCTGCATGGGTTGTTAGGAAGTCTCCAGTCAAGAATACTGNTTCTCCCTGAGTTGTTGTTGTTTTTTAATTCTATCAAAGTAAAAAAGGTGGTAGAATACGTGAAATACATAGTTCTTATCTCATGGTATAAAATGCCTTTCGTACTCTGCATGGGTTGTTAGGAAGTCTCCAGTCAAGAATACTGGAGTGGGTAATCATTCCCTTCTCCAGGGGATCTTCCAGATCCAGGAATAGAACCTGGGTCTCCTGCATTGCAGGCAAATTCTTTACTGTCTGAGCCACCAAGGAAGCTCCAGGGATTTTGGACAACTGACTAAAAGTCAATAAGATCTTATCAGTTCAGTTCAGTCCAGTCGCTCAATCATGTCCGACTCATTGCAACCCCTGAATCGCAGCATGCCAGGCCTCCCTGTCCATCACCATCTCCCGGAGTTCACTCAGACTCACGTCCATCGAGTCTGTGATGCCATCCAACCATCTCGTCCTCGGTCATCCCCTTCTCCTCCTGCCCNAAGAATTGATGCTTTTGAACTGTGGTGTTGGAGAAGACTCTTGAGAGTCCCTTGGACTGCAAGGAGATCCAACCAGTCCATTCTGAAGGAGATCAACCCTGGGATTTCTTTGGAAGGAACGATGCTAAAGCTGAAATTCCAGTACTTTGACCACCTCATGCGAAGAGTTGACTCATTGGAAAAGACTCTGATGCTGGGAGGGATTGGGGGCAGGAGGAGAAGGGGACGACCGAGGATGAGATGGCTGGATGGCATCACTGATTTGATGGACGTGAGTCTGAGTGAACTCTGGAAGTTGGTGATGGACAGGGAGGCCTGGCGTGTTGCGATTCATGGGGTTTCAGAGTCGGACACGACTGTGTGACTGAATTGAACTGAACTGAATCAAGTTAGTTTTAATTTTATGTTTTTAATGGAGCTACCAGAAGATTTAAAAATACCTGTGTGACTCTCATTTGTAATTCGCAGTACAGTTCTTTTGGACCTTAGTGCTATTTGATTCACTCAATTAATTTTTTTTGCCTCATTTGAATTTCATGGGTAAAGTTTATGTATTCGAGTACTCAGAAATTTCGATATGGCTGGACTAAAGTCTGTCATGCCTTCTTGATTCCCAGTATCCTAATTGGAATCACTGCTGATTACTTCTTCTTTATATGTTTTCTCTTGCTGTTGCAAAGATATTAACATACGAATATGTACAGATTATGTTTTTTAATTGTTTTTCTCAAGAATGGGATTATGCTATATTTATAGCCTGGTGAATTTGTTTTTCATCAAACAGGGTATCATGGATGCCTTTTCTAGAGTCATTTAATATAACAGAGGTATTTGAATCCATTCAAAGAAAGCCCCTCAGTAGTTGCTTTACTTACTGAAATACATTCATAGGCTATTCTAAAGGCTCTTTAGAAGAGCTACTTATTGGGTCAAATGTGAAATTTTGAGGAGTACTTGAGAGATGAGGACGATGCGTTTTGAAAGGCAAATGTGCTCATTTCTCTCTTCTGTTCAGTCTTGCAGAGCTGTCTCCCTGGTGTTTAAGTGCAGATTCCACAGCTAGACCTTCGTAAAGTGGCCCCACTTGATGGCACCAGCATCATTCTTTCCTACTCCCTAAACGTCAGCCATCCTGGACTTTGTTTCATTCTTTAAGACTTAATATCTCTCTTTCTCCAACATTTTCAAATACTGTTCTTCCAGGTTTGATAATAATTGGACTAAAAACATTATTAAAGAATTTTCTTTAACATAGGATTTTAAATAATTCTGTTATTTTTATGGTTTCTTTTAGGTCTGTTTTATCAAATGTCTTTTTCCTTAAGGATGATCTTTTTCCTGAGTCTGCAGATAATGATTCAGCTTCTCCACTCTGGGAGTAAGAGTTTATCTGCACTGACTTCCTTTCAGGCCATCAACTAATTTAGAGAGGTTTAATTTACTCCCAGGAAATAACTCACAGAGTTGCTTCACCATTCACAATACAAATTGCCCTGTGGCCTGGAAGAAAGCAAGAAGTTGGTATTTTTTCATAGCCACTGTGAAGTGACCACAAGTTGTATATTTCACTCATTCAGACATCATCTGCTGATATTTGAAGTTTCTGGATGAAAATGTTCCTATTAGTCCCTAAAATATAAAATAATGCTAAATCCTCTTTCTAGAAATAAATAAATAGGAAAGTGGAAACATGGAAAAAAATAAAGACACCATAAAATGTTCAGTGAATGGTTATTTCTTCTTTAAAAATGGTTATTTTAAATTAAACTTAAAAATATTTTAGATCATTACTGATTCATATGCAGTTGTAAGAGATATTAATAATACAGAGAAATTTCATGTACAAATTATCCATTTCCTTTCAACAGAAACTTCTTTCAAATCTGTAGTCTAATACTGCATAATATTAACATAGATATAACCCACCAATCTTGTTCAGATTTTTGCAGTTGTACTTGTGAAGGTGGACTTGTGTGTGCCCTTAGTTTTGTACAATTTTATCTCTTGTATGTTTCTGTAGCCACAGCCATAGTCAAGATTAAAAACATTTTCATGGCTACAAGGATATCTGGTATCACCTGTGTTTAACCACATCCACATTCTAATTCCTCTCAACTCCAAATACTGACAGTCTAACTTGTTCTCCATTTTTAAAATTGTGTCATTTCAAGATTGTTATATATGTGGAATCATATGATATGCAACTTTTGGGGATTAGTGTATTTCACTCAACATAATTCTCTGAAGAGTCATTCAAGTTGTTACACTATTAGTAATTTGCTCCTTTTCTATTGCTGAGTCTTATTCCATGATGTGGATGTACCACAATTTGTTTAGCATTTTACCCACTGAAGGGCATCTGGGCTGTTTCTAGTTTTTTTCTATTACAAATAAAAAGTTGCAATGAACATTCATGAACAGATTTTGGTGTGACCAGGACTGTGACTGCTGAGTAGCATGGCAGTTGCATGCTTAGTATATAAGGAACAGTCAACCTGTATCCTTGTTTGGCCATACCATTTTACATACTCACCAGCAATGTAGGAGTGGGTCAGTTTCTCCACATTTCTGCTAGTATTTGGTGTTTTCACCATTTTTATGCATTCTGATATGCTATGACATCTCACTGTGGTTTTAATTTGCACTCCCCTGATGACCAATGTGTTGAATAACTTTCCTTGTGATTATCTGCCATGTGTATGTCATCTTAGTGAAGCTTCTATATGTTTTTTTTTTTTGTATGTTTTCTAATGAAATTATTTGTTTTGTTTTGTTTTTTAGTGCTGATGTTTTTCAGAGTTCTTTTTATATGCTAGATGCCATTCTATTGACAGATATGTGTTTTGCAAATATTTTCTCCCAATCTGTAAGTCATCTTTTAACCTTCTTAACAGGGGCTTTTTGCAGAGCAAAATTTAAAATTTTTATCAAGTTCAACTTTTCAGCCTTATGTTTTATGGCAGTTGTAAGAAATCTTTGTCCAGGCCTAGTCATGAAGATCTTCTCCAGTTTTTTTTTCCCCAAAATCTTTATATTGTTATGTTTTAAATTATGTTTCATATTTAACAAAATGATTTTTCTTAATTTTTTCCAAGTACTTTAGCATATATTCAGATTTATGGAAAATAAATCATCCTGAGGAATGCAATCACATAGATAGAGAAGAAATGAAGAAAAGGATTGCAGACAGGTAAACCTACAGGTGGTAGTGAAATCCAGGTGACAAAAAGAAAGTTAGTAAATCATTTTTATGACATAACAACTGACTTAGTTACTCAGAAACTACAGCCAATCTTCTCTGAAATTTGAAAAAACAAAACTCAAATTATTTCAGTTTCATTGCATTTCTTCCAACTTCCTGAATCCGATGAAGAAGCAATAAGGAAAACAGAAAAACTGCTGTAATGAAATTGAAAACTGGAAACATGAAAAATTTTCAAATGCATTCATTCATGAAATCCAATTGTTGTTTGAAAAAGGCTGGGGTTTCTGAAATATTACCTGACCCTCTATTTTCTGAAAAACAATCACTAAATTTGAAGCTAGTATGTATGTACCATTAAAATTACCAATCTTTTTTTTTTTAATGCTTCTTTTGAGCTTTAATAGAGCACCACCACAACAAAAAAGACTGTTCGATTATAAAAAAGTAAGGTGATTCATTAATGTAAATTTAGGAAAATTTGAATCATGAAATTAAAAGTACATGAGAATATATATGACCCATTGCTGTTAAGTCACTTAAGTCGTTTCCAACTCTGTGCGACCCCATAGACGGCAGCCCACCAGTCTCCCCTGTCCCTGGGATTCTCCAGGCAAGAACACTGGAGTGGGTTGCCATTTCCTTCTCCAATGCATGAAAGTGAAAAGTGAAGTCACTCAGTTGTATCCCTTAGCGACCCCACGGACTGCAGCCTACCAGGCTCCTCCATCCATGGGATTTTCCAGGCAAGAGTACTGGAGTGGGGTGCCACTGCCTTCTCCATATGATCCATTAAACAAGGCAATTGAGTGCACACAAGAAATAATGATTCAATGATTGAGTGTGGTATACAATTCTCATGTTAATTAAAGTCATTTTTCAGACTTGCATTAGAAAGAAAAATTACTAATAACTATAAAAATATGGACCAGAATTTTGGCTAAATCACAATTTTTATTTCTAATGCAAGCCTGAGGAAATATGGGACCCCCAGGTGGCACAGTGGTAAAGAATTCACTCGCCAGTTCAGGAGATGCTGGAGTTGCAGGTTCTATTCCTGGGTCAAGAAGATCCACTGGAGGAGGAAATAGCAACTCACTACAGGATTCTTGCCTGAAAAATTCCATGAACAGAGAAGCCTGACAGGCTACAGTCCATGGGATCACAAAGAGCTGGACATAGCTAAGTGTGCATGCACACGCACTAAAGGAAATACTGCAAGTAACTGAATCACATAAGCAAGGGAAACAATTGGAATCCTCCAATAAAATTCAAAGTTTCTGCTTGTAGTTACAAAAGGCAAAGTCGGAAACTGTAACTTAATTCATATTGAGTGACATTGAGTGATATATTAATAGATCTTTAATTTGCTTTCAGTTTCTATCATTTCCTATCTCCTCTCCACACCATTAGAGATTCAGCCCTGTGGCAGACAACAGGGATAAAAAGATAACGTGCACTTTCCAGAGGAGCTCACAAAAATCAAGTCTGGAAAATCTCACTTACGTTTTACATTGTAAGATATTAGTAACTTTATTGTTCTTCATATAGCTGGTGGTTAGCAGTCGGGGTTTATAGACTGGATTTCTTATTCAACATTCAACAAGTCATGTGAAAAAACATTTTTGTTAAATGAGATATGTATTTTAGTATTCTTTGTGGTAGAACTGTAATAAGAAATACTGAAGAGACACGGTTTTTAATTCTATGCCTAAAAATTATTTAATTGGTGATATGCTGATCAAATAGCATCTTCATACTGTGGCCTTTGTCACAATTATTCCTTCATTCAAAAGNTATAGCTGGTGGTTAGCAGTCGGGGTTTATAGACTGGATTTCTTATTCAACATTCAACAAGTCATGTGAAAAAACATTTTTGTTAAATGAGATATGTATTTTAGTATTCTTTGTGGTAGAACTGTAATAAGAAATACTGAAGAGACACGGTTTTTAATTCTATGCCTAAAAATTATTTAATTGGTGATATGCTGATCAAATAGCATCTTCATACTGTGGCCTTTGTCACAATTATTCCTTCATTCAAAAGCACTGATTAAGCATACATTTTGTGACAAACATTGCAATACACACTAAGAATAAAATAATAAACCAAGAGTCACTGAACTAAAAAAAAAAAGTTAATCTTCTGGAAATAACAATTCAATCTGATGAGCATGACGGTGTCTCTGGAGAGCATTTAGGGAGAGCATCAAGCCCAGTATCAGTAGAGAGGACAAGGGTTGTCTATGTCAGTTCTCAAAGATGAGTAATAGTTATTCAGAAGTTGGTTTTTACTCTGGGCACAACTGAAAGTCATTCAAGAATTTCCTATAGGAGTTTGTCATGACAAAACTCTTGATGTAGAGATGGAAAGAGATGTGAAAGTCACCAGATTTTGCACTACAAAATTAAAGGGAAGTGAGTCCTTTCAAATCTGTAAAAGGATTTCTTTTAGGATTTCACTTAATTGTTTTAAATAGCCTAATCTCCTATCTGCAGGTGATAAATGGGTCATTTTTCTTCAAGTTTTCTAAAACCAAACAAGTCAGTGTAATTCCAATTAGTTTTATATTTTATCTTTTAAAAAGCTGAATATGGTTTGTGTTCAATCATAATAAATTTGGGGGCCATTTTTAATTACTAATGAATAATTATCTTTTTTGAGAGTTTTATTGAGATATAAATGCACATTCCATACAATCATTCATTTAAAGTATAAAATTCAATGGTTTTTAGTATATCCACAGAAATGTACAACCGTCGCTACAGTCGATTTTAGAAATTTTCATCACTTCAAAAAGAAACCGTACCTTTTAGCTATCACCAACATATCTTCCAACCCCACTCATCTCCAGCCCTAAGCAAACCATTAATTTCCTTTCTGGTCCTATAAATTTCTTAGTCTGGAAATTCATATGAATTTGATCATGTAGTTGGTGTTTGGTGACTGACTTCTTTCAGTTGGCATAATGTTTTCAAGGCTCACAACATGTATCAGAACTTCATTTCTTTGTACTGCTAAGTAACATTCCATTGTATACATATGCATTTGGTTTTTATTCATTTGTTTGCTGATGGACATTGATTTGTTTCCACCTTTTAGCTATTATTCCCCTGGAGAAGGAAATGGCACCCCACTCCAGTATTCTTGCCTGGAAAATCCCACGGACGGAGGAGCCTGGTAGGCTACAGTTCATGGAATCGTAAAGAGTTGGACACAACTAAGCAACTTCACTTTCGGCTATTATAAATAATGATGCTATAAACTTCGTATTTAAGGTTTGTGTAGACATATGTTTTCATTTTTTTCCCCCAATAGTTATCTAAGAGTGGAATTTCTAGGTCCTATGGTAACTGCATATAATTGATTGAGGAACTGCCAGACTGTTTTTGACAGTAGCTGCACCATTTTACATCCCCACCAACAATGTATGAGAATTCTCATTCTCTGCTTCTTCATCAACATTCTTTCTCTCCAGATTTTTATTCTAGCCATCCTGCTGGGTGTGAGGTAGTATCTTATGTAGTTTTGACTTGCACTGATAACTAATGGTATTGAGACTTTTTTTCATGTGCTTCTTGGCTATTTGTATAACTTCCTTGGAGAAATGTCAATTCAGATTCTTTGCCCATTCTTAACTGAGTTATTATCTTTTATTATTGAATCTTAAGGGTTTTTAATTGTACAATTTGTACAAATTGTATCAAATCCCTTATCATATATATGACTTGCAAATATTTTCAACCTCTCTATGGGTTATATTTTCATTTTATTGATGGTGTCTTGTGAAACACAAAATTTTTAATTTTGATGAAGTCCAATTTATCTATTTTTCTTTTGTGGTTTATGCTTTTGGTGTCATATCTAGGAATCTGGTGAACATTTCATGAATATTTAGCCACATGATTCCTCGCAAAATTTTTATAGTTTTAGCTCTCACATTTAGGTCATTGATCCATTTGGAGTTAATTTTTAAATATGCAATGAGATAAGGGTCCAATGTTATACTGGTTAGTAAGAGACTAACCAGTTACCTCTGCATGGTTTGTTGAAATGCTTTTCTTTCCTCATCAAAAGGTCACGGTAGCCTTATCAGAAATCAGTTGACCACAGATGTATTCAGTTCAGCTCAGTTCAGTTGCTCAGCCGTGTCCAACTTTTTGTGACCCAATGAACTGCAGCACACCAGGCCTCCCTGACCATCACCAACTGCTGGAGTTCGCTCAAATTCATGTCATTGAGTCAGTGATGTCATCCAACCATTTCATCCTCTGTCATCCCCTTCTCCTCCTGCCCTCAACGTTTCCCAGCATCAGGGTCTTTTCAAATCAGTCAGCACTTCATATCAGGTGGCCAAAGGATTGGAGTTTCGGCTTCAACATCAGTCCTTCCAATGAACACCCAGGACTGATCTCCTTTAGGATGGACTGGTTGGATCTCCTTGCAGTCCAAGGGACTCTCAAGAGTTCTCCAACACCGTAGTTCAAAAGCATCAATTATTCAGCATTCAGCTTTCTTTATAGTTCAGCTCTCATATCCATACATGACTACTAGAAAAACCATAGCTTTGACTAGATGAACATTTGTTGACAAAGTAGTCTCTGCTTTTTAATATGCTATCTAGGTTGGTCATAACTTTCCTTCCAAGGAATAAGTGTCTTCTAATTTCATGGCTGCGATCCTCATCTGCAGTGATTTTGGAGCCCAAAAAAATAAAATCTGATACTGTTTCCACTCTTTCCCCATCTATTTCCCATGAAGTGATGGGACCAGATGCCATGATCTTTGTTTTCTGAGTGTTGAGCTTTAAGCCAACTTTTCCACTCTCCTCTTTCACTTTCATCAAGAGGCTTTTTAGTTCCTCTCCAGTTTCTGCCATAAGGGTGGTGTCATCTGCATATCTGAGGTTATTGATATTTCCCCCAACAATCTTGATTCCAGCTTGTGCTTCTTCCAGCCCAGCGTTTCTCATGATGTACTCTGCATATAAGTTGAATAAACAGGGTGACAATATACAGCCTTGACACACTCCTTTTCCTATTTGAATCTATGTCCAGTTCTACCTGTTGCCTCCTGACCTGCATACAGGCTTCACAAGAGGCAGGTCAGGTGGTCTGGTATTCCCATATCTTTCAGAAGTTTCCACAGTTAATTGTGATTGACACAGTCAAAGGCTTTGGCATGGTCAATAAAGCAGAAATATATTTTTTCTGGAACTTTCTTGTTCTTTTGATGATCCAGCAGATGTTGGCAATTTGAACTCAGGTTCCTCTGCCTTTTCTAAAACCCGCTTGAACATCTGGAAATTTGTGGTTCACATATTGCTGAAGCCTGGCTTGGAGAATTTTGATGTATGCATGGACTTATTTCTTAACTTTCAGCTCTATTTCACTGAGATATATGTTCATCCTTACACTGTTATCACACCATTTGATTTTTGTTACCTTATAGTAATTTTGAAAGCTCTTACTTGATTCTTCTTTTTTAGCGTACTTTTGGCTATTCTGGGTCCCTTGAAAATCCATATGAGTTTTAGAATCAACTTTTCAATTTCCACTAGGAAGCTAGTGAGATTCTGATAGGGATTTTATTGATTCTGTAAGATAGTTTATGGATTATTACAATTTAAGGAATGTTATATCATCCGATCCATGAACAGAGTATGTTTTCTCAATTATTTAGATTAAAAAATATTTTATCAACAATGTTTTATAATTTTCAGAGTAGAAGTGTTGTATTTCTTTTTCTGAATTTATTCCTAAGTATTTTATTTTTTATGATGCTATTATAAATGAAATTATAAGTATCTTTTAAGATTCTCAAAAGTCAGAAATTACTGATACACAAATACACAAAAAGTTCACCAATGTTATAAAATACTACATAAAGTGAAATTTCTGTCCTCTCTTAGCTTAGAAACTTTTTGCTAAATATGATGCAATCTCTGAGAATCCAATCTCTTTGATTAATAAAGCCATTTAACTGCTCAAATTGATTCAAAGGTGGCATGTGTAAAAGCCAAGAATAAAATATATTATGTATTTAAGCACAGGATTCTCTGTACTTATTCAGAAATCCTCCTCATGTCTCATTTTAATCACCTTGTGTAGTATCTACATAACTTTTGTCACTTTAAATTTCAGTGTCATTACATGTGTTAATGACATGTTTGTACTTACAACTAAGCTTAGCATGTGATCCATCTCACCATTCCGTAAGATAAACACAAACTCCCCATTTTTCATTTTTAGAAGGAAGTTTCAAACTGGTATATTTGTATACACTGGTATGTATGTGTACACTGTAGTTTGTTGATGCTAATATAGACTAAGTAACCATATAGGAGATGTCGTTTACGGGTATATAATCATAATCTTACTGATAATGAGAAATGAAGAGTGGAAAAGTAGATTAAAAGACTTTACTTTTTTTAGTATTTGTAATTTTATTATATGCTTAATAATGGGTTTTTTGTCTAATATGGAAAGTCTATCTATACATTTTACCAGAGATTATGTTCATCTTATTATATAGAACAAAAAGAAGATATAGCTGCTTGGAAGGATTTGTGTCCATATTACTTCCTTTGATGAGGCCATAACCAAACTAAGTGGTGAGTTAAAAAAAAATGATATGAAAAGAAAAAGATGAGTGACTGCATCAGAAAACTAGGTCCAAGATATCTGAAGATTAAGATCTCACTGTAGATGAAAAAAAAAGGTGAGAATGGAGACCGCAACAAGCAGAACTTCACATCCACAACTCTGCTCCTGACAGCGCCTCATACACTGGCCTTTATCTGCTCTTTCTGTCTCTATCAAGGACAATTAAGGAGGAAAAAGACCTGTGTGTGTGTGTGTGTGTGTGTGTGTNTACTTGATTCTTCTTTTTTAGCGTACTTTTGGCTATTCTGGGTCCCTTGAAAATCCATATGAGTTTTAGAATCAACTTTTCAATTTCCACTAGGAAGCTAGTGAGATTCTGATAGGGATTTTATTGATTCTGTAAGATAGTTTATGGATTATTACAATTTAAGGAATGTTATATCATCCGATCCATGAACAGAGTATGTTTTCTCAATTATTTAGATTAAAAAATATTTTATCAACAATGTTTTATAATTTTCAGAGTAGAAGTGTTGTATTTCTTTTTCTGAATTTATTCCTAAGTATTTTATTTTTTATGATGCTATTATAAATGAAATTATAAGTATCTTTTAAGATTCTCAAAAGTCAGAAATTACTGATACACAAATACACAAAAAGTTCACCAATGTTATAAAATACTACATAAAGTGAAATTTCTGTCCTCTCTTAGCTTAGAAACTTTTTGCTAAATATGATGCAATCTCTGAGAATCCAATCTCTTTGATTAATAAAGCCATTTAACTGCTCAAATTGATTCAAAGGTGGCATGTGTAAAAGCCAAGAATAAAATATATTATGTATTTAAGCACAGGATTCTCTGTACTTATTCAGAAATCCTCCTCATGTCTCATTTTAATCACCTTGTGTAGTATCTACATAACTTTTGTCACTTTAAATTTCAGTGTCATTACATGTGTTAATGACATGTTTGTACTTACAACTAAGCTTAGCATGTGATCCATCTCACCATTCCGTAAGATAAACACAAACTCCCCATTTTTCATTTTTAGAAGGAAGTTTCAAACTGGTATATTTGTATACACTGGTATGTATGTGTACACTGTAGTTTGTTGATGCTAATATAGACTAAGTAACCATATAGGAGATGTCGTTTACGGGTATATAATCATAATCTTACTGATAATGAGAAATGAAGAGTGGAAAAGTAGATTAAAAGACTTTACTTTTTTTAGTATTTGTAATTTTATTATATGCTTAATAATGGGTTTTTTGTCTAATATGGAAAGTCTATCTATACATTTTACCAGAGATTATGTTCATCTTATTATATAGAACAAAAAGAAGATATAGCTGCTTGGAAGGATTTGTGTCCATATTACTTCCTTTGATGAGGCCATAACCAAACTAAGTGGTGAGTTAAAAAAAAATGATATGAAAAGAAAAAGATGAGTGACTGCATCAGAAAACTAGGTCCAAGATATCTGAAGATTAAGATCTCACTGTAGATGAAAAAAAAAGGTGAGAATGGAGACCGCAACAAGCAGAACTTCACATCCACAACTCTGCTCCTGACAGCGCCTCATACACTGGCCTTTATCTGCTCTTTCTGTCTCTATCAAGGACAATTAAGGAGGAAAAAGACCTGTGTGTGTGTGTGTGTGTGTGTGTGTGTACAGACATCCACTAAACTGAGTGGGAATCTGGTTATAATCATGTTTAACAAACGAAGATAGCCAAACCCATCCTCCAGTCAAATCAGTTGGCCAGACTTCTCTGCTTTGGCTATTATACTTGAAAGCAAGTTCAATTTCCCACTTTATCCTAATGTCTTTACTGGCTCATTTGTAAAGTGAGAAAATAACAACTTATTCTGAACCAAGCTCAAGTTATCATTAAGATTTAAAAACTGGAAAAAGAAATGAAAAACATTTTATCAAGTATAAAAAGCTCTGTGTGCATGATTTTCTTTTCATCACATAAGGGTAACACTAAGGAATCTCAAAGAATTGAGGATTAAGTAGTATGTAAGTTTCCTGTCATATGACTCAGATCAAAGTAAAACTATGTAACACCCTAAGGAAGAGCTGCAGGCCAAGAAGATTTCGTTGCAACCTGGTCTAATTTATTCACGTGGCAAAATAAAGGAGTGTTTGCCAGAGTGGGTGTAAGAGGCTCTATCTGGAGAAATGCCATAGAGAAGAGAAAGGAGCATCAGAGCAGCCTGTCTGGCATTTCCCATCACATATCACCCTGGAAAAGAGGGAATCTTAGTCCACTGACTGAGATCATTCAAGTCCCAAGGATAAAGCTGATCTAGTGTGGAGATACATGAAAGATGTTATGTTTCCTATGCCTCTGATACCAAGCCCCACACTTTTCTTTCCAATCCTAGTGATGTCCTCTTGTGGCTTTAATCATGGAGCAAATTCACTACCAACATTGAACCCTGTGTCCAGTTCATGTGACAGCTATAACCATGCAAATAAGACATGGGCACCTTGATTGTAGAAAGCAAACTCCTGAACTTGAGTTACCTGAGTCTGTGAGAGTTGGGACCACAACTATAGTTGCAGACAAAATTAGGTTTCAGACACTGTCAAAAAAGAGTCAGATACTGAATTATGACAAATTAATTAAAGTGACAGCATCACTGACTCAATGGATATGAAGTTTGAGAAAATTACAGGAGATAGTGAAGGACAGGGAAGCCTGGTGTGCTGCAGTCCATAGGATGGCAAAGAATCAGACATGATGTTGATTGAACAACAGCTACAGTTAAAAGTGAGCCCAGCTTGAGAGATGTCCTGGTGGAAGACACCCAGCTCATCTTTCCCAGGTGCATATTTTGTCTGTATCACTGGGCATATTTACTATTCTATTACCCATGGTTATTATTATTATTGCCAAATCTCATTTTACACATTACATTGAAGACCTAAGTTACTAAACAAAGAAAGTAAAAGGATCACAGATGTTATCCACTTGGGCTTAGATCAGACTTTAAAATTTACTGAAATAAAACAAAACGTATGTCTACCCTGTTTTCGTTTGTTGGTTGGTTGATTTGGTTTGGTTTTTAAAGATCAGCCCAAACTGGTGATGAGAAACATGAAGAATTCAAGAAGCATGCTCACATCTCTGGCCTAGGCAGATGAACAGTTCAAGGGATGAACAGAATAAAGAGAAATAACTGAACAACCTAAAGGTCATAGCCAGAAAGTGTAAAGTCATTGTCAGATCTTCAAGGGGTCAAGTAACATAAAGATAGGAATGTGAAGCAAGTTAACATGAGTTTCACGGAGTAGAGGAGAAATACTCCGAAAGGTGCATTAAAAATTGAAAACGATTCGCATTCCCAGCTTCCTGCTCTCAAGAGACATGGAATGTTGAGTATGACTCATATCTGCATGACAGGGCTACACAGGAAAGTGGTTTCCTCAGGTGAAAACCAGGGATTCAGGAGGTGAAAATTAGTGGAAATTATATTTAAAGTAGTGGGTGATTATTTTAAACTCATTTATTACTCATGAAATAAATGAAGAAATATTTGCTCTAGAATTTAAAATATAAAAGCTTGAGGGAGAAATTATGGGAGAGAAAAGATGACTGGAAAGAAAAGCATAAAAGGAAGTTAACTCTATAACAAGGATTAAAAAATAGGGTGGCTCCAGTGTGTTGAAATCTTTCCTTAAATAACAGATTTTTCTAACTTCCTGGTGGATTTGGGAAGAAAGTGGAGACATTACTCCAATTACTGTATCTCCTGGGAAAAATCAGACTCCTCTTTGATTAGCTGTATTTCTAAGAGAAACTGAGCTCAAGTGAGCAGGCATGTAATAGGTTTTATTAAGAGTCTATATATAAAACTGAATCACTTTGCTGTTCCCTTGAAACTAGCACAACATTGTATTAACTAAATTAACTATTGGAGAAGGAAATGGCAACCCATTTCAGTATTCTTGCCTGGAGAATCTCATGGACAGAGGAGCCTGGTGGGCTACAGTCCATGGGGTTGCAAAGAGTTGGACATGACTGAGCAACTTCACTTTCACTTTTCATTTTCATGCATTGGAGAGGGAAATGGCAACCCACTCCAGTGTTCTTGCCTGGAGAATCCCAGGGATGGCGGAAGCTGGTGGGCTGCTATCTATGGGGTCTCACAGAGTCGGACACGACTGATGCGACTTAGCAGCAGCAGCAGCAGCAATTTAAAATATTTTTTAATCAAAAAAAAATTTTAAGGAGTCTAACCAGGAGTCCTAAATAGTAGCGCATGCTCAGTCACTTTAGTCATGTCCAACTCTCTGCAACCCATGGACCATGGCCCGCAAGGCTCCTATGCCCATGGGATTCTCCAGGCAAGAATACTGGAGTGGGGTGCCATTTCCTTCTCCAGTGATAAAGTGTGAAGTGAGTGAAGTGAAGTCACTCAGTCGTGTTCGACTATTTGCGACCCCATGGATTGAAGCCCACCAGGCTCACCTATCCATGGGATTTTCCAGGCAAGAGTACTAGATTCGTTCATTTGTTGAGTGAAAACATTAACTGAAATCATCATTTGTAGTGCCTTGAAAATTATTGCTAAAAACTAGGAAAGAAAAAAAGATTCGTTAAGACAGTGACATAAGATTATTCAAAAGGTATTAATGGATCCAGTGTAATTTTTATAAGATGGTATTTTCTAGCTCTCAATTATTATGAAACTTTAAAAAAATCACTAGACTATCTAAACTTTTTCCTAGCCATTAATTTATGTGTTGCTTCTCTGTGTGTTTTCTGCCTCATTGTCTCTAAAATACCACTCCATAAGGCAGGAGCTTTATCCATCTGGTCCACTCTATTTCTGGTGCCTAGAATAGTGTTTAGGATATTTGAATATACCTAATAAATATTGTATAATAAAGTTTGAAATATTCCTTCATACTGCCAAGTTTATCAACCGCCCAATTTTCTCTATCAATAAGTCAAAGAATTAGAAATGATCAAATGCATAAACATTCAATCGTTTTCTAAAATCACCATTTTTACAATCAATTCAGCTCAGTTCAGTTGCTCAGTAGTGTCCGACTCTTTGTGACCCCATGGACTGCAGCATGCCAAGCCTTCCTGTCCATCATCAACTCCCAGAGTTTACTCAAACTCATCTCCATTGAGTCTGATGCCATCCAACCATTTCATCCTCTGTCGTACACTTCTCCTCCTGCCTTCAATCTTTCCACAATCGGGGTCTTTTCAAATGAGTCAGTTCTTTGCATCAGGTAGCCAAAGTATTGTAGATTCACTTTCAGCATCAGTCCTTGTTATGAATATTCAGGACTGATTTCCTTCAGGATGGACTGGTTGGATCTCCTTGCTGTCCAAAAGACTCTCAAGAGTCTTCTCCAATACCACAGTTCAAAAGCATCAATTCTTCAGCACTCAGCTTTCTTTATAGTCCAACTCTCACAAACATACATGACTACTGGAAAAACCATAGCTTTGACTAGACACACATTTGTTGGCAAAGTAATGTCTCTGCTTTTTAATATGTTGTCTAGGTTGGTCATAATTTTTCTTCCAAGGAACAAGGGTATTTTACTTTCATGGCTGCAGTCACCATCTGCAATGATTTTGGAGCCCCCAAAAATAAAATCTGACACTGTTTCCACTCTTTCCCCATCTATTTCCCATGAAGTGATGGGACTGGATGCCATGATCTTTGTTTTTTGAACATTTAGTTTTAAGCCAACTCATCTCACTCTCCTCTGTCACATTCATCAAGAGGCTTTTTAGTTCCTCTTTGCTCTCTGCCATGAGGGTGTTGTCATCTGCATATCTGAGGTTATTGATACTTCTCCTGGAAATCTTGATTCCAGCTTGTGCTTCTTCCAGTCCCGCGTTTTTCATGATGTACTCTGCATATAAGTTAAATAAGCAGGTGACAATATACAGTCTTGATGTACTCCTTTTCCTATTTGGAACCAGTCTGTTGTTCCATGTCCAGTTCTAACTGTTGCTTCCTGACCTGCATATGATTTCTCAAGAGGCAGGTCAGGTGGTCTGGTATTCCCATCTCTTTCAGAATTTTCCACAGTTTGTTGTGATCCACACAGTCAAAGGCTTTGGCATAGTCAATAAAGCAGAAATAGACGTTTTTCTGGAACACTCTTGCTTTTTTGATGATCCAATGGATTTTGGCAATTTGACCTTTTCTAAAACCAGCTTAAACATCTGGAAGTTTATGGTTCACATACTGTTGAAGCCTGACTTGGAGGATTTTGAGCATACTTCACTAGCATGAGAGATGACTGCAATTTTGCAGTAGTTTGAGCATTCTTTGGCATTGCCTTTCTTTGGGATTGGAATGAAAACTGACCTTTTCCAGTCCTGTGGCCACCGCTGAATTTTCCAAATTCGCTGGCGTGTTGAGTGCAACACTTTCACAGCATCATCTTTTAGAATTTGAAATAGTTCAACTGGAATTGCATCACCTCCACTAGATTTGTTCATAGTGATGCTTCTGAAGCCCACTTGACTTCATATTCCAGGATGTCTCACTCTAGGATGGTGATCATACCATCATGATTATCTGGGTTGTAAAGATCTTTTTTGTACAGTTTTTCTGTGTATCCTTGCCATCTCTTAATATCTTCTGTTTCTGTGAGGCCCATACAATTTCTGTCTTTTATTGTGCCCATCTTTGCATGAAATGTTCCCTTGGTATCTCTAATTTTCTTGAAGAGATCTCTAGACTTTCCCATTCTATTGTTTTTCCTCTATTTCTTTGCAGTGATCTGTGAGGAAGGCTTTCTGTCTCTCTCTGTTATTCTTTGGAACTCTGCATTCAAATGGGTATATCTTTCCCTTTCTCCTTTGCTTTTGCTTCTCTTCTTTTTACAGCTGTTTGTAAGGCCTCCACAGACAACTGTTTTGCCTTTTTGCATTTTTTCCCCCTTGGGGATGTTCTTGATCCCTGCCTCCTGTACAATGTCACAGACTTCCATCCATAGTTCATCAGGTACTCTGTCTATCAGATCTAATCACTTGATTCTATTTCTCATCTCCACTGCATAATCGTAAGGGGGTTGATTTTCATACCTGAATGGTGTAGTGGTTTTCCCTACTTTCTTCAATTTAAGTCTCAATTTAGCAATAAGGAGTTCATGGTCTGTGCCACAGTCAGCTCCTGGTCTTGTTTTGCTGACTGTATAGAACTTCTACATCTTTGGCTGCAAAGAATATAATCAATCTGATTTTGGTATCAACCAAATGTGGATGTCCACGTGTAGAGTCTTCTCTTGTGTTGTTGGAAGAGGGTGTTTGCTATGACAAGTGTGTTCTCTTGGCAAAACTCTGTTAGCCTTTGCCCTGCTTCATTCCACATTCCAAGGTCAAATCTGCCTGTTACTCCAGGTGTTTTTTGACTTCCTACATTTGCATTCCAGTCCCCCATAATGAAAAGAACATCTTTTCAAGGTATTAGTTCTAGAAGGTCTTGTAGAAGGTCTTCATAGAACCATTCAACTTCAGCTTCTTTAGCATTATTGGTCGGGGCATAGACTTGGATTACTGTGATATTAAATGGTTTGCCTTGGAAATGAATAGAGATCATTGTGTCATTTTTGAGCCTGCATCCAAGTACTGAATTTTGGACTCTTTTGTTGACTATGATGGCTACTCCATTTCTTCTAAGGGATTCTTGCCCACAGTAGTAGATATAATGGTCATCTGAGTTAAATTTACCCGTTCCAGTCCATTTTAGTTTGCTGATTCCTAAAATGTTGATGCTCACTCTTGCCATCTCCTGTTTGACCACTTCCAATTTGCCTAGATTCATGGACCTGACATTCCAGGTTCATATGCAATATTGCTCTTTACAGCATCGGACTTTACTTCCATTACCAGTTACATCCACAGCTGGCTGTTGTTTTTGCTTTGGCTCCATCTCTTCATTCTTTCTGGAGTTATTTCTCCACTGCTCTCCAATAGCATATTGGGCACCAACCGACCTGGGGAGTTCAGCTTTCAGTGTCTTATCTTTTTGTCTTTTCATACTGTTCATGGGGTTCTCAAGGCAAGAATACTAGAGTGGTTTGCCATTCCCTTCTCCAGTGGAACACGTTTTGTCAGAACACTCTACCATGACCCATCCATCTTAAGTGTCCCTATACGGCATGGCTCATAGTTTTCATTGAGTTAGACAATGCTGTGGTCCATGTGATCAGATTGGTTAGTTTCCTGTGATTGTGGGTTTCAGTCTGCCTACCTTCTGATGGAGGCTTATGGATGCTTCTTGATGGGAGAGACTGACTGGGGGGAAACTGGGTCTTGTTCTGATGGGCAGGGCCATGTTGGGTAAATCTTTAATCCAATTTTCTGTCGATGGATGGGGCTGGGTTCCCTCCCTATTATTCTATTGGGACCAAACTATGGTGGCCCAGAGGTTAAAACGTCTGCCTCCAATGCAGGAGACCCAGATTTGATCCCTATGTTGGGAAGATCCCCTGGAGAAGGAAATGGCAACCCACTCCAGTATTCTTGCCTGGAGAATCCCACGGACAGAGAAGCCTGCCGGGTTCGCAAAGAGTCGGACACGACTGAGCGACTTCACTCACTCACTCACGCAATCTATGGTGGAGGTAATGAAGATACTGGTGACCTCCTTCAAAAAGTCCCATGCACACACTGCTACACTCAGTGCCCCCAGCCCTGCAGCAGGCCACCGCCAACTCAGCCTCCATTGGAGATTCCTGGACACTCATGGGCAAGTCTGGGTCAGTCTCTTGGTCCTGGTGTGCACAAGGGTCTCTCTGTGCCCACCAAGAGTCTATTTCCCCAGTCTTATGTAAGTCCTGGTGGCTCTATGGTGAAATTAATGGCGACCTCCTCCAAGAGGCCTGATGCCATATCCAGGTTTGCTGCACCCAGAGGCCCCTCTCCCTGCAGCAGTCCACTGCTGGCCCGTACCTCCTCAGGAGACACTCAAACACAGTTCTGTCTCAGTCACTGCGGGCCTCTGGGTCCCGGTGCACATAAGGTTTGTTTGAGCCCTCTGAGCATCTCTGGCAGGTACGGGGCTTGATTCTAAACACGATTTTGCCCCTCCTACCATCTTCCAGAGCTTCTCCTTTGTTCTTGGACATGGGATATCTCCTCACAGTCACTTCCGCACAACGCAGCCGCTGTTCCCATGCTGTGCAATTTAACAAAGAAATGAAAGCAAGGAAAAAAATCTATTTTTAGACACTACTTATACCAAGATATTTTCACACCTATTTCATTTAATGTAACTCATAAAGGTTGTTAATGAATAAGTTTTGCAGGAAGAAGAGATTGAGAAAGTTTAGCACTTTGTGTCAAATGCGTATTTGAGGAATCTTTTAACATATGCACCTCACTTCAAAGAGAAAGAGGAGGAGGAGGATGCAGAGAAGGAGGGGGAATAAGAGGAAGAAAAAGTAGAAGAAAAATCAATATTTCATGAAATAAATACTTCATTTCATCATTGTCACAATAATTAGATGTGATAAACTCCATTCCCATAATATTACTCAAAAATTGATGATCACAGAGTTTTTATGATCTTTCCATGTGATTCATAACTAAAAGGTAGTGGAGTTGAGATTTGATCTCAGTTATTTGTAAACCCAAAACCAATGCTCTTCTGATTCTATCACAGTAAAAAGAAAGGCAGATTTTTAGAAACGTGTATTTGGGCTGATTCTTACAGTCGTGGTAAATGAGGGAGAAGGTGTTCCTTCTTATTCACAAGTCTCCGTGCTTCTGTTAGCTGGAGTTACATTGTTTGCATTTATATATTAACATTATACTAAAAATAAAGTTATGAGGAAATTATGATTAGTAAGATATTATCCCATATACATGTGATCACCTTCATGATAACTGTTACCTCTCACATTGGATAAGCTGTCACAGAACCACTTTAGAACACAAACAAGAAGAAAGATTTTTTTTCTTTGCTTTCTACCTCCACAGAATGTAGACTTGTAGATTCACCACATAAGTCTAGAGAAATGCTCCCAGAAATAAGCCCCAGAAGTGATTTATGCAATTAAAAAAATGGAGGGCAGTGTGGCATTAAGTACGCTTTTCAATAAAGATGCATAAGGATGACTGCATTTTCCATTAATAATGTGCAGGGATTTTTAACAAGCTATGCCTACCCTAACTTTTCATATTTGTTTTGCCTTTTTTCTTGAGCTCCCATGCTATCTCATGTATTCATGTCACCACTAACAATAATAATTGTAGACTCTGATAAAGATTTCAATCAACTGATTATTGTGTAAATGATGAATATAATAGCAGCAGATGAAAAGTCAACCGTTACAGAGGCAAAATCAGCTCTGTGTACAAAAAAATAAAAGAGAGGCACAGTGCCTCACCACAGAGTCAAGGGAGAGTTTATTGTCATAACATGATGTCTTACAAAGGGTTATTGTAAAAATTTGATTTGAGAGCAAAGTTAAGAAATGCTGCTTTTGTTTGCATTTTTGAAGTGCTGTATTTTTAAGATTTCTGTCATGAAATTTTTGACACACGGCCTTTACCTGAATCTAAAATACAATGACTGTTGTATTCTTGCCATACCTTCTGCGGGAGGATTTCAGCTGTTGAAGAGAACTGGATGTTGGCTGGTTGGAAGATAAATAGAGGCACAGATGCCCTTTGTTTATGCCTCTCTGCTCTCGCCCAGCATCCTCTTACCTACTCAGCCTGCTAGTTCTCAGGATAAATGATGGCCTTTCTCATATAAGAAGGCTCTTTTGACTGGACTCAAGTAGAGAAATAATGGCAACTGTCACAAGTTCTAGCTCTTCTAACACAGGTTATTACAATAGAAATATGTTTATTTCCAGCCTCTCACTCCCTGTCAAGAAGCAGGGCCATCTCTGAGGGAATTTTTACAGAAGAGACTTAATATATTGTGTGCAGGTCCTAAACGTTTTGCTTCTGAGGGATTGGAGGGGGGCGGGGCGTGGACTGTGAACTCGTCACAAAGAGAGTGGTCCAAGGATGACTTCAAACTGATACTAACCTTGGAACATGTATTTGAGTGTGAGTTTGTACACTGATATGTGCATGTCTGTGACACAGGCAGGGAGTACCCACAGCCTGGCTCCCAGCTCAGGGGAGATGATCAGAGGTAATTCTCCCCCACAGGGAAATGTTTGGCAATGGCTACAAACTTGGGTGATGCATAAGTTCAGTGCAGCAGTCTTTTAAAGAGTTTTCCATTCTCTTTGTTCATCAGTATCATGAAATTTCCTGTATGCAAATAGTAATACTAATTATAACAAAAGCAACAAAATGTGATTCAGACTCTGCAGATCTTTCAAAAATTCTCACATCAAGTATACCCAGGGAATTCCCTGGTGGTCCAGTGGCTAAGAATCCACCTTTCAATGCGGGGGACGTGGGTTCAACCTCTGGTTAAGGAACTAAGATCCCATGAATTGCAAAGTGAATAAGCCCATGCCCTACAACTACCCAGCCAGCATGTGGCAGTGAAAGATCCTGCATGGCCCAACTGAGATCCAGTGCAGCCAAATAAATAAATAAACAAGTATAAATAACTGCATCCAAATAATACACTTAGATATGTAAAGGTGATGAAACTGAGGGGTTAAAGGTTAAAAAGTTGCCGGTGTCAGAGACCTGGTAGAATTCGTATTAATAACTGCTCGATGTTATAGAAGAGCATCACCCATTCTCTACTCTTAAAAACAAATGCTTAGCCATGCTTCTTTTACATCCTACCTGTTTTGAGCTTCTCATCCCTGCTCTCTTTTGTCCATGGTAGCTGATGGGAACCCAGAGCTTAAATGTGGGGTTGCTACTGGTGAAAGGAATCTCAGACTCGTATGAAGAAGCAGATGACACTTCTTCACCTCCAGCTTCCATGAAGATGTTGACATTTATAAAAATTAGTTGTCAAAAACATAAAGAAGCATCACATTTCTGACTTGTACCAACACGTAGGAAGATACAAATTATTGTTTGGAATTCCCTATTCAGAGGAATATGTAAGAGTTGGTATCTCACCTAAGTTAACAATGTATTAGCTGGAGAATTTCCAGGTTGGAGGGAAACTTTCAAATCCTCTCCAGCACTCTAATTTTAATTGAGGTTTTGTGAAGTGAAATTATATTCACAAGGTTACACAGCAAGTTAGAGATAGAAACAACTCTGGAATGCAAGTTTCCAGTCTCCTAAGCCAGCATCTTAAGTCCCACCTACATGACCAGCCTTGAAGAATTATATGAATAGAACCTAATACTTATTGCATGTTATATTTTAGAACTTGCTGCATATGAGACTTGATTGGGGTTGCTCAGAACCTGAGGTGACATTGTAGTTGGCTAAGAGCTCATAGCTCTAATTTTAAAATTACCCTTAGATCATATCATGTATGATTAGCATGACAGTTACATCAAGTCAAATTCAGAAAGTTTAAGAATGAATTCATATTCTGCCCAGGAGGCGCTAGTGGTAAAGAATTCACCTGCCAATGCAGGAGATGCAAGAGACACGGGTTTGATCTCTAAGTCAAAACGGAAATGAAGGAAATGATCCCTAAGTCCCTGGAGAAGGAAATGGCAACCTGCTTCAGCAATCTTGCATGGCAAATTCATGGACAGAAGAGCCTGGTGGGCTACAGCTTTGCAAAGCGTTGAACATGACTGAGCAACAGCACCAACCAACCAACAGCCAATAACTCATCATATTTCATCTCTTTGTAGAATTTGTTTTGGGTGTTACTAAACACCAGGGATCTAGTGAAAAGTTTATCACAGCCTGGGGCCCACTAGTCACAATTTGGTTGGTAGTGGTTTATTCTGGCTCATCTAAAATAGTGTGCAAAGTCAGAAGACTTGAACTATCACTTCAAACTCCATCATTTAAGTCTTATTCTAACTTACATTCACCAAGAGCTAGTTGCCTTAACAATAAAGTAGAGTTACTCATAGCACTTGACTTACGGACTTACCAGCATCAAGTGAGGTAAAGTGCTTGAAAGTTCTTTGAGTTGCTGAAATGATAAACAAACACAGCCTGGTGGATCTTGCCTGAACTCAACTTACAGATGCCACAGAAGCAAGAAAGAGGTTGAAAGATGACAAAATCTCTCTCTCTCTCTCTCTTTCTCTCACACACACACACTGATAGATCCTTGGAGAACAAAACATGTTTACTTTCAACTGAGGATCTGGGGACAGAGTGGTAGCCTAGGACATTATAAATAGAGTGTAGGGGCTAATATATGCCACACAGGTATATTAGCAATGAATTGAGTTTCTATAGTAATAAGAGGAACACTATGTGGGATGGGTTTTTTTGAAAAAGAAAATAATAAAACAGAACATGGGAGGAACTTTAACTTTAACTTCCCTGGTGGCTCAGTGGTAAAGAATCTGCCTGTGAATGCAGGAGACGCGGGTTCGGCCCTGATCTGGGAAGATCCCACGTGCCATGGATCAGCTAAGCCCATGTGCCACAACTACTGAGCTTGTGCTCCGAAACAGCGTCTTGTTGTAGAGCACAACAGCTCGAAGCACCACAGCTAGTGAGAAGCCCACGCGGCAGTGAAGCCCCAGCACAGCAGAGAATAAATGAACAGAAATTATTCTTATAAAAAAGGATTGGCTAATGAATAGCTTTCCAGATATTGTCACTAAGGGAATGGGTATCTGTGATATCCTATAAGATTGAATGTTACATGTCTGTCAGAAGTAACAAGCTAAATCTACACAGAGCTACATGGATCGATTTTAAAACATGTTATTGAGTGAAAAATACACAGCTGTAGGAAATCTGAACACACAAAATTCTTGATTGCTTTACAATTTGTAAGAACCATCTTCTTCCCTTTTTCACACTTTTGGCTGGCAAAAAATGAAAACTTCCACCCTCTCAGACATGTTTTGAAGAAGCCTTTTGCCCTTGGGCTTCCCTGATGGCTCAGACAGTGAAGCATCTGCCTGCAATGCGGGAGACACGGGTTCACTCCCTGGGTCGGGAAGATTCCCTGGAGAAGGAAATGGCAAGCCACTCCAGTACTCTTGCCTGGAAAATCCCATGAACGGAGGAGCCTGGTAGGCTACAGTCCATGGGGTCGCAAAGAGTCGGACACGACTAAGCGACTTCACTTTCACTCTCTGTAGGAAAGTTCTATTTGTGTAAATTTGTACTGTGCACATACATAAAGCAACAAAACATTGTACATTTTTCCTGCCACACACATATATTAGCAATGAATTGAGTTTCTGTAGTAATAAGAGGAACACTATGTGGGATGGGTTTTTTTAAAAAATAAAATAATAAAATGGAACACGGGAGGAACTTTAGCAGAAACTAACACAACATTGTAATGCAATCATACTCCAATAATAAAATGTTTTTAATTAAAAAATTTCAAGGTGGAAAAAATATTGAAATATAAAATTATAATGACTTTCTGGTTTAAAAAAAATTAGTAGTTTCCCTTTCCTACTCTCTCAAATCACTTTTGAACCTTTTGGGGAACCAGCCCTACTTTCCAGAGAAAGCCTTCTTAACATAAGTAATAAATGTTTTTATATCCTCTTGTGCATGTGTGGAATCATCAGTCTTGAACTCTAGACCAAATGTGAGTAGTGGAATTGATCCTGCTGCTACTCAGGAATCCACAAATTAAAAAGGAAGACAAAAGACACACCGGCACTAACTTCCCTTCATCTGATCCTTTTAATGATGATGCTGGCTCAAGGAGCCAACCCGTGGTAAAAGAAAATTGCCAAAAACAGATATGCATTGATTACCTTTATCCTTTTAACTGAAATTACCATTAAGATTGAATGCTAAAGAGAAATAGTTTTATAATTTTTATCTTTATTTCATTTTGAATAAAATAAAAATAGCACTTAAGCAAAATAAGTCTTTTATAAGCCATAGGGAATATATTTCTATGGTAACATGATCCCCAACAGAAATAGCAACAGAGATCTTGACACACTCTCAGGATTCATTTTCTCTTGATATGATACAGTGGCATATAGATAAGTCCCGCACAGACCTTAAACAGAATTCTTAAGCCACGATGGAAGGCAACTGTCATAATGAGGTTATATAAAAACGTTACCCTCAAAGTCATTGTGCCAAACAATCAGAAGTTCCTTTTTGGACTGTGCATTTCACATGTTACAAAAAAAGGGATACAGAGCATAGCTGCTTTTTCAGGGCACATCAGCAGAATAGTAATCGTGTCAGGTACACCTTATTTTTCAGTTATTCTCAACTATTTATGTCTCCTGGCAGCCAAAAACCAAACCATGAATCCACAAATAAATATCTTGGATCTTTTTAGACAACATACTAAAAAGGATTCTTTAAAACTCAACTTGCATTTATTGACAAGCAAATATGTAAATTATTGTATATCTTTCCGATGCAATACTGACAGTATTTCTATGTGTATATTGTGCTTGTTGTTCAGTTGCTAAGTTGTGTCAGCCTCTTTGCAACCCCATGGACTGTAGCCCATCAGAATCCTCTGTCCATGGGGATTTCCCAGGCAAGAATACTGGAAAGTGTTAGTCGCTTAGTCGTGTCTGACTCTTTGTGACTCCATGGCTCCTGTGTCCATGGGATTTCCCAGGCAAGAATACTGGAGTCAGTTGCCTTTTCCTTCTCCAGGGGATCTTCCCAACTCAGAGAATGAACCCATGTCTCCTGCATTAACAGGCAGATTCTTTACCACTGAGCCACCAGGGAAGCCCTCTTAAATGTGTATAAATATATATATATATATTTTTTTTTTTTTTTTTTTTAATGTGGACACTTTGCATTTTGAAAACGTGTCAGTTAAGCATCTCACTGTCATCATGCCAGGATCATACAACCCTAATAGTGAACTTACTCATCTAGTACTTTGTCTTTTGTGCATTTGACCTGTTCTTTCTCCTCCATACCTGGGCTCTTCCTGTATGTCCCCTGAGTTGATTATCTGAGTAGGCTGAGTAGGTGCTTCTTGTATTTTCCTTCCCCCAGAAATGTCTTATTCCTCTGACTCTAAATCCTCCTCACCTGCTGTACAATATAAAAATCATACCAATACACAAATCCCACTTCAAACAAAAATAACTCTGGGCATTTTCATTGATATTTTTGTTGCTACAGCAGAATAGTTCTTTGAGCTCAATCACCATGCCTGTCAAGGCTAAAAAAAAAAAAAACATTGTCTCTTACTGTCTCTTGAAGGTCTCACTAGGCATAAAAACAGAATTGGCATTTTTGAGTATTATTCACTTCCATCATCCTCGAAAAGGCACAGAATTTACTCTATTTGGACATTTACTTTAAAACTCTCTCTTACTTTAAAAATAACTCCTAAAATATCTCTGAGGGGGGAAAGGACAGATATTATTAGCTGATTAGTCAGCCAAGGACACTGAGGCACAGAGATGCTAAGCAATTTTCCAATGATCTCATTGCTGAAGATGAGATAACAAAGGGTTCCACCCTGGCCATCTGACTCCCAAGTAGCAGCCTCTTTAAAGTATATATACAGCAGTGTCTCTCTCTTTGTCTCATCTTCAAGTTTTTAATTTCTTTACTCTTTTTACTTTCATTAATATTTAAATCTCCTTTTAAAATTTAACAGTAATGTATAAGTTTCCATGAAAGAAGAAAGATCCAATGCAAAAGTTATGGAAAGGAATAAAAGACGAAAAATAAAAAACCTTTACTAAGGGGTCAACATGGTACCAGTCATAAGTTTCTTTACAATTTTCCTTAATTTTTCTTACCAGGACCTGAAATCAGCAGAAATAAACTCATTTTTACCTTTAAAAGATGATCGATCAAAGTTTTACTCCTGTTTCTCAGAGCTGTATCTTAACAGATGAATTTGTTAAAAAAAAAAAAAAAAAACTTTCAGGTTGTATCAGACAGTGGATGACTTTAGTAGGATGAAGAATTTGGAAGAGGAGAGAGTGTCTCTGCTCATCTCTCAGAACATATCCAGCAAGAATTTTCCTACTCAGCCCTTCAGATTCTCTTCTCTGCCTTAAATTTGATGGTTTGGATCACTTCCAGTCCATAGTCAAACCCCAGACATGTTCCATCTCACCTTCCCCCATTTTAACCATGTGTGTGGTGATATAACATTATCTGAATCAAAAGCAATGCTAAAAATCATCTAATTGCTTTATTTTGAATTCATCTAAAAAATATTGAGTTCTAAATATTTCATCTCTTCAAGTGATTTGTATGTGCTAAGTTAATTAGAAGTTGAAAGCACTTCTTTGATTAACTTAAAAGGAACAACAACAAAATCCAACTAGTACACTTTGAGTCAGAACATCTGAACTAGTGGCTGCCAATCCTGGCTGTTTATTATTATTTCTTGGGAAAGTATTTATTCATTTATTTATTTTCTAGGGTGGTGGTCTGGCTTTCTGCACTTTTTAAAAGCTCTTCAGGTCATTCTAATGTACAGTTAGGGTCAACAAGCACTAATCTAGACATTTCATATAACAGTACTTTAGAGCCCAAGTTAGCTGGGGAATGGTCACAATATTTTTTCCCTATATAATTGTAGGGGTTTTTAAAGAGTCAGCACTGAATATATAGTTAAGCTAAAAGTCAGTTTTTAGGACTTTAGTTATTATAGCCAAAATATTTTCATCTGCTACCTCCTGGATTTGTTATTTTGTCAATAAAATCTCAAAGGAATTAGTCAAGGCTGAACAAACTGAAGGAATTTTATCTCCTTTACAGTTGCAAAAAGTGGTTGCAACCACTAGGGGTCAGACAGTTAAATCTGCAGTATGATACACAAACACTAAAGTTACCCAGTTTAGAATTCCATATCCTGATTTCAAAAATACTTTCTAAATTTTCTTCCATCATTAAAACCCATGTCCTTTCAAAAGTTCAAAGCCATTTCCTTCCTGGGTGGATAGGTGTTTTACACGCTATTTAGTCCAAGCTTCAAAATTCTAAAGAGAACTATAATCCAGGAGTATGGAAAGTTAAAGCACGATCAGCATGATGATTTTCTGATGATTTTCAAAAAATAAAACAGGAAATGAAGCTATTAGGTGTATAGTTCTTCCACATACATTATCTGATTTCACCACTGTTTAGAGGACTCCGTAGGCATTTTAGGTCGACCAGAAGTCCCAGGGCCTAATGCTATTCTCCCATTGCCACAAGTATTTTTATCTTCTTGTCATTGAGGGGTGTTGTCTATGAGCCCTCTTCTGACATTTGGACTGACTTGTGACACTTTCAGTCATTATTACTGTGACTGAACATCGTCACGTGTGCTCAGAGTCAGCTCATTAAAAAACATGCATGTTAGTTGGATCATGGAGATATCATGTACAAAGTCTAACTACTCTGAAGCCACCACAAACCGGAGAGGCCATGAGGAGATGCTCCAGCTGACAGTGCCAGCTGAGCTCAGCCTTCCAGCCCACCTTGCCAATGTGCTTGACCTCCAAGTGAAGACACCATCTTGGCAACAGAGTCTCCTTCAGTATAAGGTGTTTCGGGTGGCAGCTGGCAGCCACTGACCAGCCATTCCAGCCTCCCCAGCTGAAGCTGCCGATAGCACAGCAGGATGGATCTTCACTGTGCACTGTGAGAATTCCCAGACCCAGAGAAATCCACTGCTATTCCCACCTATGGGGTTGCACAGAGTCGGACACGACTGAAGCGACTTAGCAGCAGCAAGCTCAGGATGGTGTGTTAGGCAGAGCTAGATAACTGGAACTCCCAAAGAAATTAACTGAGCTCCATCCCTTCAATTGGGGTTTTGCCAAAGCAGAAATGTCCAAAATGTGGGTCAATTTGGGCAAATGATTTGTGCTTTCATTATACCCATTAACCCTTGGGTATAAACCTTGTAATATTAAGGGGAGAAAAGGTATAAAAAAAAAAGCTGGCAAAAAAGTCACTGCTGCATGGTAAAAATATGTGCTGATAGGTGTTTAAATACAATTGAAAACATAATCTGTCTTAAAATTAAAATTCCCCAAATACTGTATAGATGTGAAAGTTGGACTATAAAGAAAGCTGAGTGCCAAAGAATCAATACTTTTGAACTGTGGTGTTGGAGAAGACTCTTGAGAGTCTCTTGGACTGCAAGGAGATCCAACCAGTCCATCCTAAAGGAAATTAGTCCTGAATATTCATTGGAAGGACTGATGTTGAAGGTGAAACTCCAATACTTTGGGACTTCTGATACAAAGAACTGACTCATCTGAAAAGACCCTGATGCTGGGAAAGATTGAAGGCGGGAGGAGAAGGGGATGACAGAGGATGAGATGATTGGATGGCATCACCAACTCAATGGACATGAGTTTGAGTAAACTCCGGGAATTGGTGATGGACAGGGAGGTTTGGCATACTGCAGTCCACGAGGTCGCAAGGAATCAGACACAACTGAGCAACAGAACTGAACTGACTGAAATACTCTCAGACTGAAGAAATATTAATCTACAGCCTCTTTTTTTTTTACTGCTTAGCTATTAAAATTTCTTACTGTACCAGCACTATCAACTCCCACCCAAAGTAAGGTTTCTCTCCCACACTTTACTTTGTGTATGAATTCCAAACACTGCTCATGTACATCAATATATTCATTATAATAAATACCTACTATTGTTATTTTTAAGATCCCCTGGAGAAGGAATGGCAACCTACTCCTGTATTCTTGCCTGGAGAATCCCATGGACAGAGGAGCCTGGTGGGCTACAGTCCACGGGGCCACAAAGAGTAGGACACAACTGAGCAACTGAGCATGCACACGCCTGTGCACACACACACACGCATATTTAAGACTTTGCCTGAAAACGTTCATGGACTAGGAGCCTGGTGGGCTATAGTCCATGGGTTCTGGACACTATTGAGCACTCACACTTACTTAAACTGAAAATGACTTGCTACAGGTAAAACNGGAAGCTAGAACTTTCTTACTAGGGAAAGGCAGGACTTCTTATCACAATGCTAGTACAGCAAATAGCTTATGGAAACAGCCAAGAACTGATTTACTAATTTCATGATGATGGTAATAACAACGATGACATGATGTTTGAATGGTCATGGTTTATCCTACAGCCAAACAAGTTATTGAGCTGGCTGGAAATCAGCAAACCACTTTCACAGACCTTGTGGCCCAGTTAGGCTTGGCATCTGCTCTGAGGCCAGATGGAGAATACACTTTGCTGGCACCTGTGAATAACGCATTTTCTGGTATGTATCGGCCACTGCCGTTCCAACTCTTCCCACCCCTACACACCTTTTTTTTTTTTCCTTCACAGTGACTGTCTGCTAAGAAATAATAGATCTTATATGAGGTGTTGATTAGTTTCTTCACTGGCTACATATACAATGAATTAGTACTGTTTTTATTTAAAAGCACTTTATTTCAAAACATTTCATTATAATAGATAATGGCCTACAGGAAATGAAATTTTGTGATAGGAGTCTTCAGTTTTTCTGTGAACCTGATCATATTTCCAGCACACATAATGGATATATTAACAGATCTTAAGAAAAAATAAATTTGATTTGTTTAACATCAACATTATACATGGGTGCATTTTGCAACTCAGAATTTGAAAGTAAGGTATCAAATTATAAGAAAATAAAAACAAGAGAATATGATATACTTCTATATTATGATGTGAACTATTATTACAAGTATTTGACCTTATAGCTGCTATTAAAATACTGTGGTTAGATTAAAACGAACTTACTTTTTTTTCCAGGAAAAATGACTTCACAAAGACATATGTGAATTGTTAGGCAAAATTTAACAATGAAAAAATAATCATCATTATTTTTGATATTTTTCAAAATACTAGATTGTAACATAGAAAGTTATTAATAAGAAAATACAAATTCTAAAAAATGCTGTTTTTCCTTTTTGTAATAATAAGGTCTGTAACTTGTTGGCATGAAGCCAACTTTAAGAAGTTACATGATTTGCCGACTCTCTCTCCAGAAATTAAAGTAAATTTATAAATGATTCATCAGTTGTTTTCCATGTGACTGCTGCTGTTGCTAAGTTGCTTCAGTCGTGTCTGACTCTGCGACCCCAGAGACTGCAGCCCACCAGGCTCCCCTGTCCCTGGGATTCTCCAGGCAAGAACACTGGAGTGGGTTGCCATTTCCTTCTCGAATGCATGAAAGTGACAAGTGAAAGTGAAGTCACTCAGTAGTATCCGACCCTCAGCGACCCCATGGACTGCAGCCTTCCAGGCTCCTCCATCCATGAGATTTTCCAGGCAAGAGTACTGGAGTGAGGTGCCATTGGACATCAAATTCTCAGAGAAAATCTTGGCCAGCCTTAGAGTTTAAGGTTTAACCTTTATCAATAACCGCATGAAACCATGTAGCCCCTCACTGAAATGTAACCTATTGCCTGCACTGCCTGGACTCATGTAATCATTTGATGAAATAGCTCATGGTGCATAGAGTTTCTAGCCTTCAGTATTTAGTCAACTCATATATAAGTGTAGGATCCTTAAGATCTATAATATTAGGGATTTTCCATTTTCATGATTTTCTCTTACAGGGGAAACTGTAATGCTTTCTAAATAAAATAACATTCTTTTGTAATGAATTTACTTATAGATGATACACTGAGCATGGATCAGCGCCTTCTTAAATTAATTCTACAGAATCATATATTGAAAGTAAAAGTTGGCCTTAATGAACTTTACAATGGACAAAAACTTGAGACCATTGGAGGCAAACAGCTCAGGGTCTTCGTGTACCGTACAGTAAGTGCATCAGAACGAGATAAAATATCCACAGTGGCCTACATGTCAAAAGATATGCCCTTGTCAAAGACTGTTCTTATGACAAATGTTCCTCAGAATTTTACTAATATGCTTTTAATAGTTCATAGGAAGATCAGAGAAGTGAGTAGCATGTTTGAAAAGACTATGAGGAAAGTATACAAAAGTGCTATGCATTAAGAATTCTGATAATTTGCAATAACTTTTAAAGCATTGTTTCAATCCCATAAATAACTAAAACTCCTTTAAAATAAGCTTTTTGTTTCATAGAGTACAGTACTTTACTGTTTACATGGTAATTTTTATACTGAGTCAAATATTTAGAATGATCTTCGACTGTACAGTCACCATTCAGCAACTAAATCTCTTTTGAATGAGTTTCATGGTAAACTTTTATAGGCACATAAAGATTTCTATAAAATGGTTCTGATGTGCCTTATCTGAGGAAAAGTTTCTAGAAAATATTGCTTACCAAAATTACAGTTTGACAAGTGGTGCTATTCAGTTTCTTTCCAGGCAATCTTGCAGTTACAGGTAAAAAGAATTCATAAGAGGTCAAAGATGACCTGGAACCAAACGTGACTCACAGCGTTTTCATACCATAGTTCCACAAGGTCAAGACACACTTTTTAAATGATACAGAAGGGACTTCTCTGGTGGTTCAGTAGTTAAGACTCTGTGCTTCCAACACAGGGGGCATGGGTTCAATCTCTAATGAGGAAATTGAGATCCCACATGTTGTGTGGTACAGGCGAAAAAAAACAGAAAATGTGCTGCATTCTAAATGATGCATATATAAATATTAGTTTTGTTCAAGTGCTATAACTTAACCAGTAATTTACCTTATAATTGATAGGGTCTTACCATCAATATGATAAATATTTGCATAGAAAATACAGCAATATATGGTAATATATGGGCTTCCCAAGTGGTGCCACTGGTAAAGAATTTGCCTGCCATTGCAGGAGACACAAGAACTGCGTTTTTGATCCCTGGGTTGGGACGATCCTCTGGGGTAGGAAATGGCAACCCACTCCAGTATTCTTACCTGGAAAATTCCATGGACAGACAAGCTTGGTGGACTACAGTTCATGGGGTAGAAAAGAGTTGGTCATGACTAAGCATGCATACACATGCCACGTGATAGTAATATATAGTAAAGATCACAAGAGGCAGTGAAGTCACTGAACTTCATGATTAAAGAAATTTACTAGAAAGGGTCTGGAAGAATGAGTAGAACCTGGAGAGGAATGACAGAAAACACAGAAATAGAATTACATGGAATTGCTTTGGCATCACTGACTCAATAGACATGAGTTTGAGCAATATCCTGTAGATAGTGAAGGACAGGGAAGCCTGGCGTGCTGCAGTCCATGGGGTTGCAAAGAGTCAGACACAACTTAGCACCTGAACAACAACAATTGACAACACAATCTGTCCTGCACATATAGTAGTTTGCCTAGTAGTAGAAAACCTGGTTGAATAAGATGAGCGAGGTCAGATGGTGTGCTTTGCTTAGTCACTCAGCTATGTCCGACTTTTTGTGACCCCATGGTCTGAAGACCACTAGGCTCCTCTGTCCATGGGGATTCTCCAGGCAAGAATACTGGAATGGGTTGCAGTGCCATCCTGCAGAGAATCTACCGAACTCAGGGACCAAACCGAGGTCTCCCACACTGCAGGCGAATTCTTCACCATCTGAGCCACCAAGGAAGCCCATGAATACTAGAGTGGGTAGCTGATCTCTTTTCCACCCAGGAATAGAACTGGGGTCTCCCGCATTGCAGGCAGATTCTTAGCCAGCTGAGCTACCAGGGAAGCCCAGGTCAGATGGTACAAGACATTAAAAACAGAGGAGAGAAACCATTTCCTCTGGCATCATAAGCCTAGAGACCTTTCAGAAGAAAGCATCCAGAATGTTATTAGGGAGCTTCTTCCACATAGGGAATTTCAAATAAGGAAATGCACAGTTGTATCTTTCTTTTCTTTGCTAGGCTGTCTGCATTGAAAATTCATGCATGGTGAGAGGAAGCAAGCAAGGGAGAAATGGTGCCATTCACATATTCCGAGAGATCATCAAACCAGCAGAGAAATCCCTCCATGAAAAACTGAAACAGGATAAGCGCTTCAGGTAAGCTTCACCTCCACGAGAAAATAAGACCTTTTGGCATAGTTTTATTTCACAATAAGTATTCCAAAAGGCATTCAGTATTCAGTATCGCTGAGAATGCAATTTAGAATAAGAAGCTTATACAAATGTTTCAAAATTAAAATATATTCTTAACACTACTTTTCTTCCATAGTATGATTTGGTGAGTAAAAAACAAACAAAAACCAATCTAATAGACTGAACTACTCCTTGCAAATTTTTTATAATTATGTTTTTTAAAAATGGTAGTATGTATTAGCAAAGACTATTCTGCAGAATATTAAATGAACAAATGCTTCTATTTTGTTACCAAATGTGACCTCATCAAGTGTTACAGGGGAAAAACAGAGGTTTGGAAATTTAAAAATCATGTGTGTATTTGAATAATTACCCTATGATAAACCTTTAACGGTAAATTGCATTTGAAACATATGAAAGTGTATGAGCCATTTTCTCATTCTTCCACATAAAGGGATTATACTGTATTTCAGGCATGGTCGGTAGGCTTACCTAGACTAAATCTAATAAACATATGTCCTTCCTGCCTAGCATCTTCCTCAGTCTACTTGAAGCTGCAGACTTGAAAGAGCTCCTAACACAGCCTGGAGATTGGACCTTATTTGTACCAACCAATGATGCCTTTAAGGGAATGACTAATGAAGAAAAGGAAATTCTGATTCGTGAGTAGAAGTGAACACCAGATATATTTGCCCCTTGATTTCATGATCTCATTTCTTCCTCAAGTGTTCCTACCTAGATGTCAGCCCCCGCACAGTTCCCTCTTTCATATTCATGGCTAGCCTTCCTCTCCTTATTTCACTTAGAATATGTATAGGTTCCCTCATCAGTGTTCTCAAATAACTCCTTACTGTTATGTTGTGGGGCTAGATAATCACTTATGTCATCTCTATTAAAGGCCACACAGTGAGGTGACAGAGAAGGAATTAGTCACAATTTCAAAAAAATAATTTGATTTTTTTTCCTCCAGTAAGTTGGATAATATTTTGATTGAACTGACTGAAGAGACTATGTTTTGACATAGCATTGATACTGCCTTGAGAGAACAATGACACTATGAGAAATTACAGTGTGGAAAAAAAATAAACACAAAGAAATATTTTCCCCTTCAGTTCAGTTCAGTTCAGTTCAGTTGCTCAGTCGTGTCCAACTCTTTGCGACCCCATGAATCGCAGCACGCCAGGCCTCCCTGTCCATCACCAGCTCCCGGAGTTCACTCAAACTCACATCTTTCGAGTCCGTGATGCCATCCAGCCATCTCATCCTTGGTCGTCCCCTTTTCCTCCTACCCCCAATTCCCCCCAGCATCAGAGTCTTTTCCAATGAGTCAACTCTTCGCATGAGGTGGCCAAAGTACTGGAGTTTCAGCTTTAGCATCATTCCTTCCAAAGAAATCCCAGGGAAATTTCCCCCTTAGTTGTCGTAATATCAAAATGTCAAATTATATGACATATTATTAAATAAATATATATTTTTTTCTCCTAGGGGACAAAAATGCTCTTCAAAACATCATCCTTTATCATCTGACACCAGGAGTTTTCATTGGAAAAGGTTTTGAACCTGGCGTTACTAACATTTTAAAGACCACACNTTTCCCCCTTAGTTGTCGTAATATCAAAATGTCAAATTATATGACATATTATTAAATAAATATATATTTTTTTCTCCTAGGGGACAAAAATGCTCTTCAAAACATCATCCTTTATCATCTGACACCAGGAGTTTTCATTGGAAAAGGTTTTGAACCTGGCGTTACTAACATTTTAAAGACCACACAAGGAAGTAAAATCTATCTGAAAGGAGTAAGTTCTCTAGAATATATCTATGAGAGTGTTAATTCAGTATTCAGTTATCCTAATGTTCATATTTCATTAAATTTCCCATTGACATTATCCCCTGCTTTAACAGGTAAATGATACACTTCTGGTAAATGAACTAAAATCAAAAGAATCTGACATCATGACAACAAATGGCGTCATTCATGTCGTAGATAAACTCCTCTATCCAGCAGGTTGGTAATTATTGAACTGATTAATGAAAAATAAATCTTTTTAAATGGAAACTTAGATTTTTATTTCACTGATTCTTACAGTATTCATTTTATACTCCTCTTCACAGACACACCTGTTGGAAATGATCAGCTGCTAGAAATACTTAATAAACTGATAAAATACATCCAAATTAAGGTACAAATGTTATTGCATAGTGCTCTCCTTGTAGTTCAGTTGGTAAAGAAACTGCCTGCAATGCAGAAAAACTGGGTTTGATTCCTGGGTCAGAAAGATCCCCTGGAGAAGGAAATAGCAACCCACTCCAGTATTTTTGCCTAGAGAATTCCATGGGCATAGGAGCCTGGCTATTGCATATGTTTCTAATGTGTTTAACAGATATTGCAGGTTTAACATAAAAAACTAGAAATGTATATATTAATAAGTAAATATACCCTGACTACATTGCTCTTTGTTGATTATACACCATTGACATCATTTTTTCAATAGTTTACAATCCAGCAGGGAAGATAGGACATGTAGATAAATGCAATAATTTTTCTATCATCAAATATTTTTGCTACAGAATATAAGGGAAAGATATTTACTTGTAAGAAATAGTCACTAATCACAATAGTTAGGGTCTCCCTAGCTGCTCAGATGGTAAAGAATCCACCTGCAATGCAGGAGACCTGGGTTGGGAAGATCCCCTGGAGGAGGGCATGGCAACCCACTCCAGTATTCTTGCCNCTTGTAAGAAATAGTCACTAATCACAATAGTTAGGGTCTCCCTAGCTGCTCAGATGGTAAAGAATCCACCTGCAATGCAGGAGACCTGGGTTGGGAAGATCCCCTGGAGGAGGGCATGGCAACCCACTCCAGTATTCTTGCCTGGAGAATCCCCAATACTGAAGAGCCTGGCGGGCTAGAGTCCATGAGGTCGCAAAGAGTTGGACGTGACTGAGCTACTAAGCACACAGCACAATAATTAAAGGCAAAGGAATATTTGGAAATAAACACTGGGTTGAATAGTAGTAGGATTAAAGTACCTGACAACATATGAAATATTTAATAAACATTTAATTTGGGATTTGCTATTTTATAATTTTTAAAACTCTGAGTAACAAATCCGACCATTTTTGCCATCTTGCCCAAGAGCAGGAAATTTGAAGGTGACATATGAAGACTTCATATTTTACTAAATGTAATGGTAGTTTCACTTCTTTAGTGAGAATTAAAAATCATGGTGCCAAGATTTTGTTAATACAGTGAAGACATTTCATGTTAGTGCAATGACAACATTTCATGTTACTAAATATATTTATTTTCAGTTTGTTCGTGGCAGTACCTTCAAAGAAATCCCCATAACTGTCTACAGTAAGTACATAATGAATATTTGTCACATATACGTGGCAAGATGTAAAAAAAAGAAAACAATAATTTTCTTTGTGTTTACTGAGATGATTGATAATCTGGTATTTAGAATTCCAAACAATGGCAAAACTCATCCCACTTGAAACAGGGCTTGCAGTCCGGAGGAGATCTTTCAGCCTTAACTATCCTCTTCAACTCCAATGAACCACTTCTTCACTCACAGCTTGATTCAACTGTTAGCATGGCAAAGATGCAAGGGAGAAAGTCATACAAACATATAAGGGAGAGACAGCTAAGATGCATTCCAGAGCTATCTGAAAATTCAAACGTGTGGAAATAGAAATGATATTGTTGAAACATTTCTAGCTCATTCCACTCTCAAGACCTCAGCTATCTAAGGGCAGACTGTCAGAGAATTCTAACGTTTATGGGCTGGTGGTTCAAAAAATTCTCCCCATTCAAAATTGGATGAAGGAACAAAAACATTGTTAGGTGATAAACCTAGAGTTTCTAGATTCCAAGGTTTCTTTTATTCCTGACTCTACCAGATTATCAAAACTAAACCTCTATTGCTTAACCATGGTAAAGGTATTTCATTTGCATAAATGTTAACTCATAGCATTTCTTATTCAGTGTAGTTTTTCTTTCTTTGTCTTTTCCTCTTTCCCACTGCAGCTTTCAAAGCAGAAATTCTTTTTCATTTTGTTTTGACTCTACAGTTCAACATTCAAAACATATCAGTAGCTAAAGCGTTGCTCCCATTTGTACATTTATCTCGGCGAGAATTGTTCTATTTTATACTGTGAGCATTTTGTTATTTAATTAAGAAAATTTTTCTTAAGATTTACACCAGATATGGAAAGGGCATAAAGATGATGCAAGGAGCAAAACAAAATGTCTGCTATTCTTACTGATTTCAAGTATGTGATAATGACACAAACAATCTTGGAATCAGGCCAGATCAGCACTGTTTCAAAGATTTAGTTGGAAATAGTTATACTTCCACATGGTTTAAATTCCAGTCTGGAAGTATACAGTCTTGTTAAAGATATATTTTACAAAAAAATCAAAAAATGTTATGAGCTCTATTCATCAGAAATGCTATGNACTGTTTCAAAGATTTAGTTGGAAATAGTTATACTTCCACATGGTTTAAATTCCAGTCTGGAAGTATACAGTCTTGTTAAAGATATATTTTACAAAAAAATCAAAAAATGTTATGAGCTCTATTCATCAGAAATGCTATGTCATCTTCCTCCATAAAAATTATGTCTGCACTACATTTCCCTACTTTATCCATGAGAGGTTCACCATTTTCTCTATATATCAATGCACTATTTTGCTTACAATGACCTAAAATATTATAATTCCTTTATTTTCCTCTACTTACATTGGATACCTACTTACAGAGAATAATCTACATTTTATGAAATTATGCAAGTCTAATGAATCTTGTCTACCTACTCACAGCTCTTGAAAGAGCTCTGAGATTTACATTCTGATGTGGAGTGTTTCTTTAACTCCTCTCTGACGTGCATGCTGTTACTTGGAAGCATAGTTCAGATAAAGGTTGAGACTAATTAAACCAAAGATTCCATTTTCATGTTCCTTTATTGACCTGTCTCTAAAATTTCTTTGTCTTATTATGTACTATTCTTGTCCCCCAAATACCTCACGTATTAAATTGTATGGGGGGAAAATGCTCTCTAATGTATGTTGCCAAATATATGACATTTGAGGTGGAGAGGAATAAAATCAGTATTTAATCTTCATCCTTTGACCTGTCAAAACTATTTAAGTATTCAGAAAAGCAAAACTGAAACAGAACTAGGAACCAAATAAATATTCTAAACTTCAAGTTCCTTAACATGAAGTGTATTTTTAAGCTAAAGCTAATTAACCTATGGATTTGACCTTCATGTAAAGGTTTCTCTGCGGCCAGACCACCTGTGGAATGGATAACAGGGCACGCCAATTTGATATATTTCAGAGTTTCATAATCTGAGATCTCAACATGTTAAATCTGAAATAACAGATTTAACAGTCACAATTAAGCCCTGGAATCCATATTAATTCAAAGAGTTGCCACAGATGCACATTTCAAACACCTGAAGTGAAAATGTGACAGAAATCCGAATGTACTAACATCTTGCCTCTAGTGTGTCAACACAATCTGTCACAACGGCACAGACAGCTTTAGTTCCTTATCTAATGACTCCACCTTTTAAGGCTCTAATTAGAAATGATTAAAGTCAGTAGCTCTGGTATCTGACTCCAGAGGCACACTTTCAGTTAATATATGCAACCAAAAGCTGATCAAATGGTTGGCTACTATTTTAAATATATTTTGCACATAATTATTTCACTTGGGTGGATGACATACATTCAAAATGCATAGCTTTCAGTTTAAAAATGATGATGAAAACTATAGTCATTTTAGCCTGTAACAAATATTTAAATATATGATCATATCATATTTGTTGCATAGAGCTCATGGCTGGCTGACTCAAAAAATCCATTTTTAAGTATTCTGAACTAATTTTTTTTTTTAATTTTCCTTTCTTTATCACTGTCATCAAATGCATGAAAAATATTTCGTCTTTTTCTTTCAATGTCTTCTTCTAATTGACAAAGAACCCAACAATGCAATTTAAGATATTATGAATTGTATGAAATTAATCATGTTTATTTGTCTTTGTTGCTATGCAGCCAGTATTTTCAAGAAGTACAAAAGAAGGTAAAGCGCTTTAGTGCTGCAGTTCAAACTTGTAGATTTCTAGGTAGAATTCCTCACATAGAAAGTATATGTTTCACTGGAACAAATCAAAGTCACTGGACTTCAGAGTTCATCTGGACATGAGAAGATACTAGATAATTACTTTGAATTATTTCCTGTATGTGACTGCCTGAACATATTACCACATCTGTTACCTCAGTACCCAACAAAGACCAAAGGGGAAAAGAAAGACAATTTCATTCAGGTTGTTTTTATGTAAGCATCATTTATGTTCCACTTTCTATACTTTCAGCAACTAAAATTATAACCAAAGTTGTGGAACCAAAAATTAAAGTGATTGAAGGCAGTCTTCAGCCTATTATCAAAACAGAAGGTAAAAATCAATGTATACATGGTTCCTTAAAAATCCATGTAATAGACTGATTTCTATGAATGTATCTACATTCTTTTTGAAACTAACATGCTAAATATTTCCATATCGATGGCATGCTCATTTAACAGCAGAATGCAGAATGCAAGTTTATTTAGAAGAGTAAATGTGCATTCCTAATACCTTCAGTACATTTGCTTGTATTTGATTTCATTTGAACTTAATTTGCCATTGCATTAGCACTAGTACCCAGATACTCACTAAACTGAGCTTTCTTCCCTGCACCTGGACTCTTTCAGAGTGTCCTCTTTATAGCTATTTCCAGTCTCCCCTTATCAATCTCTTTCATACTGTTAGAAGGTGATCCAAAAAAGTGCACACATCTTTTTATTCAACAGACTCAGAGAGCACAGAAGCTGTATATTGAAGAAAACTTTTAAAATGTACATCCACACATGATATACTTCTTAATTAAACCACTAGGAACAAAGGAAGTAAATAGTTGGTACAATGAATCAAACCTTAGAATCCTTAATTCCAGTCTTGAATGTGTGTGTATATTTTACATATTCTTATATATAGTATTATATATTCTTATATGTATATATATATAAAATACATTAAATAGGTATATATATTTATTTCCTGATGTTTCATACTAGAATATTAAATCAGGTCACTTTTCTCTCTACCCCTACTGTCTGTGTTAGCCAACTCAAATATTTACAATGCTCCCTTCATTTCATGTGTTTTAATAACTTCCAAAGAATCAGATCTTAAGAATTTTTATGTCCAAGTCTAGCTATCTTAATATGGTGACTGGTCACAGAAAAAAGACCAGGTTATCTTTTCATCACCTTGAAAGAAGAGTAGAACCAGTCTTCAAAAAAAGAACAGATTATGTCATCAGTCAAATATTAAGAAAACTGTTACTGTAATTATCTTTGATTTGGGAATTTCTTCTCATTTTATGAATTGAGATGGCAACTTCCTGAATACTTTTGACTCCTTTAAAAGTGAGTCATTACTTAAAACTTAGACATTGGAAGTATGTATGTCCTAGTAGTTATCTATATTTTTATGCATTCTTAAAACTTAAAGTTGAAGTATTTGAAATCTGTGCTTTAGGAAAAAAACATACTGTGCCTATTGTCATTTGAGCATTTGATTGCTCTTGTATAGTGATGAAGAGAACTTGGGGACTTCCTTGGATGTTCAGTGATTAGGACTCAGTGTTTTCATTGTGGTGACCCAACCTTCATCCCTGTTTGGAGAATTAAGATCCTGGAAGCCATGTAGCATGGCCAAAAAAATAAAGTTAAAATAAATAAAATTAGGTTGTTTAAAGAGAGAGAGAATTTGGTTCTTTAAGAAGTTAAATTACAGAAATTTTTGTTTAGAAAATATTTCTTGATCATTTTAATGAAAAAATAAAATGGTTCTTCATTTTAAAATTCTTGTACTTTTAAAAAAATTAGATTCCCTAAAATTGTGTATAATCAGTTTCTTCTTCAGTAGAAATCATTCAGATGCATTATTTTTATTTTCCAAGATTCATCTCTTTTCTTTCAAGCTTCTTCTTTAAACCCATCTATCTTCCCAATCTTTGTGAACAGGATTCTACTGTATTACTGTTTCTTCAATTAGGAACACAATGGAGCATCAACTTTACTTGGATTCCTCTTTTGAAGGGAACTAAGATGAAAAATGGGATCATGTCACCTGTGCATTAACAACTCTTCAGTTTAAAAATTTGGAAATTTGACTTTGTATAACAGCCATCTATAATCCTAGCAATGCCTAGGATTGCTATTGGCATTTCCTTCTCACTGTTTAAACTTTTGCTGATTCATTGGTAACTCTTGAATTCTTACTACATATATTAGACTCCAATTTAGGATGTTTCTTAAAAAAGGTACTTAACCAAATTTTAGAATTAGGAATAAATCAACTGAAATTCAATTCAATAAATACTTATTGTACCAGTCCTGTGCTGGGTATTTTCCTAGGTGCCCACCAGAGTAAATATGAAAAAAAAATTTTTAGTAGTAAATTCCTGCCTTCATAGAACTTAGGGTGGAGGATGTTTCTCAAATGCTAGTTGAGGCTTTTCTAAAGAAAAGCCTACTTGGATATTTTATTAACTCACTTCCTGCTCTTAAACTCCTTAGCTGTTCTTTCCCATTGAAGTTTCCACACCTTAAAAACTTGGCCTTATGTTTTGATATTCAATGTTCCTTGACCCCATGGATCAAATATTATGGTGTGAAATACTTATTGTTTGAATCAGCTGTACTCTTGTTTCATTATTTTAGATCTTCCTAGACTATTTAATTCTGGGTAATGGTGTACATTGACAATTTCTGGACAAACAAATAAACCTTCTCAAAGTTAAGGAAATATAGTTCCATTCAACTGTTAAAGGGTGTTACTGTATGAGTTAAATGTACTGAATTTCTCATCTAATTACTATGTAGTAATGTAGTAATCAGCTTTCTAACATTCAAAATGATTTTCTCTTGGAGCAAAATCATTTTGTAAGTCAAATGTAACACAACTTTTGCATTTGAAGAAATGTTTAACTATTAATTAGTAAATACTTGCAGCATTCACATAGAAAAGGTAAGTACTCCCATTTTCCCATAAAACCTGAAAATCGTATCTTAAAGGTAGGTAGGCAGAAAGTTGGGCTTTTTTGATGTTCAGTTATGCCCATTAGATAAAAAATATAAGATACAGAGTAGTTAAAAATTAAATTTAAAATGTAATAAGAAAAGCAAGTAATAGACATCAGTATGTTAAAGTAAGATCTACACTAGCTATCATTAGAGCAACTGAAATTTGTACATACTGTGTGATTCACAAAGTACAGTCATATATAACATTTTGTGTGATCAGAATTTATAACTATGAATAAATGGATCAATTAAACATTCATTTAAATGCTAAAGCTGATGAAATTCATTTTAGTAGCACACTAATAGACCCAGGAGTCATTTGTTTTCTTAAATACTACTCAATCTGAAGACAATGGGAACTGTTTAAAACCGATTTCATAAAACCTGAAAGTACTTTGACATTTGAGCAACACCAGTATTGAAATAAATTTCCTGTTCTGGTAAATGTAAAGGACTGCATTAACATGATAATTTGTCTCCTAAAACAATGCCTCAGGACGCACAATACCAAAGGTCAAAATTGAAGGTGAACCTGAATTCAGACTGATTAAAGAAGGTGAAACGGTAACTGAAGTGATCCATGGAGGTGCGTTCTGTTTCCCTAGCCTACTTAGGATCACTGTGAACATTTTGAAATTGTGCTGGCTTAAATATGTTGAACATCTGATGTTTTCTCTTGACTTTTATACACATTGGTGGAAAGCTTTTATTAGTTATGGATTCTTATTAGCCAATCAATTAAAACATAGTTTACCTTTTAATGGATCTAGTTGGATTCGATTTTACCATTAAATCACCAGGTCCAGCAAAACTGTCCTTAATCTGCATATGCAAGGATGATTATGAATATAATGAAAACAATCACATCAATACCAGATAACATGTTGGTCTTAGAAGAAAGAATAAACATTCTATAAGACTAATAAGCCACAGCTAGGATTTTTTATAAGGTTCCCATTCTAATGATGTGTAATTCCTTGGATTCTCCCTAAATGCTCATTGCACAGTCAGGAGACAAGTGTGACATGGAGTGTTAGCTTGACAGTTGGCTCTCTCCTTTACCCAAGATTCAGGACATGACTACTAGCTTTTAGACCTCTATTATCTGAATTTATTTGAGATATGTTCTTCAAATGATTATGGTTGATTTCTAAATGGTATTACTGTGAGAAATACATTTAATACATTTGATTAAATGTCTAGCTTATGGACATTTACATACCATACGAGGACAAATCAAATGCATTTTTCTTCCCCAATTTAGAGCCAATTATTAAAAAATACACCAAGATCATTGATGGAGTGCCTGTGGAAATAACTGAAAAAGAAACAAGGGAAGAACGAATCATTACAGGTAGTCTTTAATTCAATACTATAGAACACTGTGTGTGTGTGTGTGTGTGTGTGTGTGTGTGTGTG
>SJYV01047970.1:12102-22130 GCA_006410875.1 Neotragus pygmaeus | reverse complement strand
AATACATTTGAATCAGTTCTAATGAGGTGGATGAAACGAGCCTATTATACAGAGTGAAGTAAGCCAGAAGGAAAATCAATAATATAGTATACTAACACATATATATGGAATTTAGAAAGATGGTAATGGTAACTGTTTATGTGAGACAACAAAAGAGACACAGATGTACAGAGTAGTATTTTGGACTGTGGTAGAAGGCGAGGGTGGGGTGATTTGAGAGAATAGCACTGGAACATGTATATTATCATATGTGTAACTGATCACCAGTCCAGATACAATGCATGAGACAGGGTGCTCAGGGCTGGTGCAATGGGATGACCCAGCGGGATGGGATGGGGAAAGAAGTGGGAGGGGGACTTAAGATGGGAAACACACATACACCCATGGCAGATTCATGTCAATGTATGGAAAAACCACTACAATATTGTTAAGTAGTTAGCCTGCAATTAAAATAAATAAATTTTTAAAAAATTAAAAAAGAAAAGAAAAAATATAATACATGGGACTAAAAAATAAATAAATAAATAAAGTGTTCTCCAAAACCACAGTTCAAAAGCATCAATTCTTCGATGCTCAGCTTTCTTTATAGTCCAACTCTCAANAAATAAATTTTTAAAAAATTAAAAAAGAAAAGAAAAAATATAATACATGGGACTAAAAAATAAATAAATAAATAAAGTGTTCTCCAAAACCACAGTTCAAAAGCATCAATTCTTCGATGCTCAGCTTTCTTTATAGTCCAACTCTCAAATCCATACATGACCACTGGAAAAACAATAGCCTTGACTAGATAGACCTTTGTTGGCAAAGTAATGTCTCTGTTTTTTAATATGTTGTCTAGGTTGGTCATAGCTTTTCTTCTAAAAAGCAAGTGTCTTTTAATTTCATTGCTGCAATCACCATCTGCAGTGATTTTGGAGCCCCGAAAATAAAGTATCTCACTGTTTCCACTATTTCCACATTTGTCATGAAGTGATGGGACCTGGTGCCATGGTCTTCGTTTTCTGGATGTTGAGTTTTAAGTCAGCTTTTTTCACTCTCCTCTTTGAATTTCATCAAGAGGCTCTTTAATTCTTCTTCACTTTCTGCCATAAGGGTGGTGTCATCTGCATATCTGAGGTTATTGATATTTCTCCCAGCAATCTTGATTCCAGCTTGTGCTTCATCCAGCCCAGTGTTTCTCATGATGTACTCTGCATATTAGTTAAATAAGCAGGGTGACTATATACAGCCTTGATGTACTCCTTTCCCAGTTTGGAACTAGTCTGTTGTTCCATGTCCAGTTCTAAATGTTGCCTCCTACCCTGCATACAGATTTCTCAGGAGGCAAGTCAGGTCGTCTCGTATTCCCATCTCTTGAAGAATTTTTCACAGTGTGTTGTGATCCATACAGCCAAATGCCTTGGTGTAGTCAATAAATTGGAAGCATCACAGGATAGCAACTAAACAACAAACCACAAATTAAATTAATTTCCTCTGTTAAGAATCCTCAGAATATTTGTACATAATCTAAACAGAGAGAGAGAATGTGTTAATCTGTCACCTTACCAGGTGAAAATTCTCATTGCCCTTCCAGTGCTTCCTTTATTTATTCAATCATTATATATTAAATAAATTTTCTTGGGCTACGTCTTTGTGCTAGGAACTAACATATATATTTGTATTAGGGATTCACTGGGAACAAGACAGCCTTCAGGGAATTTACACTATAAGTATCTAAAGAACCAAGGTATTCAAGCATTTGCAATAAAATCTATTACTGTTATAGTAAGGTAATCAGAGGGTTCTTCCTTGAGTGAAGTCAAAATTTGTTCACCTTAACATTAACCCATTTAGGTCAATTCCAATCACATAGACAATGCAAACTAAATATATTTATACTTAGAGAACAAATATAGGAATTAATAAATGAATACTACCAATAGAAATTAGTATTCATTCAAAACCTATTATTTTAAGCATGAGATTATGTATATCAAACTTGTTTTTGATGGACCAGCCATTCAAAAGTGATGCCATTGTTCAGGAACACCTGGGGCTCTCATCTGGTCCACATTACCTGGGCAGCCCCCACAAATATTTCCCCAACTAGAGCCAATACTGTAATAGGAGTTGCCCTTGTGGTTCTTATCATGATTGTAAGACACACCTCAGCAATAATTTTTACTATCATAGATTGTAGAGGGAGAATATGGCACTTCTGGAGCCAGACAGCAATTTCACATCTCAGATAAACAGACGGAGCAGACCTGGTGTTCTGCCTTTGTTGGGGTTGAGAGTGGGGTGCCTAAGGTTTTAAATTTCATTCTTTTGGTGACATTAAAACAAAAACAGTGGAAATTAAAGACTAGGAAAGGAAAAGTAGGGTCCACAAAAGACTAGTTATCAAGGTCAAACAGGACTTTCTGAAAATGGGAAATTGATGGGTGGGGCAATTTGACTTTTATTTAGTGTACACTGTGGTATGTTTATTTGAGATACATGCCTTTGAAATGAATGCCTTGGTAGTAAAAAGCTTAATGTCAGGCATTTATACTACCAGCAAAAATTGTCATAATTTTCAGGCTCTTGTGTTAGAAAACTTTATAGCACACTTCACAAATTCTGACACACATGCTCCCTACCATCTTGCCTCAGCAGATCACACAGCAATTAAGTGGCAGGACTGCATTTGAGTCTAGTTTTGTCTGTTGCCAAAGTTCAAGTATAATTTCGCACAATATAAAATTAAACTTTGCCAAGAATGGACTCTTTCTACAAAGATATTTTAAAACTACATCCCACAATTCTTTAATATGATTCTCACCTGCAGATTAAATACGAGGTAAACATTTAAACATGTTAAACTATATGACTAATTAGGTTTTTTTCTGTGTTTCAGCTGCAGCTGTTCTCTTGGTCACATGGATAGTCTGTACTCTCAGTGTTGACTATTGCTTAGGAAATCATAGTGCATCAGAGCATGGGCTCTGCCTAGTCCATTTGCACACCTGCAATTGTAGCTGTCTGCAAAGATGTGAACGACACATCTATGAAACAGAAACAAGACTGTAAATCTGTACCCTGAAAAAATGGAGTAATACATACATATTTAAGTGGCTATCTCTTTGGCAATTGGTCCCAGGATTTGCAGCAAATATTTCCTGAGAAATCAAATCATCTACTGGGTAATGTGTTTAACAGGTTTATTTAGCATATCTCAAATATGTCTAGTTGGTATTGTAGTCAGCTTTCTCATTTGGAAAATAAAAAATATTTTCACTTGAAATAATAGGATTGCTTCTTTGGGCAATGACATTCCTGACTACACAGCTTTGGTTCATGCAAATAGGGCTAATAAGGCCAAACTGTACCACTGAGAATATAATGTATGTTCAAAGGTCTGCAGTGAAAACCGACAACCATAACCTTCCAATAATTGTACCTAAGCAGAACTTCCTTCAATCTTCTGTTTGGCTGCCTATTCAAATTGATTGCCAATTTCTTCTTAGTTTAACAATAAATCTTCCATTCAGTATTTTTGAGATCAGTTTAATATTCTCACATTAATAAAATTAATAAAAATAAAATCACAATGATACAATATTCTCTGTAAAATCATAGAGGAAAGATTCACAATGCCTGCATAGTAAAATACAGCTTTTGGTATAAAATATCAGAAGTTAAGCATTCTTTATGTTATTTAAGATTGTATGCTTTATCTTACATTGAAGTGATTGTTCAAAGTAATTTCAAAGTTTATTGATTATAATTTTCTTATAAAAATAAGTATGTAAGTATGTAGGCAACACAGAAAGAAAATATAATTGTCACTTGAAATCACATCTAACTTTAAATAAAACAATGAAAAGTAATTTTATGCAGTTTGACATCTCATTTTATTAAACAGAACTAAATCTATAACTTATTTGCATTTTCATCTTAAAAAGAAAAAACATTTATTTCCTTTTTGACATTAAAATAATATGCTAAAGCTTTGGGAGGAAATTTAAAAAGATAAGCTCTAAAAATGGAAATAGTGCTCTCATTGGAATAAACATATAGCCATCCAGACTGGCTTTTTAAAGATGAAAATATCTTTGAATACACAAATTCTAAAGCATGTTCTTAGAAAGAATAAAGCAGCATAAAATGCACTAGTGTTGCTGAAATAGTTGTATATGCTTTAATAAGAAACATATTCCTATATATTTCTATTTTTACAACATAGTGCATATTGCAAAATTCAGTGAAAATTGGTAAACAGCAATTATCCATAAAATAGAATAAAGAACAAAACTCAACTCTTTTTCAAAACAATTATTAAGAAAGAATGTCATTAATTATTTTCATAATTTGTATACACACACACACACACACATGCATATGTATTCTGCTGTTGCTGTTTAGTCACTAAGTTGTATCCAACTCTTTGTGATCCTATGGACTGTAGTCTACCAGGCTCCTTGGTACTTGGGATTTCCCAAGTAATAATACTGGAGTGGATTGTCATTTCCTTCTCCAGGGACTCTTCCTGATCCAGGAATCAAACATGAAATCTCTTACTTGGCAGATGAATTATTTACCATTGAGCAATCTGGAAAGAATACATATGTATATGTACACATATATAATCAATAAGCAATCTATTACTTTATATTTCAGGACTAAAATAACTACAGTTTCCTATGAAATATAATATTAAATATGTTTTTATATACACATTAAATATGTGTTTTATATACAGTTTTCATGTAGTTAGACAGTACCTTACATAATACCTACTACTGGTAACTATTATTGGTATCTACTATTGTCAACATCCATTGGATCATCAAAAAATGCAAGAGAGTTCCAGAAAAAACATCTACTTCTGCTTTATTGACTATTTCAAAGCCTGTGACTGTGTCAACCACAACATAATGTGAAAAATTCTTCAAGAGGTGGACATACTAGATCACCTGACCTGACTTCTGAGAAATCTGTATGCAGATCAAGAAGCAACAGTTAGAACTGGACATGGAACAACAGCCAGGTTCAAAATTGGAAAAGATGTGTGTCAAGGCTGTATATTGTCACCCTGCTTATTTAACTTATATACAGAGTACATCATGAGAAGTGTTGGCCTGGATGAAGCACAAGCTTGAATGAAGATTGCTGGGAGAAATATCAATAACCTCAGCTATATAGATGGCACCATCCTTATAGCAGAAAGTGAAGAATAATTAAAGAGCCTCTTGATGAAACTGGAAGAGGAGAGTCAAAAAGTTGGCTTAGAACTTAACATTCAAAAAACTAAGATCATGGCATCTAGTCCCACCACTTCTTGGCAAATAGATGGGAAACAGTGAAAACAGTGAGACTTTACTTTGGGGGGCTCTAAAATCACTGCAGATGGTGACTGCAGCCATGAAATTAAAAGACACTAGCTCCTTGGAAGAAAAACTGTGACCAACCTAGACAGCATATTAGAAAACAGAGACATTACTTTGCCAACAAAGGTCCATCTAGTTAAAGTTATGGTTTTTCCAGTAGTCAAGTATGGATGTGAGAGTTGGACTATAAAGAAAGCTGAATGCTGAAGAACTGATTCTTTTGAATTGTGGTGTTGGAGAAGACTCTTGAGAGTCCCTTGGAATGCAAGGAAATCTAACCAGTCCACCCTAAAGTAAATCAGTCCTGAATAGTCCTTGGAAGGATTGATGCTGAAGCTGAAGCTCCACTACTTTGGCAACCTAATGCGAAGTACTGACTCATTGGAAAAGAACTTGATGCTGGGAAAGACTGAAGGTGGAAGAGAAGGGGGTGACAGAGGATGAGATAGTTGGAGGGCATCACCGACTCAATGGAAATGGGTTAGAGTAAACTGCAGCAGTTGGTGATGGGCAGGGAGGCCTGAAGTGCTGCAGTCCATGGGGTCACAAAGAGTCGGACACAACTGACTGATTGTACTAAACTATTGGTATACAGTAAAAATAATTAATATGACTCACTTACTTCTTAGCTCAGGGAAGATTCCCTGGAGAAGGAAATGGCCTGGAAAATCCCATGGATGGAGATGTCTGGTAGGCTAAAATCCATGGGGTCACAAACAGTCAGACAGGACTGAGTGACTTCATTTCACTTCTCAGCTGGGAATAAATATCATGCCATAACTCTTTGATTTTCCAATCTGAAATGCAAAGTTGTATCTTAATTTTATTTTCATTTCTTGGAGTACCAGAAAAGATTGAGTGTTTACAATTTCAAATTACATATATAATGCATTTTACAGGATTTTTATTATTTTTGTCTTTTTCCCCCCCTAGGAAATGTGCTTTACTTTTCACAGTTCTTAAAACTTAAAGACAGTTTCATTTCTCTCTTTCCAAGGAGATAATAGTATTATCTGGAAATAAGAGCAAATTTTTAACATTTACTTAATTGGTTTTATGTTCCTGTTTCATCAGTTTTTTAGGATAAAGTACAACATTAGTGACGACTGTGGATCTCTTTTTATTTCTGAACTTCATGAGACTTTATGTTATTATACCACATGGTGTTACCTTGATATTAAGTCAATCATAAATAAGGTGATATCTTTCCATTTCCAATTTAAAACATTTTCAATAAAAAATGAAAGGGGAAATAATAATGTGGCATATTAGCCATTTAATAGAGTAACATTTATTTTTATAATTGTAAAGACTTTTGCATGCACATACAATAGTGAATTCTTTTGTGTGTTTTTATGTATTTATCTTTGAAATTTTATTTACAAACATTTGTCAGTTGCTTGTATATTAGTATGTTGAGGGACATTCAGGAATGCAGCAACCCCACATCACAACCTCTTTTGCTGTGAAAGTGAAGTTGCTCAGTAGTGTCTGCCTTTTTGTGATCCCGTGGACTGTAGCCCACGAGACTCCTCTGTCCATGGGATTCTCCAGGCAAGAATACTGGAGTGGGTTTCCATTTCTTTCTCCAGGGGATCTTCCCAACTCGAGTATCGAACCCAGATCTTCTGCAGTGCAGGGAGACACTTTAACCTCTGAGCCACCTCTTTTGCTATAGGGGAAAATAAATTTGTTTTGTTTTGTTTTGTTTTAATGTTAAGGCTGTGTGAATGAATAGCTTCCAGAATGAGTGGGTTATGGTTATTTCAGTTCTCCTGACTTTGACTTTCCTAGGAGGGTTATCCAGTTGACTGAGCAATAAACTTTCAAAGGGCTTCTGCTCTGATCTATGGAACTGTTTCCCTTCATTACTTCATAAAGTAAAGGAATTAGATTTTTTAAAGACACATTTCAGACTTTTTTTATTTTAGAAATAATCTAAAATAAATATGAATAAATAAACGTTTAACTGGGCAGTGTGAGCCAATGATTTCTACAGTATCAGGATGTGCTGAGTGGGGTCTGCAGGAATTACCTTCCTGAGGGCTTGGCCTGCAGCAACCACCCAGTACCATTCTCTGTCACCCTGCCCCACTGGTAAGGAAAGGCATGTCAAGGTCATACCTCGTGTTTTTCTTTGTACTTCATCACCCACGAACCAGTAGTTTTGTTGTGAAGCCACCATCACTGCCTAAAAGCTTACGTGTGTTTCAAGAAAGTTTGTATTGCAAAGACTCTTACAGTTTTTTGCTTATTTTATACAGAGACACGTAAAACACTTCTTGCTCTATACTCTGAAACACTTAAAATAAAATAATAGGAAATGATGCAAAATTCCTTGCAGTTTACTACCAACAAAATAAATATCTGCTTATACCCATAGAAAGCTTAGTTTGCCTACAAATTTCATGATGCTTTTCAGTGCTTTATTAAGTAAATACAATAAAATGCACAACTTGAAATAATTATTGCTATCATTGGTATTTAAATACTTGTATAGAATTAATATTTATCACTTAATTATATAATGATTTATATAACATATTTTTTTCAAATAAGAATAGCTAGAGTTTTATACAATTATTGTTATTTTCAAGGAACTTATTCATGTATTTATCAATTTTGTTTTTTTCTACTTTTTATGTAATACTATATGCATTTAATTAGATAATTCCTTTCTCTAGTTGTTTCTCTTTAGTTAATTTATTGTTTTCTTTGTTATTTGATAATGAAAAACTAGAGGCTAGAAATTTTACTCGATATTATTTGCCTATATTCAAGAAATTTGATATACTATTTTTTGAACTGCTTTCTAAGTAAACATTTCAGATTTGATTTCCAATTTCATTCATGAGTCAATAAGGCATTTTAAGAGATGCTTTCAAAGTTATTGGCAATTTTGTTTATTCTTTGCTTATTAATTTTCAGTCAAAGCATTATTAATATAGAATATCATCAATAATTGTTCTTTCATGTATTTTTCTTTGATTTTGAAAGCATATAGAAAAGTGAAAGTTATATTTTTACAGTTTTCTCAACTGTAGCATTTATCTAGGGTCTACTAAGGGTCTGAAAGGAAAGGTGCTAAGAGAAATCCTTAAAATCGATCAGAAATAATTCTGTACTTTTTTAGTAGTGAATGTATTGAAGATAAGAGTGAGAAGTGTGGGACTCATATGACTCATCTGCTAAAACTGGTTTAGTGTATCACAATTCTTGAAAAAATAATACTTGGACATTTACTCTTTAAAACTTCTTTTTCTGTGATTTACTTGTCAGGTTACGGATAAGAATGGTTTAAGGTGCCATTTCACACATTGCAAATCCAAAGGTTTACGTGTCTCTTTCAATTCTGGTTTCCTCGGTGTGTATGCCCAGCAGTGGGATTGCTGGGAAGGCAGTTATATTTCCAGTTATTTTAGGGAATCTCCACAGTGTTCTCCATAGTGGCTGTATTAGTTGGTATTCCAACCAACAGTGTAAAAGGGTTCCCTTTTCTCCACACCCTCTCCAGCATTTATTGCTTGTAGACTTTTGGATCACAGCCATTCTGACTGGTGTGAAATGGTACCTCATCGTGGTCTTGATTTGCATTTCTCTGATAATGAGTGATGTTGAGCATCATTTCGTGTGTTTGTTAGCCATCTGTATGTCTTCTTTGGAGAAACGTCTATCTAGTTCTTTGGCCCATTTTTTGATTGGGTCATTTATTTTTCTTTAATTGAGCTGCAGGTGTTGCTTGTATATTTTTGAGATTAGTTGTTTGTCAGTTGCTTCATTTGGTATTATTTTCTCCCATTCCAAAGGCTAACTTTTCACCTTACTTATAGTTTCCTTTGTTGTGAAAAGACGAATGGATAAGAAAGCTGTGGTACATATACACAATGGAGTGTTACTCAGCCATTAAAAAGAATACATTTGAATCATTTCTAATGAGGTGGATGAAACTGGAGCTGATTATACAGAGTGAAGTAAGCCAGAAAGAAAAACACAAATACAGTATACTAATGCATATACATGGAATTTAGAAAGATGGTAATGATAACCCTGTATGCGAGACAGCAAAAGAGATACAGATGTATAGAAAAGTCTTTTGGACTCTGTGGGAGAGGGTGAGGGTGGGATGATTTTGGAGAATGGCATTGAATCATGTATATTATCATATGTGAAGTGAATCACCAGTCCAGGTTTGATGCATAAGACAGGGTGCTCAGGGGCTGGTGCACTGGGATGACCCAGAAGGATGGGATGGAGAGGGATGTGGGAGGGGGTTTTAGGTTGGGGAACACATGTACAACCATGGCGGATTCATGTCAATGTATGGCAAAACCAAAAGAAAAGGGAAAAAAAAAAAAAAACTACGAGAAAAATATCTATCAGATTGTCCAAAATTAGGGATTTTTATTCTTATAATTAATATCCCATCCTGTTCAACTAGCAACATTTCTACAGACCAGATATCAGAGATTATCTGAACTGTTTCCACTTCATCCTGCATAAACTGGATTCTTTGTTTTTTCTTATATTTTAATGTTGGGCTTCTTTATTCAAGAAGATAAACAGGTTGAATACTTATATTCTGATTAAAGATATTTAATCACAACTGTTTTATCTGCCTGAATATGTCATCATTAAATCAACAGATATACTAGATGTGTGTGTGTGTTGGGGGCG
>SJYV01047970.1:0-10060 GCA_006410875.1 Neotragus pygmaeus | reverse complement strand
CAGCTGCCCCCAAAATTTGAAAAATGCTCTAAGAGATCAAAGTAAATCTGTCTATCACAAGAAATATTACCTTTGCATATGTTTTAAAGGATGATTTTTAGCAATTAAAACCAACAGTGTTTCCTAGAACTTTGATATTCTCATGTGACATTACATAAGCTTTAAGCTTCCTACTTCAAGATTTCTTTTAAATCCTCCTAAAATTTTCTGTGATATTAAGTTTTATGAAGAATAGAGTTTGAGTGAGACACATTTATTTTTTGGTGCAGGAGATAATTAAAAAAATTGAGAAAAATAATAGTATGTTAGAAATGTCAATAATAACTAACAAAACAATTCTGTTTACAATTTTATACCCACGTATACCTATTTGTTTGAAGTAGCAATGTACTAACCTGAATCTCTATTGCTTATACTTTCATGAATCTCCTTCACAAACGTAATTGTGGCCGCAGATGATTTATCTTCTGAAGACTCTCCTAAATTGTAGCAAATTAATATATTGGTTTAGAATAATTTTACTGATGTATCATTCTCAGAAAAGGATATATTATATACAGTAATTTACCTTCATGTGTCACATTAGAATATTATATTAAAAAACCCTCAAATACATAGGAAATTAAAATATATATTAGCATTTTGCACAAGGTCATTAAATTCATAACGGAAAATAAACTTAAATCACTAATGCTAACATGACCTTAGTGGCATTTTATGTTTTTTTTTTTTCCTATTTATTTTAGTGTATCAAAAGTCAGAAATTGCAATGCTATATTCTTTTTAGAACCAAGATATAGATACAGTATACATAATCTGAAAATAGGATAATAAAATTTGTTCCAACTCTGTGCCATATCAGAAAAAATTATAGTTTTATTATATTAAATTCAATAGCAAGATATTCAGCATAAATATAGCCAACCTATTTTCATCTTTGTTTTGTTCCTGTGGTTTCTTTTTTATATGCCTGACATGGTTATTTTGGGAGTTTTGCTTTGACTTTTTTTTTTTTTTAATTTGGAGTTCCCTGCATTTCTTGAACTTTTCCATTTACTTGTTTCAGTCTACAGAAGTACAGGGAACTTTTTCAGTCATTAGTTTTCTATTGTTTCTTTTCTTTTTTTCTAACACTGTATTCTTTTTTTTTTTTTTTTTTGGAGACTCTGATGGTACGAATGCTAATACTTTGTCACTGCCCTAAAGGTCTCTGATGGTCTATTAATCTTTTATTTTTCCCACTACTTTTTCTCTCTTTATTCAGATATTCAAAATCTATGTTCAAAGTTTACTGACATCTTACTTTTTCATTCTGAATTGCGCCCACCCAATGAAATTTATTTATTTCATTTTTCATTTGTGAAAAAATTATATTTGATTTGTGAAATCAAATAGAAATATCTGTGAAAATTTCTATTTGATTCATCTTTAATAACTTTTGTTTATTTTCTGAGATTTTTCCATTAGTTTCAGTAGTGTTCATTACTACTTGAACAATTGTAATAGCTGCTATAAATTCTCTGTTAGATAAATCCAGCATCTCCACATTGGATTTTCTCATACATGTTGAGATTTTTCTTATTCCACCGTTATTAATTGTATATTGCAATCTGGCTTTTTAAAATACTATGTGTGAGATGCTGTTCTTATTTAAATACTGTTGAGAATATTTGTATTTTATTTGTTTTAACAAGTAGTTGATCTGGTCAATTCTGTCAGTTCTAGCCTGCTTTCTTTGGGTTATGTTTTCAATGTTTCTTCAGTTTTCTAAGGTTTTGTTGTACTATTCACATCTGTATGTGTTCTGCCAGTGGCCAACCTGGGAGATGAGTGGTGCTCTATCTGTTAGGTCAATTATTGCTATCTTTGGTATGTTGAATAGGACCAAATCACATCTTGTGCAGCCCAGGGGTGAGTCCAGAAACTGTTAAAGGTCAATTTTCTTATCTCCTTCTTTTCTGCCATCTCCCCTGTACATTCTAATTCCTTAAGCCCCCTTTTAATCCTTCTTGCCAAGAAGCTGCGGGCAGTTACTCTGCTTTGCAGTTGGCAATTGAACTCACACCTGGGGCCAAGCAACAAAGAGACAAAATGGAAAAATAGCCACAGGATTTGGCCAAACCTTCTTGGAATAATAGTTCTTGCAAAAGGAAAATTCCCTTCCTTCAGAGCTATTGCCAGCTACCCTTACCATCAGCTGCCTCTACCACCATGGAATTGTTTAGGAGCTAGGGTGCACACTAAGGAAGAAGCCAAAAAAAAAACAAACAACAACAAAAAGAGAAAAACTGGGAAAAAGGGTCACTCTAAGTATTAGAAATCTCCTTCTCCACTCTGAGTTGGACCAGAATATTTCCTCTGTGACCAACTCAATGCTCAGTTCTCACATATTATGCTCAGACTGTGGACACCAGAGGGAAAATAATGCCACCAGAGGGGGAAAAACTCATTGTTATTTTGGTGAAGAGGTGTGGACTTCTACTCATTCTGTGAGCTGTCAGAAAGCTGCATACTTTCTTGTAGAGATTTTGTAGCTATTATTGTTCAGTCACTCAGTCATGTCCTACTATTTGTGAGCCTATGGACTATAGCCTACGAGGCTCTTCTGTCCATGGGATTCTCCAAGCAAGAATACTGGAATGGGTTGCCATGCCCTCTTCCAGGGTGTATTCCTGACCTAGGGATCAAACCTGTGACTCTGGGGACTCCTGCATTGCAAGTGGATTCTTTACCCACTGAGCCACCTGTGAAGTCTATCATTTGCATGCCCGAGGTTATTGACATTTCTCCCAGCAATCTTGATTCCAGCTTGTGAATCATTCAGTCTGGCATCTTACATAATGTACTCTACATGCAAGTTAAAAAAGTAGGGTGAAAATATATAGCCTTGGAACACTCCTTTCCAAAATATGACCCAGTTCATTGTTCATGTCCAGGTTTAGCTGTTGCTTCTTGATCTATACAAAGTTTTCTCAGGAGGTGGTCTGGTATTCCCAGACTGTGTGATCCATACAGTCAAAGGCTTTAGCATAGTCAATGAAGTGGAAGTAGATATTTTTTTTTCTGAAATTCCCATGTTTTTTCTATGATCCAAGGGATATCGACAATTTGATTTCTGGTTTCTCTTTCTTTTCTAAATCCAGCTTGTACATCTGGAAATTCTCAGTTCAGGTACTGTTGAAGTCTAGCTTGAAGGATTTTTGAGCATGACCTTGCTAGCATGTGAAATGAGTGTAATTGTGCATAGTTTGAACATTCTTTGGCATTGCAATCTTTTAGACTGGAATGAAAACTGACCTTTTCCAGTCTTTTGGTCACTGTGTTTTCTACATTTGCTATATTTTTCCAAATGTGTAGCTTGATTCAAGAGAATACAAAGATGAGATATCTATCTTGGGAAATACAAGATAGGATATGATTTTTCCTATTCCCAGGGACAACAGATGGTTTCTTTTCTTTCTTTCTTTTTTTTTTAACTTTATTTTACTTTAAAGTACTCTATTGGCTTTGCCATACATCGACATGAATCCACCACAGGTTGAAGACAGTGTCTCTATCTTTATTTTTGTATTACTTAAAAGCAACTAAAATTCATTTTTGTTGTTTTGAAATCTTGGAAATTTACAGGATTTTTCTAAAGATATTGAAAATAATTTTGACCCTTTAGAATACAATTCTTATAGTTTGTAATAATCTGCTCATTTAAAAGACTTTTCATGGTTTGTTTTTCATAATATAATTGCACATCAACAATTTTTCTTTCTAGTGAAAAATTTTATTGAAATACATTTTCAATTAATTTGTTCAGATATCTATTTTTTTCAGTTGAATAACCCATTTTTGTCTTTTTATATTATAAATTATTTTAAAAAATTCCACTTAATAGGGCTACATATATATGGATTTTCAATGCTATAACAGTATATATTTGTCTATTTAAAGACATATTTTACTGCATACACATGTTAAGGCAAATTATCTTACTATGTTTTCTATTATTGTTCTTATTCTTGCCTATTCAGGATTTTTTTCATATACCTTTATAATAATATATTAACCATTTTACAGAAAGAAAATGGCATTATAGCTTTAACTGTATGAGATTTTATGGTATGAGGCCCGAAGCTATTACGATATTGAGTCTTTCTCTATAGATGCATAATCTAACAAGGTCTGATAAACTCTAATTCCTATGGATGTTGATTTTTTTCTTGGTCTTTAATATGAAAAGTGATTTACTTATTGAGATAAGATATCTATCAATAATTTTGATAAAGTGCATGAGTTTAACTTAAAACTTACTAATCTATATTGCTGACATTTACTATAAGAGTGCTTTTATGATATAAGTTTATCTGCTTAAGAGTCTTTTTCTGTGTGTTATGTTTTACAATATTGTGTATTTCTACCATAAAACAACATGAATTAGTCTCATATGTCCCTTGTCCCTTGAACATCTCTCACACTCCCTGTCTCATCCCATCCCTCTAGGTTTTCATAGAGCACCAGGTTGAGCTTCTTGTGTTATACAGCAACTTCCCATTAGCTATGTATTTTATACATAGTAATGTATATGTTTCAAGGCTCTTTTCTTAATTTTATCCACTCTCTTTCTCCTCCTACTGTGTCCATAAGCCTGTTCTTTATATCTGCATTTCTATTCCTGCCATGCAAGTAAGATAAAGTGTAACACTTTTCTCAATTACATATATATGTGCATTGGTGTACAATATTTGTGTTTTCTCTTTCTGACTTATTGCACTGTATACAACAGGCTCTTGGTTCATCCCCCTCACTATAACTGATTCAAATTCATCCATTTTAGTGGCTGAATAACATTACATTTTATAGAGGTACCACAAATTCATTATTCATTCATCACTTGATGGAAATCTAAATGATTTTTGTGACTTGGTTATTATAAATAGTGTAGCAATAAACATTGAGGTACATGTTCGGTTTTCAATATGATTTTCTCATGGTATATGTGTAGTTTGTTGCCCCGGGCTGGCACACTAAGCACAGGCGAGAGGACCTACCCCACGTCCGAGGTCAGTGGCGGCAGCGGGGAGACACCCCACATCCCAGGTCAGGGGCAGCCGGGAGGAGCTATCCCAGGTCCGAGGTCAGGGGCGGCCGGGAGGAGCTACCCCGCGTCCGAGGTCAGGGGCAGCCAGGAGGAGACACCCCACGTCTGAAGACAGGGAGGTGGCTGGCTGGAGCTACCCCGCATTGGAGGCCAGGGGAGGCCGGGAGGAGACACTCCGCATCGGAGGTCAGGGGCAGCTGGAAGAAGCCACCTCACACTCGAGGCCAGGGGCAGTGACCTTGAGGAGCCACCCCAAGCCCAAGGCCAGGGGTGGCAGCTAGGAGGAGCCACCCACGCCCGAGGCCAGGGCCGGCACCCGGGAAGAGCAACCCAAGGAGCAACCAGAGGAGCAGTGGCTTCACAGGCACAGGAGGGCCTAGAGGAGCTATGCCACGTTGAAGGTCAGGAACGGTGGCGGTAGGGAGATACACTTCATCCAAGGTAAGGAGCAGCAGCTGTGATTTGCTAGAGCAGCTGTAAAGAGATACCCCACACCCAAGGTAAGAGAAACCCAAGTAAGATGGTAGGTGTTGCAAGAGGGCATCAGAGGGCAGACACACTGAAACCATTCTCACAGAAAACTAGTCAATCTAATCACACTAGGACCACAGCCTTGTCTAACTCAGTGAAACCAAGCCATGCCTGTGGAGCAACCCAAGACAGGCAGGTCATGGTGGAGAGGACTGACAGAACGTGGTCCACTGGAGAAGGGAATGACAAGCCACTTCAGTATTCTTGCCTTGAGAACTGATATGTGTAGTAGAGTGGTTGCTAGGTCATATGGTAATTTTAATTCTAGTGTTTTAAGGAAACTTGATACTTGATACTTGTTCTCCATAGTGGCTGTATCAACTTGCATCCCCATAAGCAGTACAGGAGGGTTCCCTTTTCTCCATAGTCTCTTTAGCATGTATGCTTTGTAATTTTTTTTTTAATGATGGTCATTTTGACTGATATATGGTATGCAGTGATATCTCACTGTAGTTATATTTTGCATTTCTCTAACAATGAGTGATGTTGAACAACTTTTTCATGTATTTATCAGCCATCTATATGTCATTGGAGAAATCTCTGATTAGGTATTTTGCCTATTTTTTGACTGAGTTGTTTGTTTCTCTAATATTGAGCTACAAGTGCTGGTATATATTTTGGAAGTTAATCCTTTGTAAATTGCTTCATACACAATAATTTTCTTCCATTGTAAGGGTTGTCTTTTCATGTTATGTATAGTTTCCTTTGCTTCACAAAAGCATTTAAGTTTAGTTAGGTCTCAATAGTTTATTTTTGCTACTATTTCTGTTACTCTAAGTGTGGGTCAAAGAGGATCTTACTGCAATTTATCTCAAGGAGTGTTCTGTCTATGTTTTCCTTTAGGAATTTGACAGATTCTGGCCTTACATTTATGTCCTTAATCCACTTTGAGTTTATTTCTGTGTGTGTTGTTAGGAAGTGTTCTAATTTTATCCTTTCACATATAGCATTCCAGTTTTTCTTGCACTATTTTTTGAAGAGACTTATCTTTTCTCCTTTGCGTATTCCTGCCTCCTTCATCAAAGTTTATTTTCCAGTAGGTGCTAGAAATAGAAACTCTAGGTTTATATCTTGTTCCATTGACCAATATTGATGGTTTTGTGCCAGTACCACACTATCTTGAGGACTGTAGCTTTGAAATTTAATATAAAGTCAGGAAGGTTGATTCTTCTGGCTTTGTTATACCATCTCAGGTTTGCTTTGGCTATTCAGAGCCTTTTGAGTTTCCATACAAATTGTAAAACTTTTGTTCTAGTCCTGTGAAACTTTGATTAGTAATTCAATAGAAGTTGCATTGAGTCTGTAAATTGCTTTGGGTAGTACATTTTGGCAGTGTTGATTCTTCCAGTCCAAGAACATAATATATGTCTCCGCTTGTTTGTTTCCGCTTTGATTTCTTTCATCAGTGTCTTGTTTACTACATGCACATCTTTTGTCCCCTTAAGTAGGTTTATTCCTAGCTATTTTATTCTTTTTGTTGCAATGATGAATGGGATTGTTTCCTTAAATTCTATTTCTCATTTTTCATTGTTAGTGTATAGGAATGCAAGGGACTTCTGGATATTGATTTTGTATCCTATTACTTTACTAAATCCATAGATAAGCTTTAGTATTTTTCTTATGATATTTTAGGTGTTTCTACGTATGACATCATGTCATCATCAAACAGTAAATTTTACTTCTTTTTCAAACTGGATTATTTTTATTTCCTTTTTCTTCTCTGATTGCTATGACTGAGACTTACAAAACTATGCTGAATAATAATGGTAAGAGTGAGTACCGTTGTCTTATTTCTGATTTTAGAGGAAATGCTTTAAAATTTTCACCACTGAAAATAATTAATTAAAAATAATTTAAAATATTAAAAATTAATTAAAAAATAATAATTGCTGTAGGTTTGTAGGTTTATACATATTTGGCCTTTATTTTGTTGAGATAGATCCATTTTATATCAATTTTATGAACAGTTTTTTTTTAATCATAAATGGGTGTTGAATTTTGTTGATCATTTTTATGCATATATTATCATATGGGTTTTATTTTTTAATTTGCTAATATGGTGTATCCCATTGATTGATTTGTGTACATTGAAGATTTCTTGCACTCCTGGGATAAACCCTACTTGGTCATGTTGTATGATCTTTTTAATGTGCTGTTGGACTCTGTTTGCTAGTATTTTGTTAATAATTTTCACATCTGTGTTCATCAGTGATAATGATCTATAATGTTCTTTTTTGTGATGTCTTTTTCTGGTTTTGGTATCAGGATGATGATGGCCTCATAGAATGAATTTGAAAGCGTTTTACCCTCTGCAGTTTTTTTAGAAGTGCTTGAGAGGGATAGGCATTAGCTCTTCTCTAAGAAGAGCTTTAGAGTTAACATTTGATAAAAATTTGCCTATGAAACCATCTGGCACTAAGCTTTTTTGGAGGGAGACATTTTTGATCACAGTTTTGATTTCTGTGCCTGTTCATAATTTCTATTTCTTCTTGGTTCATACTTGGAAGATTTTATTTTTCTAAAAATATATCAATTTCTTCCAGGTTCTCCATTTAATTGGCAAATTGTTTCTTAAAGTATTCTCTTATGATTCTTTATACTTCTGTGTTTTCTGCTGTAACCTCTTTTAGATTTCTAATTTTATTGACTTGAACCTTCTCCCTTTTTTAGTCTTCATAAATCTGGCTAAAGTTTGTCAATTTTATCTTCTCAAAGAACCAGCTTTTAGTTTCATTGATCTTTGCTATTGTTTCCTTTATTTCTTTTTTCAGTTATTTCTGCTCTGAATTGTATGATTTATTTTCCTCTTCTAAATTTGTGTTGTCTGTTCTTCTTTTTCCAGTTGGTTCAGTTGTAAGGTTTTTTTTTTTTTTAATATTCCATGTTTTTTTTGTTTCTTGAGGTGTATTTTATTACTATCAACTTCCCATTTACAACTGCTTTTGCTTCATCCTATAGATCTTGCATCATTATGTTTTCATTGTCATTTGTTTCTAAGTATTTTTTTTTTATTTCCTCTTTGATTTCTTCAGTAATCTCTTGGCTACACAAAAACTTACCTTTTAATATCAATGTGTTTGTGTTATTTACATGTTTCCCTGTAATTCATATCTAGTCTTATGGTGTTACAGTAAGAAAAGATGCTTGATGCAATTTCAATTATCTCTATTGACAAATAAAAGTGTATTCTGCATTTGGATAGAATGTTCTGAAAAGATCACTTAGGTTCATCAGATCTAATGTGTCATTGAAGACTGTATTTCCTAATTATTATTATTATTATTTTTCTGTATGATCTGTCAACTGCAGTAAGTGGGGTGAGATTCTTTCTTATGCCATGTTGGAAATATCGTAGAAAATAAGTTGGGATAAAAATAAAACAAATGGTATACTTTCAATCTTGCACTCATGATCACTCAAGTCAGTGGGCTTGTGGTTTTGTAGTCATCAAGTTGTGTTTGATTATTTTGTACCCCATGGACTGTAACACACCCAGTTTCTCCATCCTTGGAATTACAAATGCAAGAATACTGGAGGGGATTGCCATTTCCTTCTCCAATTAAAATAATATAACATATATTCCAAAATATTTTAGTTAAGATTCATGCTGCTCACTAATGACTCCAAGGACATCTATAAAGGACTGATGCTTGAATTACAAGAAGTGTCTCATAAATGTGGGAGCAATACTAATTGATGGCATTTCTTACCCCCAGATGATAAGGTGATACACTGGATGGATTTGTTCAAGGCTCATTTCAAATTTCTTAGACAAAAAAAATTACAGGTACTGAGATGGAGAAATTTCTATTGTGCTGGATTTTATGGAATATTCTCAAGTATCCACCATGATGCTGATGATGAATAATAGTTTCAACATCTTATCCCCTTTAAGCTTTGGTGGCTTCACTATCTACTCAGTTGTTCAGGACAAAATTTTACTATACGTTGTCCTCAATTACAATATTTACCACACAATCAACAGGCATGTCTTTGAGCAATGCATCTCTACCATCTTCAGAAGCTGACATCTTCCATTGTCTCCTTTATTCTTCAGCCCAATGTTGGGACTTCTATTTGGGTTCCTGCATGATTATCCCAAAGTTTCTTTCCACCAACAACGGTATATCATCAATGATGCCATTCAGTTTATCAGCATCTTTGCTGCAGTAGCCTGCTAAGCTTCAGTTCAGTTCAGTTCAGTCGCTCAATCGTGTCCAATTGTTTGTGACCCCATGAATCACAGCACGCCAAGCCTCCCTGTTCATTACCATCTCTCGGAGTTCACTCAGACTCATGTCCATCGAGTCCTTGATGCCATTTAGCCATCTAATCCTCTGTTGTCTCCTTCTCCTCCTGCCCCCAATCCTCCCCAGCATCAGAGCCTTTCCAATGAGTCAACTCTTCGCATGAGGTGGCCAAAGTACTGGAGTTTCAGCT
>SJYV01047969.1:71457-106076 GCA_006410875.1 Neotragus pygmaeus | reverse complement strand
GCTCGATGGACGTGAGTCTGAGTGAACTCTGGGATATGATGATGAACAGGGAGGCCTGGCGTGCTGTAATTCATGGGGTTGTAAAGAGTCAGACATGACTGAGCAACTGAACTGAACTGAACTAACAGAAACAGAAGATATTAAGAAGAGGTAGCAAGAATACACAGAAGAACTATACAAAAGAGATCATCACAGCCCAGATAATCTCAGTGGTGTGATCTTTCACATAGAGCCAGACATCCTGGAATGCCAAGTCAAGTGGGCCTTCGGAAGCATCACTACGAACAAAGCTTAGTGGAGATGATGGAATTCCAGTTGAGCTATTTCAAATCCTAAAAGATGATGCTGTGAAAGGGCTGCGCTCAATAAGCCAGCAAATTTGGANAAAGTCCAGTGGGCCTTAGGAAGCATCACTACGAACAAAGCTAGTGGAGATGATGGAATTCCAGTTGAGCTATTTCAAATCCTAAAAGATGATGCTGTGAAAGGGCTGCGCTCAATAAGCCAGCAAATTTGGAAAACTCAGCAGTGGCCACAGGACTGGAAAAGGTCAGTTTTCATTCCAATCCAAAAGAAAGGCAATGCAAAAGAATGCTCAAACTACCGCACAACTGCATTCATCTCACACACTAGTAAAGTAATGCTCAAAATTCTGCAGGCTAGGCTTCAACAGTATGTTAACCGTGAACTTCCAGATGTTCAAGCTGGATTTAGAAAAGGCAGAAGAACCAGAGATCACATTGCCAACATCTGTTGGATCATCAGAAAAGCAAGAGATTTCCAGAAAAACATCTATTTCTGCTTTACTGACTATGCCAAAGCCTTTGACTATGTGGATCACAACAAACTGTGAAAATTCTGAAAGAGATGGGAATAGAAGACCACCTGACCTGCCTCTTGAGAAATCTCTTTGCAGGTCAAGAAGCAACAGTTAGAAGTGGACATGGAACAACACACTGATTCCAAATCGGGAAAGGAGTACATCAAGGCTATATACTGTCACCCTGCTTATTTAACTTATATGCAGAGTACATCATGAGAAATGCTGGGCTGGATAAAGCACAAGCTGGAATCAAGACTGCCAGGAGAAACATCAATAGCCTCAGATATGCAGAAGACACCACCCTTACAGCAGACAACAAAGAACTAAAGAGCCTCTTCATGAAAGTGAAAGAGGAGAGTGAAAAGTTGGATTAAAGCTCAACCTTTAGAAAACTAAGATCATGGCCTCTGGTTCCATCGCTTCATGGCAAATAGATGGGGCAACAGTGGAAACAGTGACAGACTTTATTTTTCTGTGCTCCAAAACCACTGCAGATGGTGACTGCAGCCATGAAAGTTTAAAAGACACTTGCTCCTTGGAAAAGCTATGACCAACATAGACAGCGTATTAAAAAGCAATGACATCGCTCTGCCGACAAAGGTCCATCTAGTCAAAGCTATGGTTTTTCCAGTAGTCATGTATGGATATGAGAGTTGGACTATGAAGAAAGCTGAGTGCTGAAGAATTGATGCTTTTGAACTGTGGTGTTGGAGAAGACTCTTGAGAGTCCCTTGGACTGCAAGGAGATCCAACCAGTCAGTCATAAAGGAAATCAGTCCTGAATATTCATTGGAAGGACTGATGTTGTAGCTTTTTCACCACCTGATGTGAAAAACTGACTCATTTGAAAAGCCCCCAATGCTGGGAAAGATTTAAGGCGGGAGGAGAAGGGGATGACAAAGGATGAGATGCCTGGATGGCATCATTGACTCAATGGACAAGAGTTTGAGTAAACCCTGATTGTTGTTGATGGATAGGAAGCCCTGGTGTGCTACAGTCATGGGGTCACAGAGTCAGACATGACTGAGCAACTGAACTGAACTGAGCAAAGCCCTGCCCACCAGAGAAAGACCCCATTTTTCTCATGCCAGTCCCTCCCATCAGGAAGCTTACACAAGCCTCTTAGCCTCATCCATCAGAAGGCAGACAGAAGAAACTAGAAGCAGCAGTCATAGCACCTAAAACAAAAATCATAGTATGAAACTTAATCACGATGAAAAAGCACAGTTTTGTCCCAGATGAAGGGACAAGATAAAATCCCAGAGAAACAACTAAATCAAGTGGACAGAGGCAATCTTCCAGAAAAAAGAATACAGAATAATGATAGTGAAGATGATCTAGGATCTTGGGAAAAGAAGGGAGGCAAAGATTGAGAAGATGTAGGAAATGTTTACCAAAGACCTGGAAAAGAACTAAAGAACAGCAGAAATGAATAACACACTAGAAGTTATCAAAAGCAGAGTAACTGAGGCAGAGGAACGGATAAATGATCTGGAGAACAGGTCATTCTGTTCTCCAGAATGGGGGAAATCACTGCCACAGAACAGAATATAGAAAAATAGAAAAGAAATGAAGATAGCTTAAGAAACCCCTGGGAACAACTTTAAGCACACCAACATTCTCATTTTAGGGGTCCAGAAGAAGAAGAGAAAGGACCTGAGAAAATATTTGAAAAGATAATAGCTGAAAACTTTCCTAACATGGGAAAGGAAATAGTCAACCAAGTCCAGGAAGCACAGAGAGTCCCAGGCAGGATAAACCCAAGGAGGAACATACCGAGACACACAATAATCATACTGACAAAAATTAAAGACAGAAATAAAATATTAAAAGCAACAAGGGAAAAATGACAAACAGCATACAAGGGAACTCCCATCAGTCTATCAGCTGATTTCTCAACAGAAACTCTACAAGCCAGAAGGGAATGGCATGATATATTCAAAGTGATGAAAACAAAGGGCCTACAACCAAGAATAATCTACTCAGCAAGACTTTATTCAGATTTGATGGAGAAACCAAAAGCTTTACAGACAAGCAAAAGTTAAAGAGAATTCAGGACCACCAAACCAGCTTTACAACAAATGCTAAAGGAACTCTGGGCAGCAGACACAGAGAAGGAAAAGACCTATGGAAAATAAACCCAAAACAATTAAGAAAACGATAACAGGATCATACATATTGATAATTACCCTAAATGTAAATGGATTAAATGCACCAACCAAAAGACATACTCTGGCTGGGTTGATGAAAACATGTGCATGTATGCACTTCCATTTACCACATCACTCTGCTTGACCCACCCCTCCCCCCCACCAAATTGTCTGTATTTATTTTATATTGTAAAGTTAATCATGTTCCCATTATGGCCTGCAATTGTAATTATCTTTTATTTTTTGTCTGGCTATTGAAAACTGATGAACATCTTTTACTGCTGTGATTATGCAACTATTACTCACTTAATACCACTGCATGATGATTGGGCAACAGAAAAATAACAGAACTCTCTATCACTGGAACTAGGATCTAATAGAAAAACCTGTAATGACTTTTCAAAATCCAGATGCATACCAAGATTATCTTGAAATTTTTTGAAAACGACAAATGCTCAGGTATTAATTTTCTTCTCCACAGCTCCAGATGTTTCTAATGAGCAGTCATGTTTAAAAACAACTGGACTCTATGACAATTTTTACTTTTATTTAGTTTGTTTCACTTTTTCTTATTTCATATTCAGTGCTCCCATTTCATTTAGTTTATATTCTCCAATTTCTCCTTTTTTTTTTGGATGTTCTTTCTCAAGCCTTATCAACTGTAGCAGAAAAGCTTTTGTATATAAATATAAATATGTATAATACATATGTTTTAGAAAACTTGGGATTTTTTGCCTAAAAAGTATGACATTTTGATTGTACTTGTCTGACATAGTATGAAGAGAATGGTAGATTTCTGATTTAAAAATAGATATGCAATGAGCAACAAAGGTTTACTGTGTAGCATAGGGAACTATAGTCAATAGCTTGTTATAACCAATGATGGAAAATAATTTCAAAAATAATATATGGTTTTGTGTATTTGTTTAACTGAGTCACCTTGCTGTGCACCTGAAACACTGTAAGTCAACTATACTTCAATAATATACATATATTAAAAAAGAAAACTTTATTGTTGAAAAACATTAATCATTATCTGAGCCTCCACCAAGTTCTAATTTTTCCAGTGGTAACAGAAGATCACTGATTGCAAGTCATCATAACAAATATAATAAAACTGAAAAAGCTTGAAATATTGCAACTATCACCAAAATGTAACACAGGGACACAAAGTGAGCAAATGCTGTTGGTGAAATGGCACTGATGAACTCAATGCAGGATTGCCACAAAACTTCATTTTGTAAAAAGCACAATGATCTGTAAAGCACAGTGAAGTGTGCTGGCAATAGTATTATCTCACTGAGTTATTACAAAAATTATATGAATATAGGTAAAATATTTAGAAGACTATCTGGCACAGAGTAAGCATTAAATGAAAGTTAAGGTGTCACTTCCAGGGTATTGGCAGCTAAATCAATTTCCAAGTCATGTTCTGCCTTGAAGTGACTAGGGAGATACTAAAATCAGTAGAGAAGGATGCTGGTGCCACCATGATGCCAGTGTGCACTGTGCTGCTGGGGACCCCAGCACACTGCTCTGCCTGTTGTGAAACGAGCCTTCTGCTCTGTGGACTTAAGACATATATTTCAGAACACACCATTCTAAACAGTGGCGCCAATATTTAATAAAAGACCTAAGTGTGAATCATGCTGTAGTCCCAACTTGAGTTTAGATTTATCTGTAACACTTGGCTATTTTGTTTCTCTATACATCCAGGGAAGTTACATTTCATATGTGGAAAATGTTTTGGGGTTTTCTGCTGAGTATAGATTTTCCTTCAATGAACGTTTCTTCTATAAAAGTGTTGCTTCTTCATCACTATGAAGTCAAAGAAAAAGAAAAGCAAGGAAATGAAAGAGGTGAAGATGCAGGAAGGATGCATAAAGGAACAAAGTTCAATCGGGAAGAAAAAAGAAAAATAGTATTATGTGCTTTTTAGTAAAGATGGCGAAGACTGCTTGCTATTTGAGATCTACCAGCAGGTTCGACATCACCAGAGGTATTAAGCCCAAAGACATTAGTGTGAATCAGACTATGTTCTTACTTTGAGCCTAAAATACAGAAGAGGGAAGTATGGATGGATGAAAAAGAAAAATGTTTAAGACAGAAGTCATATGAACAACATCACAGAACTCACATTAACACTCCCCTCATCTCACTGACAGCTCACACAAGGAAGGCCATGCAACACTACTAGGCAAACATAATTAGGTCATAATTCTCACTGTAAGTCTATAATGTCAATTCCAGCAGATACAAAAGTGTGGAGTTAAAGAGGGGTGGGGCATTGCACATAAACTGTTAATGTTTATGAATCAAGGAAACAGAGGTCAAATGAAGCTTTACTTGACCTGTCAGTTGCATACCAGTAGAGAGAATAAATCCAACACAGAAATTCTGCTTTAAAAGAAGATAAAACGGAAACAAATTGTGGGAGTTGGGGAAGGAAACAAAAGTTGGTTACCAAAAAATATATATATATAGCAGTAGCTGATTATCCAAAAATCTGTTTGATTCTAACTTTATTTACCTTAAATAAAGTTTTCATTGATATTAGTTTCAGCATTGCATGACTTTTTAATCAAACAAGATTTTAAATTTGCTTTACATTAAAGGACAAAAGTTCAAAGTACTCTTTGAAAAAGAATATTTTTGAAAAATATTACTCAATAGGCCATAACATACTAATGAAAAGCTGCAAAGCAGCTACAAACTGTGGTCCAGTAGAAGGAGTACTGGAACAGAGGGCAACAGAGAAGAAACTGGTGCAAATTTAAGATTAATTCAGCAAAGCCAGTGCTGTATAGATTAACATGCCCATTCTCAGTAAAGGTTTTGAACACCAGTAAATGTCTGAATTGAGACACTCTTTAATATGCCCCCACATAGTTGCTAAATCATCACTTATAATTAGCAGTAAATGCCAATGCCAATGGGAAAAGGCGAAATTGCATTCTGTGCTTTTGGCTATGGACATGCTAACAATGGCAACAGTACTACGTTGTTATACTCTGCTCCTTCACAGCAACCTTGTCTGTGTGTTATGCATGAGAGATATAAGATCACAGACAACAATCAAATGAAGCAAAATGCACAAACTCACACTCTTTCAATCCTTTTGTACCTATCCACACCTGAAAACTTTGATTAAAGGTACAACTTTGCTAAATAAACTCATAAAAAATATAACTGTATAACTGAAAGTCACTCAGTCATGCCCAACTCTTTGTGACCCCACAGGCTATACAATCCATGGAATTCTCCAAGCCAGAATACTGGAGTGGGTAGCCTTTCCCTACTCCAAGGGATCTTCCTAACCCAAAGACAGAAACAAATAACTGTATAAAGGATATAAAAATAAGATTACAGTGGAGAAATAAACTCTTGAGTTTGCAAATTTGTGTCCTATTTGAAATTTGAGTTTTCAAGTTTAAAAAGTCTAGTGTCAGAAGCAGTAGAGCAGGAACATTGACAAAAGCCTGGTCCCAGGACTTAAGTCAAGGATGAGACCAGAGGAACCAAAAGAACCTCTGGTGAAACCAAAACATAAATAATGCCATTTTCAGAATGGGTACGCAATAAGCTAATTTTGCTGGAACTAGTCAAGGAAAATGAACCCATAAAATAAATCAGAAACCTCTGATTTCTTATGCTTCTTTTACATGAATCATTGATTCTCAATATATTTATACATTCTAATTATAGATTGAACAATTATACTCTACAGCTTGGTATCTTTTATGATTTTCAAAGATTTCTGTTGAAGGGCCCTGCAACTCTCCCTATTTCAGTAATCATGACTACATGTTTTAGTCACCGAGTAGTAACTATCTCGGCAAAGCATTTCTAATACTACAAAATTCAAAGAAGCAAGAGGTGTCAAAGGAGAATCAAAATTGAGTCAGTACTGTTAAGAGAGCTCTCTTAACTAGAGCTGGCAGCCATTGAGAAAATGCATTTCTCAGCCTGGATGGAATCTGACTTTTGATTTGGTAAAGTCACAGAGAACACCAGCCAGGTACTCAAGATACTTAATGGACCCCTACTCTAAATCTAAGGGCTTCCCTGATGCCTCAGTGGTAAAGAACCCACCTGTCAATGCAGGAAATGTGGGCTAAATCCCTGGATCGGGAAGATGCCCTGGAGAAGGAAATGGCAACCCACGCCAGTATTCCTGAGAAATCCCTTGGACAGAAGGCGCAAATTAGCCACTGATCATGCAGGCACTCTAATTCTACTCTGATTCCTTAAGGATCAATATTTTCCACCTTGAATGGAGACAATCACAAATCTTACCAGGCAACTTTTAGCAACCTCATGATCTTTTGCCTTTACTTAACTCTTTCTCTTCCTTGGAACACTCTTTCAGGGTTACCGGATTCTGTATATACCGAATCACAGTTCTGAAGACCCTGAATAAACTTTTTTTTTTATTTGCAGCGTCCTGCATTTGGGGGGTTTGACAGAAGTTTGAAGAAGAAAGTAAAAGTTTAAAAGCAGAATGGTTTAAAATTAAAAAAAAAAAAAAAGATTCAATGGATATTAATCTGGTATTATTTACAACTGAAAATCCCCAAAGACGGTCCCTGCGTAGTCAAGACCAACTAAACCCCATTCAGCCTAATCCTCCCACAGAAATCATTCTAGTTTCATGACTGACCCATCACCACCCTTCAGTCACTTTTTGCTTCATATACTGCTTTGACTTTTTGGTGCCTTTACACTCACTGTTAACTCTAACTTAAACGCTCATTAACTGAAAAGAGCAAAAGACTCCAAGGTTCTGTTTTTTTAATTCTGATTTTGCATTACTCATTTAACTGCTATACCTTTTTTATTGCATACCTTGGTTTATTGGGCTTTAAAGACAGCACATGTTTTACAGAATGAAGGTCTGTGGCAACCCTTGGTGGGACAAGTCTATTGGCACCATTTTTCCAGCAGTACTTGCTCACTTAAAGTCTCTGGGCCACATTCTGGTAATTTTCACAATATTTCCAATTCTTTCATTATGATTATAATTGTTATGATGAACTACAATCATTGATCTTTGATGTTACTAATGCAATTGTTTTGTGGCACCACAAACCACACCCACATAAGATAGGAACTTTGTGTCTGTTCTGATTGTTCCAGGAACCATTGGCTCCCCAGCCTCTCTCCCCATCTCCCAGACCTCCTTGTTTCCCAGAGACACACAATATTAAAATTAGTCCAATTAACATCCCTGTGTTTAACAGTTTCGAAGTGTCAGACTGAAAAGAAGAATCACAGGTCTCTTACTTTAAACGAAAGCTTAAATTGATGAAGAAATGATGAAGCTCAGTGAGGAAGGCATGACTCAAGCCAGGACAGGCCACAAGCTAGGCCTCTTGCGCCCATTAGTCAAACTGCAAAGGCAAAGTAGAAGGATATTACAAGTACTACTCCAGTGAACAAAATTCTCCAAGCCAGGCTTCAACAGTACATGAACCATGAACTTCCAGATGTTCAAGCTGGATTTAGAAAAGGCAGAGGAACCAGAGATCAAATTGCCAACATCCATTGGATCACAGAAAAAGCAAACAGAATTCCAGAAAAAATCTACTTCTGAATTATTGATTATGCCAAAGACTTTGACTGTGTAGATCACAACAAACTGGAAAATTCTTAGAGATGGGAATACCAGACCACCTGACCTGCCTCCTAAGAAATCTGTATGCAGGTCAAGAAGCAACAGTTAGAACTGGACATGGAACAACAGACTGGTTCCAAATTGGGAAAAGAGTACGCCAAGGCTATATATTAATAGTCACCCTGCTTATTTAACTTATATGCAGAGTACATCATGCGAAATGCCAGGCTGGATGAACCACAAGCTGGAATCAAGATTGCCGGGAGAAATATCAATCACCTCAGATATGCAGATGACACCACCCTTATGGCAGAAAGTGAAGAGAAACTAAAAGCCTCTNTCGATGGACCTGAGTCTGAGTAAACTCCGAGAGATGGTAATGAACAGGGAGGCCTGGCGTGCTGCGATTCATGGGGTCGCAAAGAGTCGATTGACTGGACTGAACTAAACTACAGCAGAAAGTGAAAAGGAACTAAAGAGCCTCTTGATGAAAGTGAAAGAGGTGAGTGAAAAGGCTAGTTTAAAACTCAGCATTCCAAAGACTAAGATCATGGCATCTGGTCCCATCACTCCATGGCAAATAGATGGAGAAATAATGGAAACAGTGACAGACTTTACTTTCTTGGGCTCTAAAATCACTGCAGATGGTGACTGCAGCCATGAAATTTTAAAAGACGCTTGCTCTTTGGAAGAAAAGCTACGACCAACCTAGACAGGATATTAAAAAGGAGAGACATTACTCTGCCGACAAAGGTCCATCTAGTCAAAACTATGGTTTTTCCAGTAATCATGTATGGATGTGAGAGTTGGACCATAAATAAAGCTGAGTGCTGAAGAAATGATGCTTTTAAACTGTGGTGTTTGAGAAGACTCCTGAGAGTCCCTTAGACTGCAAGGAGATCTAACCAGTCAGATAAAGGAAATCAGTCCTGAATATTCATTGGAAGGACTGATGCTTAAGCTGAAGCTCCAACATTTTGGCCACCTGATGATAAGAACTGACTCACTTGAAAAAACCCTGATGTTGGGAAAGATTGACAGTGGGAGAAGAAGGGGATGACAGAGGATGAGATGGTTGGATGGCATCACTGACTTGATGGACANATAAAGGAAATCAGTCCTGAATATTCATTGGAAGGACTGATGCTTAAGCTGAAGCTCCAACATTTTGGCCACCTGATGATAAGAACTGACTCACTTGAAAAAACCCTGATGTTGGGAAAGATTGACAGTGGGAGAAGAAGGGGATGACAGAGGATGAGATGGTTGGATGGCATCACTGACTTGATGGACACGAGTTTGAGTAAACTCCAGTAGCTGGTGATGGACAGGGAAGCCTGGTGTACTGCAGTCCATGGAGTCGCAAAGAGCCAGACACAACTGAGCAGCTGAACTGAACTGAGCTGAATTCTGGTGAATACAAGAACGATAAGAAAGCAAAACAGCCCTATTGCTAATTCAGAGAAAGCTGTTCTGGTCTGACAGATGATCAAACCAGCTAAAATATTTCCTTAAGCCAAAGCCTAATCCAGAGAAGGGCCTGTATGTGTGCTCAGTCGCTCAGTCACGTCTAACTCTTTGTGACCCCATGGGCTGTAGCCCACCAGGCTCCTCTGTCCATGGAATCCTCCAGGCAAGAATACTGGAGTGGGTCCAGGGGATCTTCAAGAAGCAGGAATCGACCCAGGGCGCCCACTTTGAAGGCAGATTCTTTACCATCTGAGCCACTAGGGAAGACCAAGAAGGGCCACTCTTCAATTATATGAAGGTTAAGAGAAGTAAGAAAGATGCAGAAGTGTGAAGCTAGCAGAGGCTGATTCATTAAGCTAAAGGAAAGAAATCCTCTCCATAATATAAAAGCACAAGGTGAAGCAGCAAGAACCGATAGAGAAGCTGCAGCAAGTAACCCAGAAGACACAGTTAGGATAAGTAATGAAGGTGGCTACACTAAACAACAGATTTTCAGCATACACGAAACTGCCTTATATTAGAAGATTCCTTCTAGGACTTCTATAAGAGAAGTCAATGCCTGGCTTCAGGGTTTCAAAGGACAGGCTGGCCCTCTTGTCAGGGGCTAATGACTTTGAGTCAAAGCGAATGCTCATTTACCATTCTAAAACTCCCAGGGCCCTTAAGAATTAGGCTAAATCTTCCCTGCCTATGCTCTACAAATGGAACAAAACCTGGATGATAGCACATCTGTTTACAACACGGTTTCCTGAATATTTCAAGCCCTCTATTGAGACCTACTGCTCAGAAAAGATTCCCTGCAAAATATTACTGCTCATTGACAATGCACCTGGTTACCCAAGAGTTCTGAAGATGTACAAGATTGATGTTGCTTTAACACCTGCTAACATAACATCCATTCTGCAGCCCATGGACCAAGGAGTAATTTCAACTTTCAAGTCTTATTATTTAAGAAATACTTGTGTACGCTTATAGCTGCTATACATAGTGATTCCTCTGATGGATCTGGGCAAAGTCAATTGAAAACCTTCTGAAAACGATCCACCATTCCAGATGCCACTAAGAACATTACTGATTCATAGGAAGAAGTCAAAACAGCAATATTAATGAGTTTGGAAGAAGTTGATTCTAACCCCTCATGATGACTTTGAGGGGATGGAACTTGAATGGAGGAAGTAATTGCCAGTTGTGGTAGAAACAGCAGGAGAATCAGAGTTAGAAGAAGAGCCTGAAAATGTGACTGAATTGCTACAATCTCACGTAAAACTTTCACAGATAAGGAGTTGCTTCTTATGGGTGAACAAAGAAAGTGGTTTCTCAAGATGAAATGAATCTGCTGGTGAATATGCTATGAACACTGTTGAAATGGCAGCAATGGATTTAGAATATTACATAAAGTTAGTTGACAAAGCAGTGGCAGTGTTTGAGAGGGACTGATTTCAACTTTGAAAGAAGTTATAACTATGGTTAAAATGTTATCTAACAGCATCAAATGTTACAGAAAAATCACTTATGAAAGGAAGTCAACTGATGCAGCAAACTTCATTGTTATCTTATTTCAAGAAATTGCCAGTCTCCAGCCTTCAGCAACCACCACCTTGATCAGTCAATAGCCTCCAATGTGGAAGCAAAACTCTCCAACAGCAAAGGTTACTAGCTGAAGACTCATATTATTTCTGGTGTTTTTTTGTTTTTTTGTTTTTTTAATTAAGATACATAGTTTTTTTAGAAATAATGCTATTTGTATACAATAGACTACAGTACAGTATAAAATAACTTCATATGCACTGGAAGCTTGCGTGACTTATTTTATTGCAATATTCACTTTATTTCAGTGGTCCAGAATCCACACTATCTATGAGGTAGGCATCCAGCAAAAGGAGACCTATTTCTAGAGCTAAAAGGATTAAATGAGATAACATATGTAAAAATAGCAGGGTACCTATCCCATACTAAAGCACTAAAATATAATAGCTTCTTTCATGGATCTCTGTAAATCTGTTGAACTCTTACTCACCCTCCAAACCCCAATTTAAATCTGTTTCTATAAAACCTCCTTAATTATTGGTTCTATTTTCTTCCTCCCCAAAAATGCAATTGCTTAGTCTTCTGTGTTTCCCATGGGAGTTACAGAAACCTCTACTGTACTTTAAATGCTTGTTGATGGCCTTTGTGTTCCTTTAGAGCATGAATACCTCCAGGGTGGGATTTTTATCTAACTATTGCCTACTCCAAAAGTTAAAGAATCAATAATGAAACTTAATTAGCATTCATTAAACAAGTAAATGATTTCATTAAACTCTTACAAACTAAATTCCATCACCTCCACTAGCTTGGTTCATAGTGATGCTCTCCATCTATATGCCATCACTCCATGGCAAATAGGTGGAGAAACAATGACAGACTTTATTTTGGGGGGCTCCAAAATCACTGCAGATGGTGACTGCAGCCATGAAATTAAAAGATGCTTGCTCCTTGGAAGAAAAGCTATGACCAACCTAGACAGCATATTAAAAAGCAGAGACATTGCTCTGCTAACAAAGGTCCATCTGGTCAAAGCTATGGTTTTTCCAATTGTCATGTATGGATGTGAGAGTTGGACCATAAAGAAAGCTGAGGACCAAAGAATTGATGTTTTTGAACTGTGGTGGTGAAGATTCTTGAGAGCCCCTTGTACTGCAAGGAGTTCCAAACAGTCAGTCATAAAGGAAATCAGTCCTGAATATTAATTGGAAGGACTGATGCTGAAGCTGAAGCTCCAGTACTTTGGCCACCTGATGTGAAGAACTGACTCAGTAGAAAAGACCCTGATGCTGGGAAAGACTGAAGGTGGGAGGAGAAGGGGGTGACAGAGGATGAAATGGTTTGATGGCATCACTGACTCGATGGACATGAGTTTAAGTAAGCTCCAAGAGTTGGTGATGGACAGGGAAGCCTGATGTGCTGCAGTCCATGGGGTGCAGTCCATGGGGTTGCAAAGAGTAGGAAACGACTGAGTGGATGAACTGAACTGAGCAAACTAAAACCCTTATATAGTCTTTCAAGCATTTCACAATACTCTAAAAAAATAACAATCCTTTAATACTTTGACACCCTATCAGCAAAGTAACTTTTTAATGCTTCTGCTTACCATACACTCATTTACGCATCAAGTACAAGTCCCTCCTACAGGCTGAGAGTACTGTACATTGGTGAACAAAATGAACAAAAAAACCCTGTCCTTATGGGCTTTATATTTACCACAGTTAAATTTGTGGAAGAAAGAAATTTCTATTACAAATTTGCCAGAAAAATATACCAGAAGACACAAAGTTATTCTTCAATTAAATATCAAAAGGATAATATAAAACAAAAACCTCTTGAACACACACAAAATCTAACTACTTTAAAAAGTATGATATAAATTCAGATTCAGTGTAGTAAACAAGCAAAACTAATTTTGTATCCCTAAAAAAATACTCATCCTAAGGACTCATTTCCTTGTAGCTAAAAGTATTTGTAATTTATTTTTTGAATGGTTAGTAATCTTTTGAGTTTTAAGAATTGTACAATTACATGCATCGCATAGATCCTAATTTGAAAGGTGGTGATGTGTAATGTGGCCTCTTTGAAAATCTGTTTAAAATCTTAAAACATTGGTCATTTTGTAAGTGAGGAGAGCTTTTTATGCAACTTTATATCAGGGCTTCCAGTCTAAGTGGTGCTCCCCGATGAGTAAGACAGGCCATCAGTTCAGTTCAGTCCCTCAGTCATGTCTGACTGTTTGCGACCCCATGAATCGCAGCACGCCAGGCCCCCTGTCCATCACCAACTCCCAGAGTTCAATCAGACTCGCGTTCATCGAGTCAGTGATGCCATCCAGCCTCGGTCGTGCCCTTCTCCTCCTGCCCCCAATCCCTCCCAGCATCAAAGTCTTTTCCAAGCCATACCAGGACTAAATCAACTAACTGCAGTATCAGACAAGCAACCCTGGTCCCAGAGACACAGATGCTGGTCTTGCACACCAACCTTTCCAACCTTACCTCTTGCTTCATCCTTTTTGCTGCATCCACCTTGTTCCTCAAGTATGGCCTATGCTTTCCTTTCTTTGCTCATTCCCGGGTTTGGCCTAGAAAGTCCTTTTCTTATCTCTACTGTCAAAATACTACTTATCAACATACGATTTCTATCTGGAAGAGCTTAGGCTTTCCTCTCTTGGGGCAACTGTACCCCCTTTTATTAACAACCCTGTCTGTGAGCCTTTCTTACAGAGCTTAGCTAGTTCTACCTTACTCTAACCCTGCCCAGCCACTCTTACTGAAGCATAAAGGTTCCTCACTGTTCTGCTCATCTGGAAAGGGCCCTTAAACACACAACAGGGGTTTGATTTTCCTATCATATAAAAGACTAAACATAATACCCAAATATCCAATACTTGCCATAGCTAAACACTAGGAAACTTCACTGAGAGATCTCTGCAAAACAGTATTGATTTCCAAAAATCACAAAAAAGACTCATTCTTACTGAACAAATGTTGCTACCTAAAATTACATTATTTCAATGTCAGAAGAAACAAAAAAGGTAATCTGTTGTCCCATGCAAAGAATGCTGACAGAAGAATCCTGAAGGCACTAGGTACTTCTTACAGAGGTTTCATTTCAGTTGTACTTTTTGATCATTTTAGACTTTAATAAGCCAACTTAACATTTAACTGAGAGCCTTGCCCTGCTTCACTAATTAACAGTGCAATATAAACAAACAAAAGGGAAATTAGTAATAACCAATTCTGGATATAAAGTGCAGTGAGCTGGGTTTCAGGTTATGGTTCCTACATGAGGAGTTGTATAAATAGGGCTCTCTCCCCCATAGAGTCTACAGAGAAAAGGTGAAAAGCATCAACGTCAAACAAGTGGTGAATGGACAGATCATCAGGAGCCCTAGTTTAAAAGGCTCTTTCATCAGTTCTCAGCCATAGGGAAGAAATACTTCAACAGCACCCTAAAGGAAACAATAAAGTGAATCATGAAACAATAAAAAAAGCATCAGCGGCATGCCTTACAAAAATTACTACTGAGATTTAAGTCTCAACCCCCACTTTGTCTCAAAAGTGCTTTCTAATAATACTGCGCACATTCCAGACAGCTTCCATCTGCCAAGAACTTACCAACTGCACCTCCCCTGCTCACCAACCAGGGTAAAAAACCAATCCCAAGGGAACCTTCATCCCTTCCTTTTGGCAGTAAACTGCAAAAATCCACCTTGCTGGGCATTTATCCACAGGGCGAATAGTTTCAAAGTGAATTCAGGAGGTGAACAAGACCCAAGGTAAAGCAGGAGAGACAAAACAAAAAGGAGAATGGGTGAACACAGATTCAAAGGAAAAGGTCAGAAACACAGAAAAGTTAAGAATTCATTGTGGGGGGCGGGGCGGGAAGGAAAGCAAAAGGCAATACAAAAAGTAAACTCAAAAGAAGAGAATAAAATAATACTCTACCCTAAAGAAAAACGACTCGGGAAGGAAAGTGAGGAGCAGCAAAGAGTAGAGTCCAGGTGACTTGAGGAACTTTAAAAATTCTCTTACTGTATCTTTTAAGACTAGTTCGGAATCCTAGAAGAGGCAAGGGTCTAGCAGTGGGAGAAAAAGGGAGACAATGTTGGAGAGTGAAGAGATCCTCCCTCCTAAGCTCTTAGATAGACGTCAGGTAAGGCTGAATCAAGGAAACCGCTGGTGAGGAGCCGGGTTCCGGGAAGGGCTTAGGGAGGCAAGTATCACGCGGATTCACTCGTCCGTAGGCGACAGAGTCCACGTGGGCTCGGGGGAGAGCACAGCGATCCCCCACCCCCANATACTGTTGCCAGTTCCCTCTTGTTGAAATGAAACAAACTTTCGTTTACTTCTAGCAGGGACACCTGTCTCCTGACCATCCTTTGCTGGATATTCAAATTTTGTGTTACAGAACACTAAACTACTTAAAGTGGTTCCATTCCATATCATCAGGTCATCTAAATACCTAAAAACAGGTTACACCCTAAAAGAAATATGACATAAAAAAAGGGATCCGAGAGTTAAACAGAGTTCTTCCCAGCCCTTGAAGAGTGCCAAGTTCATTTTAGTACCACAGCATGAGTAAAATATAGTTTCCTGAAGCCTGCCACAATTGCAGATTATGGTGAAATGGAAAGCCCATTGGCCAAGAATCAAAAGACATCAGTCCCATCACTATCACTGTTTTGCTATACACTTTTGACAAGCAATTAAATTAGCTTGTGCTTGTTTTCTTATTTGCAGAGCAGATGATGGTACAGCAATGATTCATTTACTAGAAATGAAAAAGAATTTTAAAATATACATAATTAGCAGAGTAAACAATAATTATAAGCATCATTATTGTTTGCAAGGTGAATTTGAAAACTCAAGTTTTAGGTACACTTGCTTTACAACCTCAAGAAATGCTAAGGACCAGATAGAAAAGGGAAATAAGTCAGAGAATGGTTTTAGCTGTACTGCTACAGATCCCTTTCCATTCATCTCTCCTACTATAATAGTCCCCTTTCCCCAGAGATAACCACACCTATCAGTTTGAAATGTGTCTTTCCAGAACATTCTTCATGCATTTTTATGTACAGAGGTAAACACAGTTTTGATATTGTTCATGTCACAAAGAAAAACACATATCAAACTGGTTTAAGCCAAAATTATGGAGAGGGAGGATTTATAGCCTGTTGTCTCTGAAAAGTTTATAATAGACTGATTTCAAATATAACTAAATATGGGACTCAAAAACCAAGATGTCACCAATAACTCCATCTTACCACTTTGCTTTCTTCTATGTAAGCTCCACTCTCAAATTTCATGTGGTAACCAAGTGGCTACAGCAGGCTCCAAGACCTCTCTCCTGTTCTACTCATATCTGAAGCTAGTTAGTGCCCACAGCTTGAGCTATTAATGGAAGTAAGTCGTATGGGCTTAGATTGGAGGGGGGAATGATACGGCCATAATAAATCTGGGGTCTTTTTTTGCCAGAAGACAGACAAATCCTGGGCAAAATAAACAACAGACTTGAGTTGTGAAAGTAACTAGTAAAGTGCTCAGTTGCTCAGTAGTGTCTGATTCTTGGGACCCCATGGACTGTAGCCTGTCTGGCTCCTCTGTCTATGGGATTTTTCTAGGCAAGAACAGTGGAGTGGGGTACCATCTTCTTTACCAAGGGATCTTCCCAACCAAGAGATGTGTATAAGAGACAGGCCCACCCCGGACCCCTAAACCCCACCTCCCGGTCGAGCGCGACCTCTGACCTAGGGTCCTTCTAATGTGGTTCTCGGTTTCTTAACTGCTCCAAGTCCCGTACGTAGTTTGGGGGTTGCAGCTGAGGAGCAAGCCAGTCTTTGCCAACCCGGTACTAGACTTCCAGACCGGAGAAATGGCTTACGATGATTGCACGGTTTGGAGAGGCAAGGAGAGAACCACTTTAGAAAAGCCTGGGGATGGCCACGGCTGGAAGGGCCTAGGAAAAATATATCCTGTTATGGCATATAGCAAGTACCCCTCCTTCCTTTTATAATATTGTGATATAAATGAATCTCTTCCGGAGCAATTCAGTTTCTTATCGCCAGTCCCTCCTCAGTTTATGCTGCTTTTAAAGGAACGATACATCTTATTTCTTTGAGGTTAACCTATCTCCCCAGGTGAATCACAAAATGCGTTCCATGGATCCCCGATGTGTGAAAGAAAATTCACGTTTATACATTCCACTCGTGTCCCCAAGTATTAACAGCTCCCACTGGTACAAAGGAAACCCAAGATTTCATCTGATTTGAGGTTTAATAGGCAATCTCCATCAACACATTCACTGCAAGGAAGGATGTCTTCTCCCTGCAGAAAGCTGCACTGCTGTCCTGCATTTTCAGGGGCAACTGTAACTGTCCCATTTGTTTGTGTGATGTGTTGTGCTCAGTCCCTTCAGTCGTGTCTGACTCTTTGCAACCCTATGGAATGTAGCCCGCTAGACTCCTTTGTCCCTGGGATTCTCCAGGCAAGACTATTGGAGCGCGTTGCCATTTCCTCCTCCGGGAATCCAACTCTGGTCTCCTGTGTCTCCTGCATTGCAGGTGGATTCTTTACTGCTGAGCCACTGGGTAAGCCTGCCTGATTTGCTTGAAACAATGCAAAGATAACATTACTTGCCACCAGTTTTTTTAAACTGTTAATTGCGAGTTATTAGTTTGTGGGGTTCCCCCCCCCACACACACTTTGACTTGTCATTAGTAAATCATGCTGTACAGCTTCACTTTAGAAGAGAAACTATGTTCCTCTGATTTGCTTTCATTCTTCAGGCTCAGAGCAGGAGGGAAATCATCATTTAATTCTATTCTTTATCATTTCAGTGTTAGCATTAGTTGCTGAGTTGTGTCTGACTCTTTTGTGACCCCATGGACTGTAGCCTTCCAGGTTCCTCTCTCCATGGGATTCTCCAGGCAAGAATACAACAGTGGGTACCCATTCCCCTCTCCAGGGGATCCTCCCAACCAAGGGATCAAACCTGGGTCTCCTACATTGTAAGCAGCTTCTTTTACCATCTTTACTGCTGAGCTACCAGCTTTATTTTCCTTGAGTAAAAGACTTCTTAGTTTGAGTTCTGTTTTTCCTTGCAGGCTAGAACTTTTTCCTTTTAAAGAAAAGAATTTTGTTGTCTTGTTTCAATAAAAAGTTACATTAGAATTTGTCAAAGTTGCTTTTCTTTGGATGATCAGTCATGGTTATCTCCGTAATACAACACTTTCCTTTCCCGCAACTAGGAAAAATGATTTAATGGACTCAGAGGGCTTAACTGTTTAAACTTATTGTGTGAATTTTAAGTAAGGTTCTCTCATAATTCCCAGGGACCAGTTAAACAGAGAGGGCTTTTAGCTCTAGAGCAATGAACTCTTTAATAATACTCATGCTACTGTAAACGATTCCGGTAAGAGCACGCCCTTTCCCAGGCCTGCTGGTATAAAACTGCGCCATCTGGTGGTGAGCCATTTCATCGTTTTTGAAGAGCTGGGCTTTTCTACCAGGCGAGAATCGACTGATACTGTTGCCAGTTCCCTCTTGTTGAAATGAAACAAACTTTCGTTTACTTCTAGCAGGGACACCTGTCTCCTGACCATCCTTTGCTGGATATTCAAATTTTGTGTTACAGAACACTAAACTACTTAAAGTGGTTCCATTCCATATCATCAGGTCATCTAAATACCTAAAAACAGGTTACACCCTAAAAGAAATATGACATAAAAAAAGGGATCCGAGAGTTAAACAGAGTTCTTCCCAGCCCTTGAAGAGTGCCAAGTTCATTTTAGTACCACAGCATGAGTAAAATATAGTTTCCTGAAGCCTGCCACAATTGCAGATTATGGTGAAATGGAAAGCCCATTGGCCAAGAATCAAAAGACATCAGTCCCATCACTATCACTGTTTTGCTATACACTTTTGACAAGCAATTAAATTAGCTTGTGCTTGTTTTCTTATTTGCAGAGCAGATGATGGTACAGCAATGATTCATTTACTAGAAATGAAAAAGAATTTTAAAATATACATAATTAGCAGAGTAAACAATAATTATAAGCATCATTATTGTTTGCAAGGTGAATTTGAAAACTCAAGTTTTAGGTACACTTGCTTTACAACCTCAAGAAATGCTAAGGACCAGATAGAAAAGGGAAATAAGTCAGAGAATGGTTTTAGCTGTACTGCTACAGATCCCTTTCCATTCATCTCTCCTACTATAATAGTCCCCTTTCCCCAGAGATAACCACACCTATCAGTTTGAAATGTGTCTTTCCAGAACATTCTTCATGCATTTTTATGTACAGAGGTAAACACAGTTTTGATATTGTTCATGTCACAAAGAAAAACACATATCAAACTGGTTTAAGCCAAAATTATGGAGAGGGAGGATTTATAGCCTGTTGTCTCTGAAAAGTTTATAATAGACTGATTTCAAATATAACTAAATATGGGACTCAAAAACCAAGATGTCACCAATAACTCCATCTTACCACTTTGCTTTCTTCTATGTAAGCTCCACTCTCAAATTTCATGTGGTAACCAAGTGGCTACAGCAGGCTCCAAGACCTCTCTCCTGTTCTACTCATATCTGAAGCTAGTTAGTGCCCACAGCTTGAGCTATTAATGGAAGTAAGTCGTATGGGCTTAGATTGGAGGGGGGAATGATACGGCCATAATAAATCTGGGGTCTTTTTTTGCCAGAAGACAGACAAATCCTGGGCAAAATAAACAACAGACTTGAGTTGTGAAAGTAACTAGTAAAGTGCTCAGTTGCTCAGTAGTGTCTGATTCTTGGGACCCCATGGACTGTAGCCTGTCTGGCTCCTCTGTCTATGGGATTTTTCTAGGCAAGAACAGTGGAGTGGGGTACCATCTTCTTTACCAAGGGATCTTCCCAACCAAGGGATCAAACCCACATCTCCTGTGTCTCCTATATTGACAGGCAGATTCTTTACTGCTGAGCCATCTGGGAAGCAACTAGTAAAGTAACATGGCATAAAAGCCAAATAAAGTGTTTCAAGAAGGAAGGGCTAGCTAATAGTATCAAATGTATTGCACAGAGATCAAAAAGAATAAAAGCTCTTATGAAATCATTGAAGTTAATTATGAGAAAGTCTGATGAAGACCTAATATACACCATGATGACTATAGTTAATATATTGTATACTAGACATTTGGGCTTCCTTGGTAGCATTAGTGGTAAAGAACTCACCTGCCAATGAGGGAAACTTGAAGAGACATGGGTTCAACCCCTGGGTTGACAAGATCCCCTGGAGGCGGGCATGGCAACCCACTCCAGTATGCTTGCCTGATGAATCCCATTGAAAGAGTAGTTTGGCGGGCTATAGTCCCTAGGATCACAAAGAGTCGGACACTACTGAAGCAACTTACCGTGCACATGCTTGAAACTTGCTAGTTGAATATATCTTAAATGTCTAACCACAGAAAAAGGTAACATGTGATTTGATTATCGTAATCATTTCACAGTGTATGTATATATCAAAACATTACACTGTGTACCCTAACAATAAATATTTTTTATTTGTCAGTCATACTACAATAAAGCTGCGGGGGTAGGGCAAAAGAGAGAAAAAAGTCAATGGTGACTGCTGAGACTCAGAATATTGTTTTGATAGTATTTTGCTGGTAATATGTTCAGAAACCCAGTAGTAGTGTCAGAATCCTGCCCTATTGATCATTCGTCCTTCCTGTACATCTAATAGACAACGGTAGCATCAAAATAAATATACTGTTAATAGGTACAAAGAAGTGGGTCCCAAGGCTAATTTTGAGGTATAATAGATGCACATCCCCCAAAATCTTGCATTCTTTGACTTGCTCTAAGAAAGAAGAGATGGAATAGGGAGGCAGGAATGGAAGGTAAAAAGAAAGGATTGTCAGCATGCCCAGCAGAAAATGCCCAGTCTAGATTTGCTCACTACATGGAGATGTGAAACAGGAAATACAAGAAAGCATGAAGCATGGATGATATTTTAATACATGTCGACTTCACTCACCAATAAACACGCCCCTACAGAAATAGAACTTATAACACAACATATTATCACTTCCTCCTCTTTTGGGTGAGGAGGGTTATAACACTTCTTACTCCTCAGAGATTTTTAGGAGAGAAATTTTAATTAACAGGAAATTAGTGGAATAACAAACTTGGCTGCATTTTCTAGAAGTCTCTTGGTAAACAAGATGAAGGTGAGAATAAAGAGATATCAGGACCTAGAGAAAGGGTAGAGGGGTTAGGCATGATTTGAATTTATTCATATACAGAAGTAGGTGGCACTAGTAATAAGGAATCTGCCTGCCAATGCAGGAGGCACAGGACATGCAGGTTCCATCGCTGGGTAAGGAAGATCCCTTGGAGTAGGAAATGACAGCCCACTCCGGTACTCTTGCCTAGAAAATTCCATGGACAGAGGAACTTAGAGGGCTACAGTCCCTGGGGGTCACAAAGAATCAGACATGACCGACTACACACACACTGACGTGAAAAGAATAAATTGATAATTCAAGATCCTGCGTGAGTGATAGAACAGTCTGAAACAAGCCAGGGACGGAAAGAGCAAGATGGCTAAAGGAGAGGCTAACCTAGCCATAGGGAAGAGGAGGAACACGTCTTCCTGTAAGAGAAAAGGCAAACAAAAAAATGTGTGTGTGTGTGTGTGTGTGTGTGTGTGTGTGTGTGTGTGTATCAGGAAAGAGGAACATGGCATTAGTAACTCTTAATTGAGGAATTAGCAAATGTCTATACTAATAGCACTCAATTCTGGCCACTGTTGTTGGCCCAATAACTTTTATTAATTAATTCATTAATTATTTAGTTATTATAAATTATTTGTTAATTACACAAGCAATAGTATAATTGCTAACAAACATTTTTAAAAATAAAAAAGAAATCTTGCCATGAAGTGAATAATAGGGAGTGGGGGATGGAGTGAACCTAGATGTTGCAAGCAGGATCACCTAGGTTCATATCTTCAATCTGCTAGTTACTTGATTGTGTGACCATCTACCTATTTTCTCTAAGCTTCAGATTTCTCTTCCGTAAAAGGAGGATAATAATAGTATATCAGTAGTTAGATGGCTTGAATCTGAGTAACAGAAAATCTATACTCATATTGCTTATACACTACAACAATGTGTTATTACATAAGTCTGTTATTACATAAGTTATTATGAATGTCCAGAGGTGGCAGCATTAGAAATAGTATGATTAGTCTTTGAATAACAGTATCAGAGATCCAGATTCTATCCTATTCTCCACTGTCATTCTTATTGTGTTAGTTTTTCCCTCTGCTGGCTTCTTCCAAAGTTGTAAGAAGTTCTAACATTTCCAGGTTTTAATTTTCTAATATATACAGAAGAGTATAGTACCTAGTTCCTATTCGCAAATGCAATATATCCCAAGTAGTAAAAGACCAACATGGCTGTATTTGAAAGTGAAAGTGTTAGTTGCTCAGTTGTGTCCAACTCTTTGTGATCCTATGGACTGTAGCCCACCAGACTCCTCAAATCCATGGAATTCTCCAGGCAAGAATACTGAAGCAGGTTGCCTTGCCTTCCTCCAGGGGATCTTCCCAACCCAGGAATCAAACCCAGGTTTCCTGCACTGCAGGCAGCTTCTTTACCATCTGAGCCACCAGTTTACATATACTTCATAACACAAAGTGAGCTTCCCAGGTGGCTCTGTGCCAAAGAATTTGCTGCCAATGCAGGGGACACTGGAGACACAGGTTCAATTGCTAGATTGAAAAGATCCCCTGGAGAAGGAAATGGCAACCCACTCCAGTATTCTTGCCTAGAAAATCCCATGGACAGGGGAGCCTGACAGGATACAGTCCATAAGGTCACCAAGAGTCAGACATGTCTGAGCGACTGAACATACACCCAATAATACAAAGCATAGTGTACCAAATTGGTGCTAGAAACAAAATTCTAGTGGAGCTCAACTTTGATAGAAGAGTATCAAAATAGTCTTTATTTAAACAAACAAGTAGCTGCAAATAACTAGCTAAAAAACAGATTTTTTTTTAAAGACTTGAAGTTGCAAGAAGTCCCTTAATTAACAGGATGCAGAAATCTGAAATGAGAGCAGTGGGAAGTATTTGTTTTAAAATGGAATCACTAATGAAACTAGTAAGAAGTGGCTACTGAGAAATTATTAATTTGGTCTGACACTGGGTCTTCAGCCAGTGTCAGTGGTTTGACTAGCAATGGAAAATACTTTTCAAATGTTTCTTGTAACATGATGAGCTCCTCACTGATCATTTTGTTTTTAAAAATTCAATATGTTTGTTTGCAGTTGATAAACAAACTTCTGAACTCATTGGCAACAGTGATTCTGTCTGAAGTTGTAAGCATGGTAGTAGGGTGACTGTGCTTACTACTATCTTCCCAAGTGATGGTAGTGGTAAAGAACCCGCCTACCAGTGCAGGAGGCATAAGAAATGCAAGTTCAGTCCTTGGGTCAGGAAGATCCCCTGGAGAAGGAACCGGCTATCCGCTGCATTAGTCTTGCCTGGAGAATCCCATGGACAGCAGAGGCCAGAGGGCCACAGTTCAGTGTTGCAAAGAGTCAGACATGACTGAAACGACTCAGCACACAAACACAAAAGCCCAAAATCAAAGAAAAGTGTCCTTAGCAAATGAGTGCAGGGCCTGTGTTTGTTCTGTTCACCACTCTGTCACCTGAGTCTAACACATTGTTGGCACATATAGGGACTCAATAAATACTTATTGAATGAATTAATGAGGGAAATCAACACACATGGAATTTGTTTGGTTCAGGTCTATAAGTCATCACCTTCCATATCTGTGCAGAATGTGGTGAAATAACAACAAGTCCAGATAATACAAAGTATAAGATGCCACCTAACCCCAATCCTAAATATAACTCAAGTACTGTCAGATTTTAACTGGTCAAATAAGTATATTTTTTTCTTAAGAAATACATAACATAGCCTAGAGATGTTAATAGAAATAAATGCACTATTTCTTGGGCATTTAACTTTATGAAAAGCACTCTTTTTTACATCATTCTCAATTGCCCTTATTTCCAATAGGAAAACACTGCAGACTTATATGCAAAAATAGCTGATTGTATAAATTATTATGTACCAAATTATTGAAAGAGTCAAAACTTTCTGAAGAGGTTAAGAGGAGAGAGATCAATGGACTGAAATTAAAATCTTAAAAAACAAAATGGTATTTATTTTCTCCAGTTTGAAGCCATAACATAAAACAAAAAAGTTGTTACAATAAAATTATTCTTATTCCTCAGTCAGTTCAAACGCTCAGTTGTGTCCAAATCTTTGCAGCACACCAGTCTTCTCTGTCCATCACCAACTCCTGGAGCTTGCTCAAACTCATGTCCTTCGAGCTGGTGATGCTGTCCAACCATTTAATCCTCTTCATCCCCTTCTCCTCCCTCCTTCAATCTTTCCCAGCATCAGGGTCTTTTCCAATGAGTCAGTTCTTCACATCAGGTGGCCAAAATATTGGAGCTTCAGCTTCATCATCAGTCTTTCCAGTGAATATTCAGGACTGATTTCCTTTGGGATCGACTGGTTTGATCTCCTTGCACTCCAAGAGACTCTCAAGAGTCTTCTCTAACACCACAGTTTAGTTCACAGTTAGGAATTCTTATTCCTAATTGGTACCAAAATTGTTGATGAAATGTCGACTGATTAAACTATAGAGTAAATAACTCCATTTGCTTGGGTTTTACAGTCTACACAGTTTTTACATTTTTCTGGCCTGTGAGTGATCATAGTATGTTTCATCATTAATTTGGGGAACCCTAGGTTACAAGTGGCAAAGTGTAATCTCTGTGTTCTACTTCTTGATTAATAGACATCTTACCTAGCTACTAACCAGATAGGATCACCCTGCTTATCACTATGTGGTTTTGCATATTATTTAAATGAAAATCTGTCAAATAGAAGAAAAACAGCATAAGTTCCAAAACACAGAACAGGGATACATACTTTGAAAATTTTTTAAAAGAAAATTTTGACCATTTTCAAGCTGAAAGCTAAGTGAATATACTTTTCAATCTTCATCTTGAAAAATTACCCTGAACTCTGTGGAGAACAAGAAAGAGATGGAACTACTTTAGCAGTTCTTCCCAATATCAAAAAGAAAAATAAGCCTTCCAAGTATGAAAAAGCATTCCTTAGTTTGCAATAGAAAAGAAAAATTGTATCTGAGGAGCTAAGATAATTTCATTATTTTCTCTAAATCATTGAATTGTAAGAAATGTTTGGTTGAGTATAGAAATATTCGGTAAATATGGTATTGCCACTGGCTAATGATGACAGATATTCACCAGGGAGTGATTTGGTAAGAAAATAAGAATGCAATAGTGCACTGACAAGAAAAGCAAAGTCAATTTCTTCCACATGATCTTTGTTTTGTGAAATTGCCATGAAATTTTCATGCAGGGACCCTGAGGTATTCATAGCTATTTTTCATAGACCTACAAGCTAAGTGAAGACAGCTTTAAATTATCATCCCAATGGATGAGAAACTCACAGTGTGAATAATAAGGGGGAAAAGCAGCCAACTATACATACTTATAATTTTAAAGCCCTTGTTGACATTAAAAACTGTTTCAGATATCTGTTATTGCTTAGTATGAAGAAAAATTGCTTTGTGTCTCTTATTTCTAAAAACTTGTTAACTTCCCAGGTGGTCCAGTGGTTAAGAATCTGTCTGCCAATGCAGGGGACATGGGTTCAATCCCTAGTCCAGGAAGGTGCTACATGCCACAAAGCAACTAAACTTGTGTGCAACAACTACTGAAGCCTGGGTGCCTAGAGCTTGTGCCCCAGAACAAGAGAAGCCACCACACTGAGAAGACTGCACACCCCAATGAATAGTAGCCCTCACTCTCTGAAATTAGAATGCCCGAATGCAGCAACAAAGCCAATAAATAGACAATAAATAAATAAAAACTTATGTCTTTTAATTTTTTTCTTTTTAAAATTGTCTTCTTTAGTTCAGTTCAGTCACTCAGTCATGTCCAATTCTTCGTAACCCCATGGACTGCAGCATACCAGCAACTCCAGGAGTTTACTCAAACTCATGTCCATGGAGTCAGTGATGCCACGGAACCATCTCATCTTCTGTTGCCCCCTTCTCCTCTTGCCTTCAATTTTTCCCAGTATCAGGGTCTTTTCCAGTGAATCAGTTCTTTGCATCAGGTGACCAAAGTATTGGAGCTTCAATTTCTGCACCAGACCTTCCAATGAATGTTAATCTTACAATACAGTATATTAAAAGATACAGTAGTACAACATCTGGCATACAGAAGCTAGCATCAAGTGAGCAAGCAAGAAGAATTATTGACTGGAAGAGGGAAGGTGGGAGACGGGAGAGCTGAAGCATCTTCAGCAGTAGGAGATGGAGAGCAAGCTGCAATTTCACTCACACCTGATGGCAAATGTTCTGGTTCCTTCTGAATGGCTGCTCCAACCTTCGTGTACCATTCTACGCTCACGGCCTGTACCTCAGAAACTAACAATGCCTCCTCAAATAAAGAAAATTCCCTTGGCATTTCCTGCATTGTGAATCTCTTTGGTTCTTCAGTTACTTCTTCCTCTTGTCTCTCTTTGTTCTTTCTCTGGACCGTCAATTCCAGGCGCTTCTCAACTATATCACTGCTGCATTATGTTTCTTCCTGACTTCTGACATCCTGAGCTTGAAATAAAGATATTGTACTGCTGTACTGTATTCTGTACTGTAAGTAAAGTACACAAAAGCATAACCATTTGTAGAGAATGCACACATGCGACAATGTGTGCTAGACACGTGAACTAACTATGTGATGACATGAGAACACATTCTTGCATTTTTGAATGTGCGCAACTTGAAGGTTCATATGTAGAGGGCTTACTATAATACAACAAATTTCACCCAGATTGTAAAAATATATATATAGTCAAACTGTCTTTATTTACAAATGACATATTGGTCTCTAGATAATCCAAAGATAACTACAAAAGAGCTGCTGCTGCTGCTGCTAAGTTGCTTCAGTCGTGTCCGACTCTGCAACCCCATAGACGGCAGCCCACCAGGCTCCCCCGTCCCTAGGATTCTCTAGGCAAGAACACTGCAGTGGGTTGCCATTTCCTTCTCCAATGCTGGAGAGTGAAAAGTGAAAGTGAAGTTGCTCAGTCGTGTCCGACTCTTAGCAACCCCATGGACTGCAGCCTACCAGGCTCCTCCATCCATGGAATTTTCCAGGCAAGAGTACTGGAGTGGGGTGCCATTGCCTTCTCCAACTTAGAACCAATAAGTCAGATTAGCAAGGTTATGAGATATATTATCATAAAAAAAGAACAATTGTATTTCTAAATAGTAGAAACAATCAAAAGTTGAAATAAAAGTACTATTTGTAGTGACATAAAAATGTAAGATAATTCAAGATGAATATTACAAAAGATGTGGAAAAGTGATACAGTGAAAAAGCTATAAAACACTGCTAGAACAAATTAAAGACCTAAACAAATGGAGATGGATATATGCCACCTTCATGGGTTGAAAGATTCATTAAGATATTAACTCTCCCACAAAATGATCCATAGGTTAAACAAAATCCCATTTAAAATTCCAATAGGCTTTTCGTGAAGAACTTTACAGATTGGTTTAAAATTTTATATGAAAAGAAAAAGGAGATAAAATATCCAAAGCAACTTTAAAATAAAAAAGAAAGTTGGCAGACTAACAAACATGCTTTAGTTGGTCAGTCAAAATTTAAAAACTACATGATTTCAAGCTGTAATATAAAGTTATAGTAATCAAAGTAGTGTGGCATTGATGTAAAGACAGACAAATAGAGCAGTGTAATAGGACAGATACCAGCAATAGATCCACATACGTATGCAAAACTGGCTTTCAGCACGTGTGTGCTAAGTCACTTCAGCTGTGTCCGAGTCTGTGTGACCCCATGGTCTGAGGACTGCTAGGCTCCTCTGTCCATGGGTTTCTCCAGGCATACTGGAGAGGGTTGCCATGCCCTCCTCCAGGGGATCTTCCCAACCCAGGGACTGAACTCACATCTCTTATGTCTCTGGCAGGCAAATTCTTTACCACTAACCACACCTGGGATATATCCTAAGGTAAATGTTAGGTAAATGCAAATGTAAGAATCTAAAACTAATAAAAATCTTCTAGAAGAAAACAGAGGGGAAAATTTTTGCTGCCTTAAGCTAGGCAAAGAGTTCTTAAATACACTATCAAAAATGCAGTGTATAAAAGAACAAATTGATAATTTAGTTTTCATCAAAATCAGAACATTCTGCATGCCAAATTTACTTTTTTTTTAAAAAATTTAAGCAATGCATATATTTTTAATTTTAAAAATTTGTGAAGTCATTTTACAGATAATTGAGACATACAGAACTATAAGTCTACCAAAATAACTTTATACCAGAATACTCATACATAGTAAACTGAAAAGTAGATAAAAGCAGCATTTTATCCCTTTCTTTTTAAACTGTATTTAGTTTTTAATTGGAGGATAATTGCTTTACAGTGTTGTGTAGGTTTCTGCCTACAACAGATTCGTGAATCAGCAGCAATAAGTATACATACATATGTCTTCTTCCACTTGAGTCTCCCTCCCACTCTTTTACCATTCCACCCCTCCAAGCTGTCACAGAGGTTGATCTCCCTGTGTTATTAGCAATTTTCAATTAGCTATCTCTTTTATATATGTATTTATAATTTTGGTGTTCACATTTTTATAACTAGCATATAGAAAAATAATTGATGTTTTGTATGTTTATTTTGTATCTTGTAACTGTTGAAGTTACTAGTTTTAGATGTCCTTTTATGATTCATGTAATGTATGGCAAAAACCACTACAATGTGGTAAAGTAATTAGCCTCCAATTAAAATAATTTTTAAAATTGACTTTTAAATATACAAAAAGATAAGTTATAGACTGATAGGAAATATTTGCAATTTTGTATCTCCAGAAACCCTGCAGATGGTGACTGCAGCCATGAAATTAAAAGACACCTGCTCCTTGGAAGAAAAGCTATGACAAACATAGGCAGAATATTAAAAAGCAAAGACATCACTTTTCAGACAAAATTCTGTATAGTCAAAGCCATGGTGTTTTCAGTAGTCATGTACAGATGTGAGAGCTGGACCATAAAGAAAGCTGAATATTGAAGAATTGATACTTTTGAATTGTGGTGCTGGAGAAGACTCTTGAAGTCCCTTGAACAGCAAGGAGATCAACCAGTCAGTCCTAAAGGAAGTCAGTCCTGAATATTCATTGGAAAGACTGATGCTGAAGCTGAAAAAAATCCTTTGGCCACCTGATGCGAAGATCTGACTCATTTGAAAAAGACCCTGATGCTAGGAAAGACTGAGGGCAGGAGAAGAAGGAGGTGATAGAGAATGAAACGGTTGGATGGATCACTGACTCAATGGACATGAGTTTGAGCAAACTCTGGGAGATAGAGAAGGAAAAGGAAGCCTGCTGCACTGTAGTCCATGGGGTTGCAAAGAATCAGACACGACTGAGTAAACAACAATAACGATCTGATAAAAGACTCAGATAAAAGACTCTTGAAATTAAATAATAAACAACTCAATTAAAAGATGGACAAAATAATTGGAAAAGCATTCACCAAAGACTATATGTATGGGTAGCAAATATACATATGAAGTGACACTTAACACTCACTGTTCATTAGGGAAATGTAAATTTAAACCTTGATAAAGTACTGCTACATACCTAAAAGAAAGGCTAAAAATAAACCTACAGATTTAAGTGCAGAAAAGAGGTGGAACGATTGGAACATTCATCTGCAGGTGGAACTGTATGATACAACTATTGAAAATACTGAGGTATTTTCTTTAAAAGGTTAAAATTACATCCAGTAGATGATTCAGCCATTCCATTCCTAAATAGAGATGAAAGATGAAAGCATACGTTTATACAACATTTTGTTAGTGTTTATAGAAGCTTTATTTGTAATAAACAATAAATAAAAATTCAAATCTCCATCACAGATGATTAGACAAGTTGTGGTATATCTATATATGGAAAAGTAATCAGAAATAAAAAATAATTAACTATTGATACATATAATAGATGAATCTCAAAGTAATTGTGCCGAGTGAAACATACCAGACAAAATAATATACACTGTAAAATTTCATATATATAAAGTTATATTAAATACATACTAATCTATAGTAAAAGAAAGTGAATATTGATTGTCTGAGAATGGCATTGGGAGTAGGATAACTGTCAGAAGAGATTTCACAGAGGCTGGTAGAAGCAGTGGCAGTGGATGGTTATGCTCATTACTTTGGCTGTGGTGATGGTTTTTTAGGTGTATACATATGTCAGACTTACCAAATTCTACACTTTAAATATGTGCAGTTATTGTACATCTTAATACATCTATTTTAAAAAACATATTTTAAAAGTGTATATCTTGTTAAAAATATTTTTCTATTTTATATGCCAACTTTATTATTATTATTTAAGCATGTTAAATATTTTGTATCTAAAAATGGATATATATTAAGAGAAAGATGGAAAGGGCTTGGGTGTCAGATGTCATCACAAAGCAGCCATATCAGTTATTTTCTCTCCAGCCATGTGTTCCTCATACATGAAAAAACTAAAATTTTTTAAAACAATTTTTTAAAAACTGCCAATCTTAAAATTTTCTTATTGTTATAGGTAGTTTAATTCAAATTCTAAGAAATTGTACCTGAATAGTCACACTAAACTATTAAAACATTAACTTGAATTGCTTATTATTATTGATTAGAATCATGCATCCTGAAAATTAAGAAGACTATTTTTAAATTATTTTTAAATGTAGAACTCCTTCTGGATCAAATGTCACCAGAAAATACATGTACAGATTTTAAGTGCTTACAAAGTATGAAGCCCAATCATGTGATATAAATAACCCAGGTAGGGCTATGACACTTCAATCGGTAGACAATGGAACCCAATGATACAATTTACTATAAATCATATCGATACAGGTAATGCTAAACCTGTCCCATCGGTCTCTAATAGCAATCCAGTCAGCATCAAAGTCAAAAACCTCTGTGAAACCAAGCAGAAGTTACGCAGACATTCAACTGGGATGGCATAATTATTTCCTTATCAAGTAAGCATCTCTCAACTATTAAAATGTTTAGAACTAAGCATATAAAAGTTAAAAAGAATCAAATGCATCATATTAACATCTTTATGTTACACAATCGGAGGGTATTGGGAATGTCTTTCTAATGAAAAAAAAACAGTTGAACTTTTAGAGCATCATGTGTCAAGCCTTCAATTCAACTTAAAATGAGTAATTTACGGATTGATTTAAACTTTTGGTTTTAAACTAAGTCTTTATTAAATGCATGCTTTGAAACATTTAAAAAAACTTAAGAACAAACTATGCAGAAGCTTAATATCTTTGTAAGAATTAATTTTATACTTCAGAAGATTTTAAGTCATAAAGGACTTAAGGAGGGAATTGAATATTTTGCTTTATAAGTGTAGTTTTAAATATTTTAAAATATTAAATGGGACAGATCAAACCTTATTCAGAAACTGCTAAACTAAACTGGAAAGTACATTTGTATATTCAACTTATTAATAAAACTTTAAAGAAGAACATTGCTAAATTGAATTTCAAATTTTAATATCATAAGGAATACTTGGATGACCTCTTTTGCACTGAAAAATTGTTTTTAAGGATATCAAACCTCATATTTAATAAGACATTCCTGGTATTTTTTTCTGAATTTTGTCTCATGTTCCCACTGCCTCTTAAATTCTTAGATTTTTAGTTTACAAATTATCTAGTCATAGAATTTTCAAGAACATAATTCTCAAAATTGTGGGAAACCATCCTATATGTATATATGTGTTTCTTCTACTAGATTCTTAATTTTGTGAAAACAAGAGTTGCTTCTTATTCTTTGTCTTCTGTGGACTTAGTAGTAAGATTGCACTCCATTGATTCTTAGTAGGTACTCAATAGGAGTTCAGTAATAACTGTTGGAAGGACTGATGCTGAAGCTGAAGCTCTGATACTTTGGCCTCCTGATGCAAAGAACTGACTCATTGGAAAAGACCCTGATGCTGGGAAAGATTGAAAGCAGGAGGAGAAGGGGATGACAGAGAATGAGGTGGTTGGACGGCATCACTGACTCACTGGACATGAGTTTGAGCAAGCTCCAGCAGCTTGTGATGGACAGGGAAGACTGGCATGCTGCAGTCCCTGGGGTTGCAAAGACTTGGACACCATTGAGCAACTGAACTGAACTGAATAACTGTTGAACAAACTCTTTTGTTTTTCTTTAATAAAGCTCTTTCGCAGCATTTGTACACAATCAATCTCAGCATGGGACTTTCCTGGTGGCTCAGATGGTAAAGAATCTTCCTATAATTCAGGATACCTGGGTTTGATTCCTGGGATGGGATAATCCCCTGGAGAAGTAAATGGCAACCCACTCAAGTATTCTTGCCTGAGAAGACCATGGACAGAGGAGCCTGGCAGGCTACAGTTACAAAGAGTTACAGAGTCAGACATGACTGAGTGACTTTTACTCACTCAGTCAATCCCAGTATGAGGACCCTTGACTCTTATTAACATTTCTTGAAAGCCTTCTGACTGCTTAGCATCTGACTCTTCCTTTGATGTTTGGAAAATCTGCTACTCTACTAGTCTTGGTGGAGGCCTCTAACTATAGTAACCAAAAAGGCCAGACTGCTGACACCTATACCATGGGCTTGTGTGGTCTATGCTAAGATAGGTTTTCCAAACAGCTTGGGAAAACACAGCATGTTTGCCAAAGGTAACCTCAGAACAGATGTTTATTTACCTATCCCATTGTATTATTTATAATTGCAATTAATTACAATTTTCATTATTATGTATCCAATCACATTACTTACATATGTTGCTTATTAATTTATTAAGCAAGGCATTCATTCAATCATACTTTATTTTCTGCCTACTGTATGCCAAGTACCATCTTGGGTCTTAGGCTTACAACAGTAAAAAGACACAGTCCTTTCCTTCATTGAGCTTAATTTCTATTTTTGAAAAGAATTTCTAGTGTTAAAAATAAAATATTAGTAATTTTTGAAATGCACTTTGTAGAAAACAAATGTAAGGATAGTTGGCATGGGAGATAGTAGCAATCAGTGGTCATAAGCTGCTTTGATCTTTATTTAATCAGGATCTTTACTAGGGATAATAAAGGACCAAACTAAGACTAAAGGATGAGAAAGAACTGGTCAAGAAGAACAGAAGGAAGATCATTTATAGCAAAAGAGATAGCATGAACAGGGGATCTGAGGTTAAGTAGAGTTTGTCATGTTCACATAAAAGAAAGATCATACAGTCAGAATACAGGGTATGGTGGGGGAAGGTGATAGGGAATAAGATGATTTTGGAGAAATAACAAGGACAAGATATATAGGAGTTTATGGAATGAATATTCACTACTGATGCATTTTCTTTAATTAATTAATTTATTTATTTTTTAAATTTTACTTTACAATACTCTATTGGCTTTGCCATACATCGACATGAATCCGCCACAGGTGTACACAAGCTCTCAATCCTGAATCCCCCTCCCACCTCCCACCCCACAACGTCTCTCTGGATCATCCCCGTACACCAGCCCCAAGCATCCTGCATCCTGTATCGAACATAGACCGGCGCCTCGTTTCTTACATAATAGTATATATGCTTCAATGTCATTCTCCCAAATCATCCCACCCTCTCCCTCTCCCTCAGAGGCCAAAAGTCCGTTCTCTATGTCTGTGTCTCTTTTGTTGTCTCACATACAGGGTCATCATTACTATCTTTCTAAATTCCATACATATGTCCAGTATACTGTATTGGTGTTTTTCTTTCTGGCTTACTTCACTCTGTATAATAGGCTCCAGTTTCATCCATCTCATTAGAACTGATTCAAATGTATTCTTTTTAATGGCAGAGTAATACTCCATTGTGTATATATACCAC